>CM075852.1:2850713-3198213 GCA_037975125.1 Latrodectus hesperus | reverse complement strand
ATCAAAATATAAAGTGCAAATCATAATAAATTTTAATCTGACAATATACAAAAATTCACAATTAACCCTAATAAGGAAAATTTTGCTGGTTAAATCAAAATATAAAGTGCAAATCATAATAAATTTTAATCTGACAATATACAAAAATTCACAATTAACCCTAATAAGGAAAATTTTTCTGGTTAAATCAAAATATAAAGTGCAAATCATAATAAATTTTAATCTGACAATATACAAAAATTCACAATTAACCCTAATAAGGAAAATTTTGCTGGTTAAATCAAAATATAAAGTGCAAATCATAATAAATTTTAATCTGACAATATACAAAAATTCACAATTAACCCTAATAAGGAAAATTTTTCTGGTTAAATCAAAATATAAAGTGCAAATCATAATAAATTTTAATCTGACAATATACAAAAATTCACAATTAACCCTAATAAGGAAAATTTTGCTGGTTAAATCAAAATATAAAGTGCAAATCATAATAAATTTTAATCTGACAATATACAAAAATTCACAATTAACCCTAATAAGGAAAATTTTGCTGGTTAAATCAAAATATAAAGTGCAAATCATAATAAATTTTAATCTGACAATATACAAAAATTCACAATTAACCCTAATAAGGAAAATTTTTCTGGTTAAATCAAAATATAAAGTGCAAATCATAATAAATTTTAATCTGACAATATACAAAAATTCACAATTAACCCTAATAAGGAAAATTTTGCTGGTTAAATCAAAATATAAAGTGCAAATCATAATAAATTTTAATCTGACAATATACAAAAATTCACAATTAACCCTAATAAGGAAAATTTTGCTGGTTAAATCAAAATATAAAGTGCAAATCATAATAAATTTTAATCTGACAATATACAAAAATTCACAATTAACCCTAATAAGGAAAATTTTGCTGGTTAAATCAAAATATAAAGTGCAAATCATAATAAATTTTAATCTGACAATATACAAAAATTCACAATTAAC
The DNA here is from genome assembly GCA_037975125.1 of Latrodectus hesperus. Classification (NCBI taxonomy): domain Eukaryota; kingdom Metazoa; phylum Arthropoda; class Arachnida; order Araneae; family Theridiidae; genus Latrodectus; species Latrodectus hesperus. Next base: position 3,197,217 of record CM075852.1, on the reverse strand, counting down.
CCTAATAAGGAAAATTTTGCTGGTTAAATCAAAATATAAAGTGCAAATCATAATAAATTTTAATCTGACAATATACAAAAATTCACAATTAACCCTAATAAGGAAAATTTTGCTGGTTAAATCAAAATATAAAGTGCAAATCATAATAAATTTTAATCTGACAATATACAAAAATTCACAATTAACCCTAATAAGGAAAATTTTGCTGGTTAAATCAAAATATAAAGTGCAAATCATAATAAATTTTAATCTGACAATATACAAAAATTCACAATTAACCCTAATAAGGAAAATTTTGCTGGTTAAATCAAAATATAAAGTGCAAATCATAATAAATTTTAATCTGACAATATACAAAAATTCACAATTAACCCTAATAAGGAAAATTTTGCTGGTTAAATCAAAATATAAAGTGCAAATCATAATAAATTTTAATCTGACAATATACAAAAATTCACAATTAACCCTAATAAGGAAAATTTTGCTGGTTAAATCAAAATATAAAGTGCAAATCATAATAAATTTTAATCTGACAATATACAAAAATTCACAATTAACCCTAATAAGGAAAATTTTGCTGGTTAAATCAAAATATAAAGTGCAAATCATAATAAATTTTAATCTGACAATATACAAAAATTCACAATTAACCCTAATAAGGAAAATTTTGCTGGTTAAATCAAAATATAAAGTGCAAATCATAATAAATTTTAATCTGACAATATACAAAAATTCACAATTAACCCTAATAAGGAAAATTTTTCTGGTTAAATCAAAATATAAAGTGCAAATCATAATAAATTTTAATCTGACAATATACAAAAATTCACAATTAACCCTAATAAGGAAAATTTTGCTGGTTAAATCAAAATATAAAGTGCAAATCATAATAAATTTTAATCTGACAATATACAAAAATTCACAATTAACCCTAATAAGGAAAATTTTGCTGGTTAAATCAAAATATAAAGTGCAAATCATAATAAATTTTAATCTGACAATATACAAAAATTCACAATTAACCCTAATAAGGAAAATTTTTCTGGTTAAATCAAAATATAAAGTGCAAATCATAATAAATTTTAATCTGACAATATACAAAAATTCACAATTAACCCTAATAAGGAAAATTTTGCTGGTTAAATCAAAATATAAAGTGCAAATCATAATAAATTTTAATCTGACAATATACAAAAATTCACAATTAACCCTAATAAGGAAAATTTTTCTGGTAAAATCAAAATATAAAGTGCAAATCATAATAAATTTTAATCTGACAATATACAAAAATTCACAATTAACCCTAATAAGGAAAATTTTGCTGGTTAAATCAAAATATAAAGTGCAAATCATAATAAATTTTAATCTGACAATATACAAAAATTCACAATTAACCCTAATAAGGAAAATTTTGCTGGTTAAATCAAAATATAAAGTGCAAATCATAATAAATTTTAATCTGACAATATACAAAAATTCACAATTAACCCTAATAAGGAAAATTTTTCTGGTTAAATCAAAATATAAAGTGCAAATCATAATAAATTTTAATCTGACAATATACAAAAATTCACAATTAACCCTAATAAGGAAAATTTTGCTGGTTAAATCAAAATATAAAGTGCAAATCATAATAAATTTTAATCTGACAATATACAAAAATTCACAATTAACCCTAATAAGGAAAATTTTTCTGGTTAAATCAAAATATAAAGTGCAAATCATAATAAATTTTAATCTGACAATATACAAAAATTCACAATTAACCCTAATAAGGAAAATTTTGCTGGTTAAATCAAAATATAAAGTGCAAATCATAATAAATTTTAATCTGACAATATACAAAAATTCACAATTAACCCTAATAAGGAAAATTTTGCTGGTTAAATCAAAATATAAAGTGCAAATCATAATAAATTTTAATCTGACAATATACAAAAATTCACAATTAACCCTAATAAGGAAAATTTTGCTGGTTAAATCAAAATATAAAGTGCAAATCATAATAAATTTTAATCTGACAATATACAAAAATTCACAATTAACCCTAATAAGGAAAATTTTGCTGGTTAAATCAAAATATAAAGTGCAAATCATAATAAATTTTAATCTGACAATATACAAAAATTCACAATTAACCCTAATAAGGAAAATTTTGCTGGTTAAATCAAAATATAAAGTGCAAATCATAATAAATTTTAATCTGACAATATACAAAAATTCACAATTAACCCTAATAAGGAAAATTTTGCTGGTTAAATCAAAATATAAAGTGCAAATCATAATAAATTTTAATCTGACAATATATAAAAATTCACTCTAATTTATTTCAAATGTTTAAGAATATAAATTTATAAAAGATAATTATTTCTAACAATGTTTTCTGGTTAATTTGTCGATTGCAATCAAACGCAATGTCAAACCTTAACAAAACTGCATTGATACATTTTTTTCTAATAGTCTAAAAACAAATAATTTTGCAGAAAAACTACGTGAAGGGAAATTAAGAATAAGTATTTGCATTCAGTTTTATACACAATTATTTTTCATAAAAATTTAAATTGAATGAAATATTTTCGAAAAACGTAACTAGCATTCTATTCAAATCATATTTTAAAATTTTGTAACAATTATTCCAAATAGGAAAGAACTTTAAATTATAAAAATATTATATTTTTGAAGCCTAAACATATAATTTTAACGTTTATATTGCTTAGATGCAATTAAGATGTGTATAATAATATTATTTTGATATTTTTATATTTTTAATATACATTTTTTATTAACTATTACCTTTCTTAAGAAATAAAATATTCATTTTTAGTTTAAAAATTATTTATCCTTTATCAAAAGAACTTTATGAGTTTGAATTAACATATTTTTAATAATAAAAAATTATTATCAATTAAAATTATGGAAAAATAAGCATTTAAAATTATAAATTTTTGAAATATTAGATTGTAACCGCAATAATAGAACATTCTAAAAAGATTTGAATACATTAAATAATTTAAAATCTGATCTTTAATTAAGACGAATAAATTATTATGAGAGCGAATGTCTTAAATAGTGATACAACTTCTTCCTAAAATTGCATTTCTGTTAGATATTTATGACCTTCTTCAGATATGTCATAGCTTGGTCTAGACTAACTATGGATTTTTCTTCTATTTATAGCAACAGATCCTACTTTCTAGAGTACCTGGAAAAAATTTATCTTTGCAACAAATTTCAAAAATAAGTGCTAATGATTAGAAATATATACCGTAATAGATTATGTAAATTTATCATGGCGAAATTAAATATTTTACCAAAAATATCTTTCTCATATTAATAAATTTTCTTCCCTTAATCATAAATATATCACGACTGGTGAATTTTTACCTAAATTCATAATAATGCAATATTTTAGTGTGCTAAAATTAAAATGTGTATACTATTTTATTCTGAAAATTAGTTGAATTTTATACATAAAGGGAAATTTCTTCAATATAATTTGATATGATAAAACGTTTTAGGAACTTTTAGAAAAAAGACGATTTTGTTAGAAAAAGATAAAAAAATATATTTTATGATGCATCGACATTAATAATTTTAGCATATATATATATATATATATATATATATATATATATATATATATATATATATATATATATATATATATATATATATATATATATATATATCATCCCTACCTGTTAATATTTTCATGATAAAAGTGCTTAATAAAGATATAAGAACAGATAAATATTTTCTTGATTACGTTTTCTCATCAGAAAATACTCTCTCTAATTACAGTTACTAGCATTAACTAATACGGTAGATTTACGCTATAATTTTTCGTTTAGAATGTTAAATTTTGAATTTCATTTTGATTTACATTTTTCTACGTCAAAATTTAGTAAATTTTAACGACTTTTAGTGAATATTTCTGAAGACATAACTCATTGAAAGCATAACTTAGTATTACAGTCGACTCATAATTGTGACCCTGGAACTAATGTCCTTGTCTTCCAACTTGAAACTGTATCAGAGGGGATCCACCAGTTTATGACGTCCAACGATCTTCACAGTAGACTTTAATTCATACTGAATTTTGCAAGCTATGCTTTAATCGAGATTAAATGGTTCTGTGATTGAATGACTAAGCCTTAAAAATTCTCGATAGTTGAGGGATTGAGTGTGCTATAGTGTAAATAAAATTCAGTGTGCTCGTCAGTTGCTTATGAACTTTTTTAGAAGAAAGAAGAAGAGATTTAGATAAAATATTATTTGTAAAACTTAAAATCAAATAACGCTATTGACTGCATTCAAATCAGTACATCTGTAAATATTATTTGGAATTTATATAAGTTATTTTGACTTTTTCTTTTAATAACTTTCATCTTCCAATATTTTATTTATAAAATTTTTATGCATTTCCTCATTCTTCTTTTTTGAACCGCCTTAAACTTGTGCTTTCAAAATATTCATATAATTATTATGTTCATGCATATATACATATATATATGTATATAATTGTAAAATTTTATAAAATTAATCAAATACTAGATGTAGAATAATACATTGAAAATACGAAATATAGTAAACAGATGGGAAAATGTTCAATATATAGTTTAAAATTTCCAAGAAAATATAATAAAGGAAAATGGAAGGAAGTAACAACATGGCCAGCTTCTTCAGGGGGTGTTGACCACATTGGTATCCATCTGTTTACTATATTTCGTATTTTTATTGTATATTCTACATCTAGTATTTGATTATTATTCTCAATTTGGTTTTTGACTAATTTTATAAATATATTATTATTCTCCACTTGGTTTTTGATTAATTTTATAAAAAACTTAAAATAATTATATTTTAGTAATTTTATTTTAGCTGCTTTTGCGCTGAATGTATCGCTAAGTATAAGAATTATTTTATATCTACTCTTTTATTTTTCAATTTTTATATCTATTCTTGTATCTTTCAATTTTTGCCTATGATATTTCTAATTTTGCTTTATGTATATATATATATATATATATATATATATATATATATATATATATATATATATATATATATATATATATATATATATATATATATATATATATATATATATATATATATATATATATATATACAATGATGTGTGTGTAAATAATACGTACATACGCGCTCAAAAATAAATACTTGATGTAAGAATACATATTTCTTAGTTTACGTGTAATAGGCAATTAAATTCTTAATTTGTAAAAAAACAAAAAATAACTTTTATAAACTCATGCTAAAAATATATATAGACAGTAGAACTACTAGGAGATAAAAATAATTATATAAAATTTTCAAATCAATATTTGCATCAGCTTCTTTCCTACATTCTTGTAAACTTAATAAGCATTGAAATATATAAGAAGAAATTGATAGAATGAGGGAAATATAAATTCCCCTCAATATATTGCAGCTCGTAACTTTTGCCACTTAAGCGTGTTCTCTTCTTTAGTTTGAATTTGTTTTTAAAGTAGCATATTGTACCAACTTGACGATGTTATTTATTTCCTAAAGTAATTAAGATAATTACACACACGCGTAAACAACTGTATTTTCATGAAGAAGATTATTTTCTTCGCAATGACCGTTCAATTTACATTTCCATATTAAATATTCGATATTTTTAAACAATTGTATTATAATGTTTTCGCGGAGTTTATTGATATTATATGAATCAATTAATTTTAAAAAAAATTGAAATTACATATATTTTTAAACAGCGGAAACCATAATACACGAATACCAATTTTAGAAAATATAAAGTGTACGAAATGTTAAATAGTATAATGTGATTTTTGTAAATTATAATAAAATTGACTTGAACATGAAAACATACAATAAATTGAGTTGATAAATCTATTTCATAAGCATGTTACTTTTATTACGGAAACAATTTATGAGTATTTTTCTGGTGTCTTTAATTGAATTAAACCCCAATGACTCAGCGAAAATAGATATCCTTAAAGCTCTAGATTGATATTCTGCTTTTCTATCCTCTTAGGCATATTTCTTTGTGGGAAGGCCTTTCATTGATAGAGAACCTATTTAAGTGTTTCAAGAAACGAAATCTGGAAGAACCATAAGAATTCATTACAGCAAATGTAAGCAGAAAATAGAAATACAATATTTATTTATTATTTTTCAACATTGGTTTCGGTTAAACCTCCCATTTTTAAGATTATAATATGTATTATTTGAAAACTTTCAGAGCCCTTCCTCAATATATACATGCATTTACGCAAAATAATGCTACAAGATTTTCTAAAAGTGCTCACATTGAACATTTTGTTGGTCCTCAAGAGCTGAACAACGAATTTAATGAAAATTACATGCAGAACAATCTATAAGCCACAGAAAATAATATTGAATATGAATTTGTATGATTGTTAGAAATGTCTATACACTCTTATTCACAAGTAAACCAGTATTCCTTCGCTCATAATCCAGCAAACATAAAAAAGGATGTTAGAAATTAAAAATGTTCAAATATTTGTAAAATTACAACTGATTTTCATAGACTCAAAGGAGATACACCTTGGCTCGAATGTGTCAGTTCTGAATGTCCACATAACCGCTCAAATGAAACCATGTTTCATCAGAAATATGTTTTGTCCTTATTTCAGACGTTGCTGTAAGTAAATCCCAAAAAGGATCGCCAATATAACTGTTATTTGTATTCTAAGTTTAAGAAAGTTGGTTGGTTGGTGCCGTATCCATAAGGAGAACTATAATATGACCATGCCGACCAACTTGTCTAGTGGTCAGCGTGCCTGACTGCGGATAGGGAGGTCCTGGGTTCGAATCCTGGTTCGGGCATGGTTGTACTTTCTCTCTCTATCTATCCTGTCTTTTGTCTTTTCCTTGTATGAATGAGGTGTGAATGGTTGCCTACCCTATAAACGGGTACATATGGCATGTGTGTAGAGCAAAGTCGCACTTTCACCTACATGGTGCTCTGATTAAAACGAAAGACACTTCCAATAGACTTAATTCGCATAGCATAGCGAGCTTGGCTTGTCCCAGTGTCATTAGTAAACAACAACAACAAATATGACCATGAATATATAGAACACAGCTGACTATCTCCTTGATGTTTTCGGAGTATAAACTCTTTTCTATATCGAGCAAGGGAAATTTTCCTCGAACTAAGCCATATAATCTTAAAATAGCAGGGCAGTCAAAAATGTGTTTTGGTGTTAGTGGGATATTATCGCAATTAAATGCAGAGATGGTAGGTTCATAATGTAAAGTATCTGAGAAGTTCTTCCAAGGAAAAATGGTTGCCATTGCTTCCGAGGATGTTGGACTTCTGCTGGCTGGACTGCGGAAGGCATTTATTTCCTTTCTATCACCCAAAGGCTATCCACCCACTGGTGGCATTCCCCAATCAGGCCCCTGGGAACGCGCCCTTCAGACGTTACAGGATCCCCGAGGGCTTAAGTAAGCGATTTTTATGAATAGCTGCATAAAATAAAAGTTATTCTCCGTCACAGAAGAAAATAATGCGATACATTTTTTCTCTCCACACTTATAGCGCATGGATGACAACTAGATGATAAAAGTTAAAATTTGAATAAATTAATAACAAATTATAAATTTAAAAAATTAATAATAAAATATAAATGAGAATTATAGAATCTGCTTTTTAAAGTTATAGCTTTATTTTTAATTATAATTTTTTTTTAATTTGGAATATTTTTGAAATTAATTTTCATAGTTGGAAACTCAATGAAAAAGAAATGATATTTCACAAATAGATAATACAATATCATCAACTTGATAAAAAATAGTGTCTTTGAAAAAGGATAATCTTATTAATCTTTCTTTTAGCAGCTGTATCAGATGTTTCGTGTCCTGATGGTGTGATTCGCAATGATTCCAAAATGGCACACCTGATGGAAGGTTTAGTTGTGTAACCGCTATAACAAATAATCTCTTAATATCAACAACGTTCTGTGAACCTTTATAACAACTTCCAAGAAGGGTGATTCAAAATGAAGTTTTTCAGGAATAATAGTTGACTTATTTTAGCTTATAAGGATAGAAATGCGCTGGCGAGTATAATGATATAAAAGTACATGAGGTTATTATTTTGGAAAACATCTAAAATAAAAATTGGATCAAAAGCAACATTAAAAAGTATGAAGTGAAAACACATGAAAAGCTAATAATTTGTGTGTTATCTTCGGATAACAATTTCAAGAGATTTCCAAAAAACACTATCATTTCTATCAAGATTTTTTTCCATTAAAAAAAACAAAACAAGTTAACTTTTTATGAAACTAATATTCCACCCATTAAACAAAACTGTAATTCTCCATTAATTTCATTATTGCACTCTAAACATCAAAATTTCCTCATATGATCAGAACATTTTCTGGAATCAATTTTCCTGTTTTGTCAATAAATACTATTTAAAACTCCCTCAATATTTCTTGGCGCGTCTTTCCTATTTACATAAGGGTTCCATTAAGCATGAACCAAAAATATAGCGATGGTATGAACAGTATTTAATTCATCTATTATGAATTTTGTCGTTTTTCAAAATATTGGAGATGCAAAACTCCCTCAATATTTCTTGGCGCATCTTTCCTATTTACATAAGGGTTCCATTAAGCATGAACCAAAAATATAGCGATGGTATGAACCGTATTTAATTCATCTATTGTGAATTTTGTCGTTTTTCAAAATATTGGAGATGCAAAACTCCCTCAATATTTCTTGGCGCATCTTTCCTATTTACATAAGGGTTCCATTAAGCATGAACCAAAAATATAGCGATGGTATGAACCGTATTTAATTCATCTATTGTGAATTTTGTCGTTTTTCAAAATATTCGAGATGCAAAACTCCCTCAATATTTCTTGGCGCATCCTTCCTATTTACATAAGGGTTCCATTAAGCATGAACCAAAAATATAGCGATGGTATGAACAGTATTCAATTCATCTATTGTGAATTTTGTCGTGTTTCAAAATATTGGAGATGCATCTTTTCATCGTTTAATATATTTAACATACAATATTTATGGTTATTAAAACTAAACTTATTTCCTCATAACTAACTCTTTTTTACTCTATCCAATTCATATTTAATTGTATATTACATAATGATATTTCATCATATGTTACAACATTAAGGGGCTGTGGTGACCTGGTTGGTAAGGGTGTCGCTCTCATTATCGGAAGGTAGTAAGTTCGAATCCAGGCTTAACCAAAGATCCGACGTGTTCGCTAAGGACGAATGAGGCAAGTTAAATATGTCGTTGCCACAAGTTCTTCATGTGAAATAATACTTCTGGGAGTGCAAGCCGAGTATTGAGGGTCTTCTGTTGCATGTTCCCTTTCGCCAGCATAGACCAGGTCCATAACGTTAAACACCCCCAAAAAATCTAGCATTATCAAAATATCGTCGTATAAATCTTGCTTGGATAGCCCCAGGCATGCAAGGATGTGTTCTGGCATAGCTTGTTCAGTGAAACAGTTGGAACAGGTCTCGGAAATTTTGAAGCCTTCAGAAATATTTTTTCCTGCTTCAGAATCAGGAAGACTCCATCCGGCTGCTTCTATCTAACTAGTAGAACTCAACTCAAAGTTTAGTACAGGGAAACATGGTAGTGCAACAACAACCACCATTTTAAACTGTAATGTAGCATGTGCTTAAGAAAACCCTCTTTGGATAAATCACGAAATTTTTTTTATTCTATTTCTTACGCAATAATTTTCTTCGTAAACTTGTCCCACTGTTTGTCCCCACCTTAAGAAATCAAATATTTCATTTATTCCATTATTATTCATTTTATTTATCTCTAAAATACATTCATTACACATATACTAAAGAATGAGTTAAGAATCTGGTTTGATGAGTTCGAAACTTAAAAGAACTTACAAAAACACAATTACCTTTCATCACATTCTAGAGCAGCACTATTGTTCATTTCATCTCATTTAGAGCAACACTATATTCATTTTCCTGCATATTTTATTACTTTTAGATTGAAAATTGCTTCGACAAAACACAAAATTTTCGTTCGAAAGGATTATATTTTATCTTCGATTCGAGTTTTAAAAAGTTTCTAAGTTTTTTCAAGTTATTTTCTTTGAAAAACTGGGGTTCGCTCATTCTGCTACAGTACTCGAGTTCTGGAACAGGAGCTAGAAAGATTTCCTGTTTATTATCTGATTTAATGTGATTTAGATGTCCATTTAAGTCCATTTTTGTTTCATTTCTTTCATTCTTCATTAAAATTTTATTTTCAGAAGCTTTTAATCCAGATTTCAAAGAAAGTTTCTTATATCTTAAAATCGTATGATTTAAATGTTGAAGATCATTATCATCTTTTATAAAGAGTTCCATTCTTTTCAGAGTCAGCGAAGATCGTTTATATTTTGCTGTCAAATCGTTAGATTGAATATCGCTATTTTGATGCATGTTGCGAGACAGATATTTCCGAACAGAAAATGTTTTTTTCAAATGAATTTCTTTATCCGATGATTTTAGGTCATTCGAAACGTTTTTAATTGAACTTATTTCACCTTTGTCTTTAAGCTGATTTAAGTCTTTAAAATCATTATTGGCATAAAGCTTTTCATTTTGTGGATTACCTTCTGTGCATGTATTGGAGGCTTTTTCACTATCCTTTCCAGATATTTTGCAATTTTTTAGACATTTTGTTTTTCTTTTTTGTTTATCAACTTCATTGTTGTTATATCCGGTCATTTGTGAGCGCAATTTTTCTCCATCCATTTCATTTTTGTTTATAACTCGACACTGAAATCTTGGTGGAATAAGTTTATCCTTTTTTTCGTCTATTATTGGCATGTAAATTTCTAATTCAATTATTTTTATTGTTGACTGCTTCCTTTGTAGCATTCTATGGTACTTGTATTGTTCCTTTAGCAACTAAGAAGAATAGTTTGAATATATTCTAATATTGATGGTATTCTTACCCAATTAAATCTAATTATATGTGATTATATTCTTTTTAAATTAAGTATCTATAATTAAGACTCGCAGATCCAATAAATAAACTTTTTAACCAAGTGAGAAATGACACTAGATTTTTTTCTAAATTCTTAATTCCTATAAAGAAAAAAATTTAATAAATTTCAGACCTTTTTTTAAAAGATAGATATATGAAAAAAAACAAGTTACGATCAGTTTAAGTGGGTAACAAATTAATTAAATTACTCTGTTGTGTTCTTTGTTCTTTGTAGCACGAGATATATTTGTATAAAATCAATATGAAAACGATTCTACATTTATTCAACTTTGTAAGCACTAAAAGGTATTCCTGCGCAGATAATATAATGGCCTCCAAAAGTTAAGAAACAACGGATTTTTGCCCTTAGTTTGGAAATGAATGAATGTCGAAGAACCCAAATTTGGATGACTTACGTTCAAAATATGTATGCATTGATTGCAACATGGAAATTCTTATAAAAAAATTCATAAATGTTTTACAATCAAAAAATAATCTCGCTGAAAAATTCCATTCTTGAAGAAAAAAATAATAATTGCAGTTTTATGAAGTAAAAAAAATGTCATAGAAACATGACAAAAAGGTTACAAACGGGTTTGCCCAACACTAGCGCGAATGCATTATTGGCGGCAACGACTTCCATTCTGTCAATTAAGTTCTCGGTTACCAAAACGGGAAGCGAAAACCAGACATAGAGTAAGCGGGTTTCCAGTTTTCCTACAAACTTTGGAGTAAGATTTAAACCAGCAACCTGTCTACCAAGATAGTTTCATAGATGTCTTATGCGGTTCAGTGCATGAGATCGAGCTGGCATTCCATTCGCTTCTCTTATGGTATTTAAATCAGAGGAGTACACTGATCAATCCACACTCGAGTGTTATCTTCCCTTTCAAATGGCTGAACAGCAGAAGTCTGGTATGGTCATGCATTGTCCTTCATAGGAGCCAACTCCAATGGTACCTCGGAACAAATACAAGTAGAGAAGAATCACATTCTTAGAATAGAGTTCTCGTGCAACGCAGAACTTCCAGGTGAAGAGCATTTGTCGAAAATATAGAGCTGAATGTGCTTTTTCGCATAATGCTTCCCCAGACGACAACTTTAAGACCACTATAACGTTTTCTTTCAGTGATGTCACTAAAATGAAACCGTGTTCCAACAGTTCTCTAAATTAGCAGGCGTTGAGAATTGCTTTGCGTCACTGAAATGACTCTCTCCGTAAGGAAAACACGACTCCATTATTCAGGTGTCCAATTTTCGTGCTTTTTGCACCATTCTGAACGATGGTGCCGATTGCCAACTTTCAAATTAATGCAGCTCTCAGGATCCTGGGTAAATAAAGCACATTTGTGAAAGCATTTGAACAGTGTAAAATGAGATATTTACTACCCAGTTACTGACCAATGATTCTTGCTGACTAATCTGGTGATCTTTTCACCTGTAGGGACGATATGTAAACCATCCACTGCAACTGATTGCCTCGTGTGTCAACAACAACCATTCTCACAGTTGATAGAAACCTAAGGCTTTCCTAGCGCACGAAACGATATTTTTGTCGATTCCAAACTCTTCAGCTACACACTAGGCTCTTTCTCCAGTTTTCCAACCGTTCTTCCACACATGAAGTCATCCAGGTGAATTTTTCTAGTCATATTTCACGAAAGAACTCACTTGCACCGAATTCCTTTAAATGCTACTTTATCCTTTCTTTTACTGTATTGTTATAACTTATTCTATCTGGTTAGCCAGTGGGCTGAGCCAAATCCAAGAAACCGTAAACAAACTAAAAGTACTTTTACTGTAGTCTTGAGTAGTGCGCAAGAATCACCAGCGTTTTGCGATCACCAACGTCGCAGGCGATGTCCTACATCGCCTGCGACGTTCAGTTCTCCACACATGACCTTTCTAGTGAATTACATGTTTATAGTGACCACAAAAAATGTCTCCGGCAATTTCATGCGGCTATCTACTTAAAATTTTCATTGTTGCTAATTTTTGAATACCAGTGTAATATACCCTACTTCTTTTAAGCTATTGTTGGTCTTATTTTCTTAATATATACATTCTATATTTCTTTTATTGTATATACTTATATATTTCTATAAATTTATGTATATATATACTTAAAGACAGTGATGTATGTAATATTTTTGATTACTCAAATTAAGAACAATATTTCTTCAATAGCTTTTTACCTTGTCTTTTATTAAAACAATTTCAATTTTAGATAAAATCCATTATGTAAAAACTTACTAAATGCGAAATTAATGTGTTCTGAAGAAAGACTCAATAGGAAAGCTAATGAAGAGAAATATGCAAATTATGGGAAACAAAAAATGTTAAGTATGAGAAGCATTTCAATAATGGAGATGGAAAGTAGCAGAGAACCATAATGGAATCATTAACAAGGAAAAAGATAACTAAAAACTGGGGTCATTAAATTACGCGTAATTAGTCAACTAATTAATAGTTGGAGTAAGTAACTTGACAATCAATTAATTTTTGCTATCTGAACGCAGTTTAATATTTAGAAGCTGGCCTTACTTTTGAGAAAGACGTCAATCGCACACTTAATAAATTGATGATTGATGTTTTTTGATAATATGAAAAGATAAATGAAATTACAAGAACAAGTAATTAGGAGAAAATATATCTCAATTAAAGATCCTCTATTTATGTTCGAAAAATAATCGTTTCAAAATTACGATGCAATTGTTAATCAGGGTTTGTTGTCTTAGCATGTACAGATCACAAGAGTGTTTTTTTACCATTATTCATGTATTTATTAAATATTAGAAATAATTTTTTTTATCTGAGTGTATCTTAGTTCCAGAAAAAATTAAATTAATCTTAAAATGTAAACGATAGCTATTTTCTCTAGATTTCTTTTTAATTTGCATTTATACAATTCAGATATCGTTTTATTTAAAAAAAATATAGGTTTAAGTGCTTAAAACTTGTCATGTCACGAGTATCATGAGCAAAAGCGATTAAAAAGAAGAGCAAGTCTTTAAAACTTTTGAATATTTTTAAATGCTTCAATTTTATGATAAAAATTGAATATAATTGATAACTTATGTAATTGAAATTAAATAGAATGCATTTATGTATCTAATTAAATACGAAGAATGCGTTTATAAATTTTAAACTTTTGTGTTGCTTAATGTAAAATAAGTTTCTAACAAAAAACCTAAGCAATGTTATGCATATTAAAAATCAATTTAAAATTATCTCTCCTGACTATTCAATTTTAATAACCAGCTCTCATTAGAGGGAAAAAAATTTTTCTCAAAATGGTGTTTTGTCACATAATTCAGAGAGGTAATCCAACTTAGATATTCTTATTCAACCACTTTTACTATCGAAATTGAAGCTTCTTACTTGAAAAGAACAACTCTTACAAGCAAGAAACTTATATTATACTAATGACGTTAAAAAAATTTTTATCCTATATATAATTGTCTATAACTTTATATAATAAAAATATTAAAAAATTTTTAAATATTTTATCAACAAATTAAAGAAATAATTCAAAAGAGATTTGTTATTTTAGCTAATACCGCAAAAAATCTTTAAAAATACACTACTGGCCATTAAAATTGCTACACCAGGAAAGCGGCACACCACACACGTGAAATTTGCATGACAGGTAAAACTTGTTGTGATATGCAAATGATTAGATTTTCAGCGCATTCATACAAAGCGGGCGACAGTAGCGACATCTACAATGTGTATAAAACCAGAGATTTGACAGCAGTTTTCTCATACTCAATTTCCGTTTCAACGTTGTTTTCGGCATAGAAAGTTGTTGTAATGCCTCGTGTAAGAAGAAGAAATGCCTATCAGCACGTGTCTGACTTTGATCGAGGAAGGATTATAGCCTACCGGGATTGCGGTTTATCGTACCGCAATATTGCTGCTCGCGTCGGTCGAGAACCCATGACTGTTAGCAGAATATGGAATCGATGGGTTCGGGACAATCATACGGAACGTCATGCAGGATCTCAGTGACCCCCATCACTAACAGCAGAGAAGACAGATATCTTATCCGCATGGTCACAAGGGATCGTACAGCCACGTCACGAACCCTGAGTCGAGAAATGGAGTCATTTGCAAGGCAACAAGTTTCTGCTCGAACAGTTCGACGACGTTTTCAGCAGCATGGATTGTCTGCACGGCGACCATGGCTTCGGCTACCATTGACGCTGTGTAACAGACAGGAGCGCCTTCAATGGTGTGATCAGCGACGAACCTGGAACGCGGGAATGGCATCACGTCATCTTTACACATGAATCTCGGTTCTGTATACAAGACCATGATGGCCGCATCCGTGTTTGGAAGCCATCGTGGAGAACGCGCATTGCCAGCTTGCATTGGACATCGCCGTACTGGCCCATCTGCTGGAGTGATGGTATGGGGTGCCATTGGATACACGTCTCGATCACCTCTTGTTCGCATTACCAGCACTTTGAACAGCAACCGTTACATTTCCGATGTGTTAAGGCCCGTGGCTCTGCCTTATCTTCGAGACCTCCCTAATGCTTTGTTTCAACAGGATAATGCACGACCGCATGTTGCCCGTACTGTTCTGAACTTCCTTGATACAGAACAGGTTCGACTGTTACCCTGGCCAGCACGTTCTCCTGATCTGTCACCAATTGAGAACGTGTGGTCAATGGTTGCCGAGCGATTGGCACGCCATCACTCACCATCCACTACTGTCGATGAACTATGGCATAGTGTTGAAGCTGCATGGACTGATATTCCCGTACATGCCATACAATCTCTGTTTGATTCCATGCGTAGGCGGATAAATGCTGTTATTGCAGCCGGAAGTGGCTGCTCGGGTTACTGATTTCTCAAGATCTATACATCCTAATTTCCTGTAAATCTCATCACTTGTTCTTTCCACTATAATGTATGTGTCCAATAAATATCTTTCTGTTATTTGCATTCCTTCTTGGTGTAGCAATTTTAATGGCCAGTAGTGTAAAAAAACTATATAACCTTAAACTGTCACATATTGTCCAAAAGTATGGTGTTAAAATTCTGATTTTTATGAAAAATTTGGATTTATCATTTGATCCTCAATGTCTGATAAAATCTTTTATTATAAGACATAA
Organism: Latrodectus hesperus; assembly: GCA_037975125.1. Lineage (NCBI taxonomy): Eukaryota > Metazoa > Arthropoda > Arachnida > Araneae > Theridiidae > Latrodectus > Latrodectus hesperus. The sequence goes on along the minus strand of CM075852.1, from coordinate 3,181,075 downwards.
TTAAAATTAATGATAATTGTATTATTGGAAGTAGGATATTATTACTTAGCATACTTCATAAAAATGTGTGAAAACGATCTTTATATTTTCCACTTGTGAAAATACATTTCGTTCACTAATTTTTATTTCCATTAAAAAAACAGAACCATTTATAGTAGCTTTTCACTGGTACTTAATCTCAATACCATACAGTGGTAACAGAAACCTGTCTGTAGACATATATGTGGTTTGTGCAATATCCTAAAAAATATCAGACAATATTTTATCTTAGAATTATATACGATGTTCCAGGGAATAAATTATGAAATGTGTATACTCTCCATTCTTACATACACATATTATATAGAAAGTAAAATTTGAATCATTAGTAAAAATAACTTTTGTCCAAAACCTGCAATTGATTATACTGCTTCAAGCATCCAACAATTCGAAATTTTCCATTCTTTCTCAAAAATCAAGAATGCCTTTATTTCGAAAACAAATTAAACTTAAGTTTTAAATATTTTTTATTTGTACCCTATAATGTATTCCTTTATCACACGCAATTCCCTCAACCATACACAATGCTTGTACTTCACTTACCATGAAAATTGTGCCCAGATGAAAAACATATTCCAATTTACTTTTGTGGAAAATTGCAGCATCTCTATTTCAGATTGACTTTTGAAGATTAACACATTTTCTTCTGAGGGATTAACTCTTGAAGAAAAGTGTATTTGCACTGATTTTTAGTTTTGTGTACAAATCAATTCATTTTTGGCGATATATTTGAAAATTTAATTGATAAATTCATTTTTTTATTTTAATAGCCTTTTTCTGAGTCTTTTTTGCTACATGAATATGTTATATTCTAAATTTGAATAGTAATCGTCTTAAATATACGTATATTGAATAGTAATCGTCTTAAAACAGTAAATAAAAACAGCAATCGTATTAAGAATTAAGTTTCTATTTAAAAATATTTCAGAATCGAAATTGAAGGGAATGTGAATAAAGTAACAAAAATATTAAAAAGTTAATAATTAAAATGTTTTAATGAATTCAAAATTAATTATTTTTTTTAAAACCTGTGATTTTAAATAGAATGATACAAATCAATAGGACATAAAAGTGAAAATTTTCATATTTCGTTTAACAATTTTATACATTACGTCAAAAATTTACACTAAAAATTACATTTTAATATATTCGAAAATTATAGTTTAATTTTAAACAATTCCTTAAAATTCTTAAAAATTAAAACTATTCCTTAAAAATTATAGTTTCAAATTTAACCAATTAAGCCAGAAACCAAAAAATAATTATAATTAAATCTTACCTTCAGTTTCCTTTGTATTCCGTCTCATTTTGTGGATCTGGATCTTTATTTTATCAACAAGTTTCATTTCCGCACCACATTTGCAACATAAATAATTTTTAGAAATTAATCCAACATTCATACACCACATAATCACTTCTTTTTCACCTTTATCACATAAACGATGTATTTCTCGCAAATTCATAGTCTCCATTTCAAGGCGCGATTGATTTAACAGAACGCAGCGAGTTACTCATGCAATGGCTTGCAAATTGAAAATGGCAAAATTCCAATTTTCAATTTGCCGTGATTCAATGTTCACGTGATTCACGTTGCCGTGATTCACGTTCTCCGTGATTCAATTTCAATTGAATCACGGAGATTTAATTTGGACACGGAGAATAAATTTGGCGATGTAAGAAAAATCTAGATTTGGCGACTTTTCGCACTTCGCGAATAAGACTTTGGCGAGATTTCGCGCTCCGCGAGGTCTGTCCGTAATACTCAGTTTAGCCGTTATATTCATATAAGAGCCTATTTTAATGAAATTATATGAATATGTTATAATTCATATAACAACCAATTTTAATTGTAAAAATACCATAATCGATTTAATTACATTGACATTATCTATTATTTCTGGAAATCGAAACTGATGACTAGTATTAACCTATGAGTAAATATTTGATGTCAGTTTTTTAACCAAGCAAAATCATATACAACTGAATTTGAAATAATAAGTATTCCATATCTTATCTTGTTAAAAACTAAATTACTGATTACAAACAAAGGTAAAATTAACCCAATTGGTATTTAATACTAGAAAAGGGAGCACGATTTTACATCAATCAAATGTTTTGTTGCTGAAGGGTTGTATATGTCTTAACAACAAAGTGATTTGGATCTGGCGAAAATATCATTCAAGATATCAACTTCGTCATTTGATGTGGGTTCAGAATTAAAAATTTGTATAAAAAAACCACCTTACTGTATAGTTCTACAATGGCGTAAATATACAAATTCAAGCAACACATTTTGTGTATGTTTTGGAAATCAATGCAGTTTTCATTTTCATTGAATGATTCATTTAGCTATGAGTAACATAAATTTTGAACTTTTTAAATGGCAGAAAATTATCTATAATAAAAAAAATAACCATTGCTTATTAAACAACAGCCAAGTAAAATGCATGTTTTTACGGGAAAATATAAAAAAGAAATTGCGTTCAACATTGTCTTTAATAACAGCTGTAACGTTTAAAATTATTTTCAACATATTAAAGAAGGATTTGTAAAATATTTCCCATTAAGTCTACAATGTAAGAGGTCAATATGCAACATTGGTTTCTGTTTGATATATAAGTTTGGGTTTGACTAATTTAGATTTCACGCCTAGATATATTATGAAAGTTATATGGTAAAAATTTACCGTACGGTCATCCTTGGCGAAATTTTCAAAAAGTCGCTAAGGGTGACCGTATGACGAATTTCCGATCGGAAAAAACGGCAAGAGGAAAATGGCGAAAATAGTCACACAAATATTTCATTCATTATTATCTAACAATATGCTCAACTAATTTTACAAAATTAACAAAAAACGCAGATTTACAGATTTCAAACATCAATCGTAAAATAATGAAGTTGATATGTTAAATTATCCATAAAATTTTTTGATTAAATTTTATATTAATGAATTTAAACCGGTAAAGATTCATGAGAAATTAACGTCAAATAGGGTTGCCAAAATACTAGTTTGTCGGGTTTCCAGTAAAAATGTTCGCCAAATTTGGCGCCAAAAAACGCGCCAAGGGTGACCGCACAGTAAATTTAATCCGGTTATATATATTATTCTAGGTCTGCCTTGTTTGTTTTAGTACTTATGATATTCGAATTATTTATAATGGTAAAATTCTAGTATACGTAAAGCGTTTGGCTCCATTTTCAAGAATGTCGTCAATAGCGCAATTATACGATTCACAAGTATCAGTATACGTGAGCGTTTCTTAATTAAACGATTGTGAATCTCACAATGGCATTACATAAACATGCAATCCGAATCTCAATGCCGCCAAATCCATCGCGTTACGATACTAGGATTAAGCCTTTATAGTAGTATGATAAAAATAATTACCTTACTTTTATCTATGAGGAGCAACTTTTTAAATTTCCAGCATTCATTGTTCAGATTCGCTTTGCATATTTTTTTAATTGAGGCACATAGTCCTTGATTTATGACTCGGAGTTATTTAATGAATCCAACCATTTTACGTTATTGATCAAGTTTAAATGATGAGGTTTACATCTATGCTGGTACTCTCATACAAAGAAACTATACCAGAAGAAAAACATTGGGGAAATCGTTTTATATACATATGCCAATAAGAATCGAATTACTTATTTTCCTAACACAATTATGACATCTTAGCTAGACGAGATACGTGTCTATTCATTTTAATATTTTATTTACATATTTTACCAGCTGCCGATGACATCATCATCAAATTTCAATCAAAATGGCTATCTATAAATTGAAGATTATTGGAAATCGATTCTTTTGCAAATGTTGTTGTTGTCTTGTGCCAGCTAAGCTGACATTATGGGGTGCACTGCTCCACTTTTCCAACTGAACCATATTTTAGTGTGGAGTACTTGCTCAGTACACACGTGACATTGGTATCCGTTTATACGGTAGGCCATTCATTATTGTGAATAACCATTCACAACCCATTCAAACAAAGAAAGGACAAAAACGGAATATAGGCAGAGAGAGAAAGTAAACCCATGCCCGAACTGGTATTTGTACCCAGGACCTCCCTATCCGCAGTCAGGCACTCTGACCACAAGACAGGACTTCAGCAAATTCAATAATCTTATGATACGCATTATAAAAGAGTAAATAAACAAACACATTTCTAAGGATTAAGCACAATTAATGAAATATTGCTATCACTATAATAAACATTATGAGGTCTTAATTATTCATGGCTCATTATCCTTACTAATTTTTATCAAATTAAATAATTATCTTTTGATTTAGAGTTGCAATCAATAAACGAAAATGAAGTTTGAGAGAGAGAACTTGTATTTTACCTTCAAACTTCCATACTATAATAAGGAAATTCTAAGCTCAATTAGTTTAAACAAGCACAGGGAATACAACATAAAGACTTATAGCTTGGATCCATATCCAGACGGTTATCTTCTAATGTTGAGAGAACTATACATGCATTGAGCTATAGCTAGTTCCGAACTTAGCTTAAATTGTATAAAAGACTACCTTAAGTGAACATGACTGTATTTCTTCCTATTAAAAATCGCACGACACAAAGATGTGTCTCATATTGTTTGTGTGTGTCATCCATAATTTTATGCTACAATTATTGTTGACATCCATATCTATATTGGTTCATTCTCCTTCCAAATTCTTCACCATTCCAAAGAAAAAACAATAAGTGGCGACAGTTAAAAAGCGAGTTAAATAATATCCAACTATAAAGAAAGAAAAATAAGTGGTGACAGTTATAAAGTGAGTTAAATAATATCCAACTATAAAGAAAGAAAAATAAGTGGCGACAGTTATAAAGCGAGTTAAATAATATCCAACTATAAAGAAAGAAAAATAAGTGGCGACAGTTAAAAAGCGAGTTAAATAATATCCAACTATAAAGAAAGAAAAATAAGTGGCGACAGTTATAAAGTGAGTTAAATAATATCCAACTATAAAGAAAGAAAAATAAGTGGCGACAGTTATAAAGTGAGTTAAATAATATCCAACTATAAAGAAAGAAAAATAAGTGGCGACAGTTATAAAGTGAGTTAAATAATATCCAACTATAAAGAAAGAAAAATAAGTGGCGACAGTTATAAAGCGAGTTAAATAATATCCAACTATAAAGAAAGAAAAATAAGTGGCGACAGTTATAAAGCGAGTTAAATAATATCCAACTATAAAGAAAGAAAAATAAGTGGCGACAGTTATAAAGCGAGTTAAATAATATCCAACTATAAAGAAAGAAAAATAAGTGGCGACAGTTATAAAGCGAGTTAAATAATATCCAACTATAAAGAAAGAAAAATAAGTGGCGACAGTTATAAAGCGAGTTAAATAATATCCAACTATAAAGAAAGAAAAATAAGTGGCGACAGTTATAAAGCGAGTTAAATAATATCCAACTATAAAGAAAGAAAAATAAGTGGTGACAGTTATAAAGAGAGTTAAATAATATCCAACTATAAAGAAAGAAAAATAAGTGGCGACAGTTATAAAGCGAGTTAAATAATATCCAACTATAAAGAAAGAAAAATAAGTGGCGACAGTTATAAAGCGAGTTAAATAATATCCAACTATAAAGAAAGAAAAATAAGTGGCGACAGTTATAAAGCGAGTTAAATAATATCCAACTATAAAGAAAGAAAAATAAGTGGCGACGGTTATAAAGCGAGTTAAATAATATCCAACTATAAAGAAAGAAAAATAAGTGGCGACGGTTATAAAGCGAGTTAAATAATATCCAACTATAAAGAAAGAAAAATAAGTGGCGACGGTTATAAAGCGAGTTAAGTAATATCCAACTATAAAGAAAGAAAAATAAGTGGCGACGGTTATAAAGCGAGTTAAATAATATCCAACTATAAAGAAAGAAAAATAAGTGGCGACGGTTATAAAGCGAGTTAAATAATATCCAACTATAAAGAAAGAAAAATAAGTGGTGACGGTTATAAAGCGAGTTAAATAATATCCAACTATAAAGAAAATAAATTAAGTGGCGACGGTTATAAAGCGAGTTAAATAATATCCAACTATAAAGAAAATAAATTAAGTGGCGACGGTTATAAAGCGAGTTAAATAATATCCAACTATAAAGAAAGAAAAATAAGTGGCGACAGTTATAAAGCGAGTTAAATAATATCCAACTATAAAGAAAGAAAAATAAGTGGCGACAGTTATAAAGCGAGTTAAATAATATCCAACTATAAAGAAAGAAAAATAAGTGGCGACAGTTATAAAGCGAGTTAAATAATATCCAACTATAAAGAAAGAAAAATAAGTGGCGACAGTTATAAAGCGAGTTAAATAATATCCAACTATAAAGAAAGAAAAATAAGTGGCGACAGTTATAAAGCGAGTTAAGTAATATCCAACTATAAAGAAAGAAAAATAAGTGGCGACAGTTATAAAGCGAGTTAAATAATATCCAACTATAAAGAAAGAAAAATAAGTGGCGACAGTTATAAAGCGAGTTAAATAATATCCAACTATAAAGAAAGAAAAATAAGTGGCGACAGTTATAAAGCGAGTTAAATAATATCCAACTATAAAGAAAGAAAAATAAGTGGCGACAGTTATAAAGCGAGTTAAATAATATCCAACTATAAAGAAAGAAAAATAAGTGGCGACAGTTATAAAGCGAGTTAAATAATATCCAACTATAAAGAAAGAAAAATAAGTGGCGACAGTTATAAAGCGAGTTAAATAATATCCAACTATAAAGAAAGAAAAATAAGTGGCGACAGTTATAAAGCGAGTTAAATAATATCCAACTATAAAGAAAGAAAAATAAGTGGCGACAGTTATAAAGCGAGTTAAATAATATCCAACTATAAAGAAAGAAAAATAAGTGGCGACAGTTATAAAGCGAGTTAAATAATATCCAACTATAAAGAAAGAAAAATAAGTGGCGACAGTTATAAAGCGAGTTAAATAATATCCAACTATAAAGAAAGAAAAATAAGTGGCGACAGTTATAAAGCGAGTTAAATAATATCCAACTATAAAGAAAGAAAAATAAGTGGCGACAGTTATAAAGCGAGTTAAATAATATCCAACTATAAAGAAAGAAAAATAAGTGGCGACAGTTATAAAGCGAGTTAAATAATATCCAACTATAAAGAAAGAAAAATAAGTGGCGACAGTTATAAAGCGAGTTAAATAATATCCAACTATAAAGAAAGAAAAATAAGTGGCGACAGTTATAAAGCGAGTTAAATAATATCCAACTATAAAGAAAGAAAAATAAGTGGCGACAGTTATAAAGCGAGTTAAATAATATCCAACTATAAAGAAAGAAAAATAAGTGGCGACAGTTATAAAGTGAGTTAAATAATATCCAACTATATAGTTGAGGAAAATTAAATTAATTCCTCACTAAAGCAGGCTTTTAGAATTAGTCAGAAATTCACATGCAAAAAGAGTAGGTGAAAACACGTAATATTAGCTGCTTATAGTACTGTTTAGTTTTAGCTTTCCAACTGATCTGGTGGGATTGCTCTTCTATGGTCCATTCTTTCAGATGAAATTTTATTCGAGCGGGATAGTAGCTTAAGGATAACTCCGAATTAATACATCAGGAACATTATGGTTATTGTGGAAATCGAAGCCAGGAATTGTTGAACTAAAGATCACAGCGCTAATTACTTAGTATACTCTTGTTAGTATTGCTGTTAAACTATTATGTTATTCGTGGTTTTCTATACGTAATAGTATCGTGTTCTCAAAATGATATGCTTGCAGCTCTTAATCCAAATACTATTCATCAAAATTTAACCATCAGATATACTTTAACATAAATATCTTACTTATATTAATATCAAAGTAATAAATAATTAAAATCAGTTGACAGGTGTGTAAAATTTTAATTTTAATATAAAATATTTTAGATTTAAATTAATAGTCATGTAAAAAAAATTCTTTCGGCTTAAGAAATACAAGTAAAATTTACTACTAATTAAGATAGGTCACCTGAGATTTTTCAAGAAACACAAAAGATTTTAGATACAGCTTTATTTTACAAAAACATTTAGACATGAGAATTAATATCTTCCCACCATTTCCTAACAAGTCCATAGAAATGCATATTGTTATACAAACCAGTTGAAAAACAATCTCATATATTTTTTTAATTAATTTCCAATAAACTAATTTTTTATGTGCTATACAGAATGATCAAACTATAAAGAACATTTTCTTTGAATGAAAATTGCTGGATAGCACACCGATTTAAAAAAATAAATAAATAAAATAGCCAATGCCTTTGTTCTAAGAACATAATATAAAAGTATAGACTATACATCTCATTTTTACGAATGGGATCAGTGTGTGTGTGTGTGTGTTTATAAATTAACAATATACTTTATGTTTAAGACAGTTAACTTAAATAGTGCAGAAGCTGAAATGCTAATTAAATAAAAATATTTTTTATATTACTAACGAAATTTGCCTTTATATTCCTATGTCTTAGACTGTTATTCAAAAAAATCTAAGGAGAGAGTGGTAATTTTCAACATTCAAAGAACACTTTCAAATAAGCTCCTGTCTATTCAGGAAAATATAGTACTTATAAATAAAATGAGCGAATTTTTATCAAAATGCAAGCTCAAATTCATCATACTCATGCATTAGTGTGTGTGCAAACATAAACTATATATATATAAATGAAAGCGAAATTGTGTACATCGTATTGCAACAAAAGAATATCACGTCTTGACACGTGTTACTGGAAAACTTGAGAAGGGATTTAGATCAAAGCCAAAGTTTAAAATTTATGAAAACAGCGTTTCACGATCACAAACACACAAACGTTGTGTGAATAATTTATTTACGTATAACTCTTTAAAACTATATTCTTGGCAGATGAATAAGCCAATTAATAAAAAAATATTAGAAATATATTAATAATTTGGGTCACTAAATATCTTTAAATGACTTAATATACTATGAATGAAATTACCGATTCAATGTAATGCTTATCATTGGCTTCGTCAAATGCTGCGTCTACATATGATTCAAAGAAAGAGCACATATGTTTTTACACACAGATTCACTCTTACTGATCTTCCTACTTATGTTACCAACCGATTGCATATCAGACAACAATTAAAATGTTATGCAATCACAAGCAATATGTACACAAAAATATATTGTTCATATATGCGTCATACTTATTTTTTATGCGATTTCTTCCTCATAGCAGAAAAAAGCAAACTAAGATTCAATTAATGAAATAAAGTAGAATTAATATTTAAGATTACAGGGAGAAGCTTTCAATAGAGAATGCATATATGGCTTTCGGGGAAAAAATCATAATTTGGAAAGGTAAAGGATTTAAATAATTTTTATTTAACTCCTGTTTAGCACCACAAAGTAATTCTGCTGTATAGATCAAAACAAATAGAATTAGGTGTAAAGAATGATCGAAAGTTCTCTTTAGTTATTAAGAGAGAGAGTTTCTAAATTTAGAATTTAACAATCTTTTTCCATCCGTATGTCAGTGAATTTCTTATCAGTGCCATACAGTGCAAAAGATATACATATACGCTTCAATGGATAAAAACTGTTCCCCCCAAAAAAATTTAAATAAAAATGGTCTTTATGATATATATATTTTAATGCGCTGGAAATATAAGAAAAGGGTAAAGGCATTCAATGCCATAAATATTTTCACATTATTTCCAGCTGTTATGGATAGATAATTTTAAGAGAATCAAGAATCACATATTTCCAGTCTTAAAGTGTGAAGAGTTTGGAGCGGATAGAGTTAGAGGGCATAAATATTATTTAAACCAGTGAACAGAAAATTAAGAATTATTTAAATTGATTGCATCGCATCATAAACATTAAAAAAATCATGATTAATTATTATGATTTAAATTAATTACAAGCACTGTAGTCAAACTTTTGAAAGATTAAGTTTTTATTTTAAGTTAACCTGAGACCAACATGTTGCCATAAGTTTCAATTCATTCTGTTCAGCAATTCATGGTTCAATCTGGAGAAAGGTTCAGTGGGAAAATAGAATAAGAATTTTGTATATGTAGATAGATAAAGCATCAATCATTATAAGCAATAAAAACTAGATGCAGGACATTTCTGCAAAACTAGAACAAAATAAAAAAATGATGTCTGAAAAGTAAGTCTTTCAAAATAGGATAAGAACCCAGAAAATCGAGACGTTATTTATCCTTACAATAAATGGTTTCCTTGACACATTCGCTGCCAGTAAAATTTATATATCTATCCTCAAAAGCTGGGTATACTGCCTGCCATTTTTTAAAAATGCACACAAAAAAATTTAAACACAAAATTTTAGAACCACACATTAAAATAAAAAAAATAATAATGCTTTACTGTTTGTTGTTGTTGCTTATCCTCCATGTCTGACGGAGTCAGACTAGATCCACGAGTTCGTTGACTGTAAGGAAGTCGAAGACTAAAAGAGGATTGCTAAAGAGATCCTCCCTAGAGAGACCCATGCAATCCAAAAGATGCTCAGGAGAAGCCTGATGATTTTGGCACTTGGTGCAGGTGACGAAAGTTTTCCTGCCCTCGTTGAAAGTGAGGCACTTAATATGACCGCTAGCAAGTCTTGAGAGAACAGTCCGGGTACGTCTGTCACACGGGAGGTCAAGGGACAAACCCGGTTTTGATCCCTTGTACCAATGTATGGGTGGGGGTGTTTTCCACTCCTCCGAGATTTTTGATTTTTCCCGGGAATATAACTCCAGAAAAGTAAGTGTGGAAGAATCCAATGCTTTACTAACATGTCTTAATAAGCTCTTCATTCAATCTCCACAGCAACATTAAATATTAGAAAAGAATTAAATAAATTTGTTGCCTCATTTTCAATCTTAAAGACATTCTCAGTTTAAAGCCAACTTTATTAAAACAATATTTTTTTCATCAATTATTAATATTCAATTATGTATAAGAGAAGAAGCATGAAGTAGAAGAAAATATTTCTTAAATGATGTGTGCCTGTTTAACACTATAAGAATAATAGCCTTAAAGAAGATAATAAATTTTACAATGTAATTTCAATAGAAACTTCCATTTTTATGACAAAAAAGTATTTGCCTATTACTTTTTTTTTATTTGTGAGATATTATTTGTTTTCCATTAACCTATTCATTTGAACATCAATTTATTTCCACAGATATGAAGCTAAAATGTATTTAATTTCTTATATAGCCAATAAAATCTTTACTTGAATAATTTTATAAATATCTTAAGCATGAAGACAGTCAATTTTAAAAGCTGTAAGAATGTGTAATATTAATATTACATAAATAATTAAGAAGATGGTATTTTGAAAGACTTTAAAAACATCCACATTATATTATAATTTAATTAATGCACATTATATAATAATTTATTTATGCACATTTCATTATACCTATAATGTCAGATGTTTTGACTATTCAAATTTTTAACTTAAAAATGTGCAATTCACCTGAAATTTCTACAATCAGAAAATAAATGTAATAGATATTTAAGAGATTCCTTTTTGCCTTATATCAGTTGGATTCAATTCAATATAAATTGACATTAAAGCAACTTTTATTCGCAAATAATGTTCACTACAGAATACTGAATAAACATTTCTTTTTTATACTAGATATTCTGATATAATAAAATAACACAATTTTCTTGGAGAATACTAAACAATTTTATTATAAAATATGCTTTACATATGACAGATTAATTTACTGACATTCTCATGATTATATTCAGCAATTCATTCAAATTTGTTTGATTTGTCTTTGTACTAGCATATGAATATGTAACAATGTATGGGTAGAAGAAATATTAGAACTTATCAACAGAAACCTTGAAAAATTCTTCAGGATTCACATAGATAAGAATTGTTGATTTATTGTACTTTATAGGAAAACATTTACACATCAAACACATATGTATATACTTATTAAAATAATTAATAATACATACAAAAATGCCATTAATTTTAATACATAAAACATTAAAGTGTCTTAACTGTCAATTTAAAAATAACTGATCAAAACAAATAATTAATCAAAACAAAATAAGAGATACAATTATAATATATAAGAGATGTAATAGGACATTAAATTATATAATAAAGTGTAATAAACAGGAAATTAAATCAATCAATGAAATGTTACTGTGAAACTGCTATATAATATTTCACTTTGAAGAATGACATATTCTTCAAAATGTATTTTTTGTTCATAAATATCACAACCTAATAATAAGACTAAGAAGCAACCAATTTTGCTTAGTTACATAATGGAAAATATTTTATTAAAAAAGTCTTAGTAACTGTAATGTTACAACACACTAAACTTGCCTATAAGCTCTAGAAAATTATTATTACAGAGCAAATAAATTTTGCTTAAATGTACCAACAAATTTCATAAAACACAATTGTCTATGAAATTATAGGCTTTTTAGAATATTATATTTTCAATTATAGAATTGATTGATATTTTAATTCTAAGATAGAATTTTATTTTCAAAATCATAAGATTTTTTTCTAATTTAATAGATTAATATCGACATAATAATTTATTGATGTTGAATAACATATCATATGCAGATATTAATCATAACCATTATTGACCACATGAACATGAAAGTTTTCATTGGTTGAAAAATAAATAAGTTTCAAGATTTGCATGAACATTGTAAAAATCTTTTAATGCAATATTTCTGAAAGTAAATTGAACATTGAAAGTGCAATATTTCTGAAAATGAAAAAGAGAAATAACGAAAAATATTTTTTAGATAACCAGTCTCAATGTAATGGAAAATTTTAATATGCAACAGAATGAAAATTAATCTTTTGAATACAAATAAAATCTACAGAAGAATAAGAAACATGATAGGAAACTTTAAAAAAGGCTAATAAGAAAACTAACCAACATAGAACAACTAAATAGATAAAGCTTTCTTAATAGACTATTATTTCATTAGTTTTAGAAAGTAACTCTTAATAAAAACAAGAATTAAAAGAAACATTAAACTGCAACAAAAGGACATATTAATGTATTAGTAAAAATAAGGTGTAAAAATGTACAATTTTGAGAAAATTAGCCTCTAACAAAATGAAATATAATATTTGAAAAAGATTAAAAAGTCTCAAAAATAATATTAATCAAACATTAAACATTTAATCACACCAATAAAAGTACATTAGGTTTGAAATATTATTTAACATAACATATAAATATGAATTAAAATAGATAAATTTTATAGTAGTAACAAAATCTTCAAATTTAGAACTTAAATCTACAAAAAATATTACTATTTTGAATCCTCAATGAAAACCTAGACAAATACTCCACACTAAAATTCTATAAATACAGAAATTGACAAGCAAATAACTAATAAATAACTGGGTAAATATATTAATATTTAACTGCTACATTATTTACAAATCATAACAAATATAAACTATATTTATCTTTAGAACAATTATATATACTTTTATAAATATTAATAAATACTTTTAATGATAAAATATTTGGCAAAATATACAAGGAATCAATGTAAATATTAATAAATTTTCTTTAACAAATGTTCTTAAAACAAAAAACATATTGTAATAAGCAAATGCAATTTGTTATTATTCAACTTATATTTTTAATTTTGCATATTCATTAATGCAAAACTATGTACCTTCGCAATCATAAAAAATTATTCCACAAGAGATAAAATTTTTTTAATATTATGATATATATATATATATATATATATATATATATATATATATATATATATATATATATATATATATATATATACACATTATTCTTTTTTTATATAGAGTGCTTGAAATGAAAAGGAATAGGCAAATTGTTAAAGTTCTCTTTTATAAATTATTCACAAAGACATTACATAAATAAAAGATAAAGCATTTTGATTCCTATAAAACAAAGTCTTAAAATAAAACAATGCCCATCTTTTGTTAACAGGATAGTATAGGACACAATAGGCAGAATATATAACTATCCTGCAATATATTCAGTTAAAAACTGATTTATATTAATATTTGGCAAATATATTTTTATTCAAAATATAAAAATTTCTTTTAATATTTTTTAATTAATATTTTTTGATATCATGAATAAGGTAATTTTTTTGTTCTCAGTTTATTGGCAATCAAATAATAATTCCAAATTTCAAAGAAACATAATATAACAATTTTATTTGAATAAAAAATTGATCAGTAATTACAAATTAATAAGAATAAGACAAAATTATAATGTAAAATATAGAGTTTAAAGCATATTCAATTAAATAATTATAAAACAAAATTTCATGCAGTTTTTAACATTTAGTTCACTAAAATATACTTTTATTTATATAAAGAGATAAATGAGGACATAACAAGTATAGACAAATGGAGGGAGGCTAAAAGAAAAATTTTAAAAATAGAAAATTAAAATAAAAATAAATGCAAAATATTTTTCATGTAAGTATCTGTAAAACTCCACACCACTGCTCAATTCATGAAATTGTAGTAAGAAGGGAGCATATTTACTCTTAAAATACTAAAATAAATTTTTTAGACAGAACAAATAAAAATTATTTAAATTGAGAAACGTTTTTTATTTATTAATAAGAAATTTACATAAATAACTATAAAAAAAGGCAATTCTGATGAATAAATGTATATTACAGAACATTTACTAATGATCATGAACTTCAAATTAACTACCAATATATATGAATAAAAATAAACTCCTTTTTAATTAAAGACATTTGAATAAAAATCTATGAAAACTTATGGGTATGCAAAAGGAACTATCAATTTTTAATAAAAGTTAAGCAGAGAGTGCAGCAGCATCTACTCTCCCATCATCTAAGAATTCTAAAGGAGATAGATTACTTCCATTTAAATTTTCATCAAAAACTTTTTCAACTCTACTCCACTGATTTTCATGTTGTATAATGATATCCACAAGTTGTTTCAGCTCAGGAAAGAATCCAGATAAGAGTCTGAAAATACCACGATTATATAATTTAATGCATTCATACAGGGTAATCTTGAATTCTCACAAATATCAAGCTTACATTTTAAGTGAAAAAAACAGTCCCAAAATATTCACTTTTCATTTTCAGCATATTTTTAATGCTATTAATTTTACAAAAAAATAAATTAAAATATATATAATAAACTGAGACATCTAAAGCATTAAATGGCAAAAAATACATAATTTTTTTAATTATTGACAAATATGATAAAAAAATAAAAGAAATTCAAATTTATACAAGCAATTCAGGACATTAATCTTTTAATAAATTAATCATCTCACTAGCTTAGAGTCTCCTAGATATTATACAAAAAGATTTTTCTCATTTTGACCAAGTGGTTTAATAATTTAGAAAATTGTCAGAGCAGATTTTGAAATATACATAAACAGATGAAAAATTTCAAAGAGGACTATTACAATAATAAATTAATTTAATGTTAGTATAAAATTTAAAAATCTTGAGTGTGGGTTAAAGTATGATTTATCAAAAAATAGAGATTCATATTAAATCATAAGTTTTTAATAACTTTAAAAATATATTTGGCTCTTCTTTGAATTAATAACTATTAAATTAAAATAGAAATTAATCAACAAGATTACTTCAAATTTATAGACAAAACCAAATACTGCTTGGTTTGGTTTGTTTACCATTTAATAAAAGTTAATTCCAAATCACAGCAAACAACCAACCCAGGTGAGATTCGAAAATACAACTGTTGAATAACTTCGTTACCTGCCAACTCACTATTGTCAAATACTGCAACTTTATTAAGAAAAATGGTAGACTTCACTGTATACAACCAGCTTTCAATTTGGAAGCAGAAATAAGTTATAAAATAAGAATTTGGGGCAATATATATATATATATATATATATATATATATATATATATATATATATATATATATATATATATATAAGAAGAAGTAATGGCCATATTAGCTTTGATCATCTTTAATGTATGCCAAAATATGGTACAGTTTGTGAATGACATACTTACATAATTAAAATCATCTATTTAATCTATGTATCGCAATAAAGAATTTTGAAATTTGACTAAAAAATACTAAATATTTGAGTCATATAATAATTGAAAAAATAATACATAATTTGAAAAAATACGTTTAAATTTTAACAATTAGAAATCCATTACCTTTTTAAATTAATTATAAAAATGAATTTTTTATTTGTAGATAATATAAGCCAATTTATTATCCACAAATATCTTATATAAATATCACTATCAATACCATAATAAATAAAAAATATTACATAACAAATAATAACAGAATATATTGACATCATAATAAGAAATGAACACATTTTTAAAGTAGTGTTTTAATTAAATTGTTAAAACATTACTCAAACCATTTAAAATGTATTATTGTACTAGAATAAATAAAATGTTCTAGTGTTGCAACATAAAAATTAATATACAGGATGGGGCATGATAACTTCCTTATTTTGAATTGCAGTAACACAAAAAGTAGTATAGAAAATGAGGGTGGCATAGTTTCATTTCAGAGAGAAGATCATAAAGTTGTGTGACGCTCTGGTACAGTTGACATCATGTGCTGGAGTAATGAACACTGTGCATTCGTCCTAGAGGCCTATTCTTCAGGTGCCTTATTTCAATGAGAAATAATTTAGAGTCGCCAGCAAGTTCTTTAGATATTTTTTGCTTTTATGAGGGTATTTAAAGTCATGTGGCTATATTGACTATCCACAAGCTTAGGAAGATCTGAAAAGTAACATTCAAAGAGAAATGGCGAACATACCTGCCAATGTGCTGAAGAGAATGATAAGAACAGCAGAATTCAGTTCACCTAATGTATTGCTATTGCCAAAGTTGTGTGTCATTTGCCCAACATGATATTTAAAACTGTCATTTGCCCAACATGATATTTAAAACTATGTAAACTAAAACTTAAAATATGTAACTTTTGAATGCAAAAATAAATACAAATATATTTTTAATACTTTTTGTGGTATTGCAAAATGAAATAAGGAAGTTATCTTGCCACACCCTGCATGAGAATTCTCACACACACTTTTTATTATCAATTCAACAAAATGTTTACTTAAAAAATTTCAATAAAAGATTAAAAAAAAATTAAATAAATAAATAAAAATAAAAATAATGAAAATAAACTAGTTATACTTTAGAACTAACATTATATTCTCCAATATTTTATTCAAATTAAAAAAATATTGCTTTAATTAAAAATGAATTTTTTTTTATCATGAACACTGGCTTCATGACCATGGAATAACATGTTTTAAACTATGAATTAACTGTCCTGCTGCTATATTACTGGATCAATAAATTTAGTGCATTTTAGAAAATTGAAATTCCTTTCCCTTTTTCAGAGTTCTACAACTTTTTTTAGATTGCTCCATCGTTTTTCTGCAATTTTACTATTTTGATGTTTCTATATCACAACATGAATCACAGTGGACTTTGGCCTGTGTAAAAATATGAAATTTCACAAACCAATTTCTCACAAAAGTAAAATACCACTATGTTATGATTAAACTCACTAGTTTGCTTACATAGTTATTGGCCAACAAATGCACAAATTATGATCTAAAAAATTACTATCAACATTTTATAACTTTTGTTTGCACTCAAACTGAATTATCTGCCAGACCCATTTCTTTAAGGATATATCTTGATATTTTTGGAAAGATAATGTGTATGTATATACATAATTAAAAGGCTGAAAAAGCATTAAATATTAAACACTTTTCATCTGTAGTATTTACCGCTTTTATTATAGAAACCTATCCAGACTTATTATTTAAGAATAAGAAAATATATATAAAGATCAAGCAACCATTAAAAATGATCAATTTATTTCTTAGCAAAATTTATGTGATCGCTAGTTTTTGCTTCATGGATTAAAAAAAATTGGTTAATATACAAATTAAAATTGAGAAAAAAAGCACTTAAAAAAGGATAACTGTGTAAAATTGAAATGAAAGAATAAAAATGTAGATTAGAAACTCTCATTTGTATAATATTTACAATGAAAATATTTTAATCACAATTTAAATTGTGTTATTTTAGAAAACAGACAGAGAATACTTACTCAAAAACAGGCCGCACAACTTGTTCAAGGAAATTTATTTGAAGTCTTGGAATTTTTTGAGCTTTCTCCCTATCCATCATTTCAGTAGGTTTCACACCCATAGCTTTCTCTAAATCTCCTTGTGAGAAAAATTCTCGGTATATAAGTTTCTATAAAAATATGTAAAAAGCAAAGTGAACTCACATGATATACATATATAAAAGAAAATAAAAATCAAGACAAGTTTTAATTTATAGCTATTAATATACTTAAAACTAAACATGCAAATAATCACTTATAATTATGCATTTTCATAAGAATTAGGTAAAAATTTTAGTCAAAATTATTTTTTAAAAATCTGCCTGAACTGTAAAAATTGTGAATTGAAAAACTTAAATGCATTTTCAAAGATTTAAATTTTTGCATACAGCTATTTCTTTAGTGTTAGCCCAATCCTTTGTCTGATCTGATAAATCACATGATGTAACCATGAGACATAAAAGTATTTTATGATGTCTAGAATTAGACTTGTCATAACGATCTACAAGATAAAAAAAAAATTTTAATGTAAGAATTACTAATGGGCACACAGATAATTACAAATATCAAATATAACTTTAGGTATTATATTTATACATACCTTCAAGAACTTGTTTTATATCTTTTATAATTCTAAAATGATGAGCTAAATCTGTAGCTAGAATTATGTCTCTTATGTAATCCAAACATTTTTTATATTCCTATAAAGAATTAATAAAAATAACTAATCAAAATTACTAAGCCATTCTTGGTGTGGATAGAGTACATAAAAATGGAAATTTTTATTAACTAACAGTAAAATATGTAAATTATATAAACTATTAAATATCGGCATTAATTAATATTCAGACTTTGTCCACCTGAATACTTACAATGATCTGAAATCTTTTCCTAAATATAATTGATGAAATTTCATAGAATAATCTTGCAAGTTTAAAAAAAACACAGAAATCAATTATTTATTTATTTCTACTAGCAATCTTCATCATAAAGAATTTCAAAAATAACATTGATACCATATTAAAAAATTATCCCAAAAGAAATTTTAACAAATGATTCTTAATTTGAATATAATAACAATTAACACTAGTTATGACTAACATTGTATAAATGAAATTACTGCATTAATTTTCCAAAAGATAATTTTTAAATGACAAAACATATAAATGTTTCAGCAATATTATTAACAAAGAATTATTTCAAATAGCTTTTAATACTTATCAAATTACTTTATCATCAGATAAGTACTAAAAATTTTAAGTAAAAATTTTAAGATAAGTTATTTAAGTTGTAATCACAAAATAAAATAATTGAATATCCTTTCTTAAACTAAAAGCTTGTGATTTTTCATGCTAGATAAGCAGATAATAAGTTTTTAAAAATTAGTTTTAAATATTTAATTAGTATTACATACATTACATTATACAATAATACAAAATAAAATAATTAGTATTTAAAAGTTAAAAATATTCAGCTTCTGTTGTGATTAAAAACACCAAAACTATTTCATGTGTAGTATGTATGTATGTGTATATATATATATTATAAAGTATTTTATATTTATCCAGCAACAATGATGTACATACCTCATATTTATCATCTGAAAATAAATAAAAATGTTTTATCTTAAAGAATCGCAAATATAAACTAAAAGAAAATGCATAAAATTTGGTTTTTAGAAGTATAATTTCAGCTTAGAACACACTTGATAGATATTTAGTGTAAATTTCAATGAAACACGTAATGGTAATATCCCTAAGGAAATAAGTGATAATAATTTGATATTCTAAAAAATGTACTTCATTCATAATTTTATAATCTGACTGCTACAAAATACTTACCTCTTCTGAAAGATTTTCGAAAATATTACAACCATCAGCATGAAGAATAGCCATTGTTTGAGCAAAATGATGTCTCTAAACAGTCAAGAAAATATAAAACATTTTGATAAAAGATCTTAAGAATTTAACTTCTATAAAACAATAAAAAAGTTTAAAATATTCAGCTTAAAAACTAAAATGTTACATACAAATTAAAATGGAAAAAAATCGAAAAACTAATGCAGTTATTATTATTATTTTTTTAACAATTACATGTATCTTTAGGTCAAAATTTTTGTCAATTAAGATTTCATAACTGTATTCGCTCAATTTTATTACTTTTTCATTGCTATAATTTAAAATTTTTTTTTCAAATTAATTTACGATAAAAAACCTGTTTTAAAATAGTAATTACACCTTATATAATTTGCAACTTTCATCTGAATAAAAAACGTAGAATTAGTTGAAAGAAATTTTTGGCAGAATTTTAATTTCAAAAATGCAGTTTACACATTCTTTCATTAATTTATTCAAAATTGATAAAATAAAAGGAATATTTATTATTTTAGCCTGCAATATAAAATTAAATTATAAACAAAATAAGATTAAAAATCTAGAGGTTTTTTAACTTAAGAGAAAGAAAACAGAACAATTTTTGTGTTTATCAGTAACTGATTTAATAGATTAATGAACATCCATTACAACTTTATCATTGAAAACTGCATTATTAAAGTGCAAAATTATATATGTCAAATTATTCACTTGGAGTACCATTATTAGTAATTACTCAAAATGAATGATTTAAACAAAAATTTTAAATGAAAACTATATAGCTAACAATTAAAAATAATAAAAGAATATGTAAGATTTCATCCATTAGTCAAAAAAGGCAGAAAATGGAAAACAATTATGCAATCACAAAAGTAAAAAACAAATTTCTTTTGAAAAAACTGGCTAAGATAATTTTAACCATGTTTTTAAATTTAAATAAAATGTTTATAGCTAATAACAAAATAAATAAAAAATACTAGGGAGGAAAACTCCATGAAAAAAATTATACAGCTGTGAATTTTATTCAGTTTTGTATGGTTAATTTATACCTGACGTAACATAGAAAACAATTATAAAATTACTTTCATTGAATGATTGTTTTGTAAAACATTTTTGCGTTGTTTTCTATTATAATTTTTAAATGATTTATAGTTCAAATTATTTTATCTCAATGATACCAATTAAAAGCTTTTGCTTTTCATAGAAAATCTAAAAATTTATTTAATTGGAATGCAGCACAGATTATATATATGTACATAAAATTTCATACTTTATGTAAATTTAATCATTTTGTTTCCATACTATGCTGTTTATGTATTATATATAATGCTTTTCTTCATGGAATTGTAATTTCAATGTCTAGAAAAGCATTTTCATTAATAATTATTTAATCTATTAGAAAATTTCTCAGTATATGTGATTAAAATATTTAAAAATCTTCTTAAAAATATATTAAAAAATGAAGTAATTTTTTCATATACATTTTCTTCAAATATCTGATATCTTTTATTTATGATTTCAGAATGCAAAAATGTGACAACCAAATAATGCTTTGTTTTAAATAAAGATTAACATTGATTTACACTTAAAAAATTGGATTATTTTAATTTGCCATATAACAAAGATGGCTCAATTAATTCCAAATATGTTTATAAATATATTACTATTTTTTGCACTTTTTTATTTACACATTTATAGATTATTACTCTGTAAAATATATGAGAGAAATGTGATATATATAAAGAAGGTATTACTTAAAAATAACATATATATCCCTTTTAGATTATTAACTATTATATATACATATTTTATGAATTAATTACATAAATATGATTTTAAAAATAAAAAATATTTGAGTAATTCATGAATAAATAATAAAGAATGTAAGCATCACCTCTAACACAGAGCCTTCAGAGCTATATAAAGCAGCAAGAACAGATTTCTATAATAAAAAGTAAACATAGAATGAGGAAAGAAAAATAGACAAAAACATTATTTATTTATAAAAATAAAGAAACAATGGCTTTAATGATATCTGAATTACAATAAAAAGTTTTAAAATCAAGTGAAAAATTTAAATTTTTCCAAATTTTATTAGATTAATAAAAGCAGTTTTTTATCCCAAGCAATTTATATTTATTATAACAATATCATAATTAATGAATATCAAAATTAATAAACGATATACATTTACATAATTAATTAGTATTAAAATGTCACTGGAATTCCTTATTTCTACTAAATTTAAATTTGAAAATCACTATAGTTTATTATAGCAATTAATTATTATTCTGAAGTTAAAAGAAAAGTGTAACTATGCAGTTTTTGTACATACTTGTATAAATAAAAATATGTACAAAAATAGCATAGTTTTGCAGCATAGAATATATTTCTATTCAATTTAAAATTGCTACTGATTTAAGTCTCCTTATTAATTTCTTAAGACAAAGAGCCTTAAAAAAATTCATTGAATTGGATGACGGGACAGGGTTTCTAATATCTTCTAGGTAAACTTTGTGAAGGTCCAGCAATTTATATAAGCTCTAATTTAAATAACGTGTATAAATGAAAATTTAACTTTTTTTTCCAAAAATTTAAATAATAGATTTTTTCAAGTGGATTTAATGCAGAATCTTTATTCAAATTGATAAGTATCTAAATTATCTTAACTTCAATGTTAATTGGAATCTATCTATATTTATATAATTAAATATTTACAAATAAGGAAATAGTTTAAGACATTATTTTAAATTTACGCACCCTGCTTATGTTTATTGAGGTTAAACTCAATAAACATAAACAGCATAACTGCTTATGTTTATTAAGGTTAAAGTTGCAATAGAGGTTTATGGATATGGACTTACGGAGAAATATGCTTATGAAGGATGATACACAAAATAATCAATGAAATATGAAACTGAATAATAAAAAGTGAATTGCTTTAATATTTAATAATACACATTTTAAATTAATCACAAAATAATTGTAAAAAGTTTGTATAGCAATAGAAGGTGCATGCAAAATATATCAATATTATTAGAAGCAATCACAATGGAAGGGAAGAAATGAAAAACAGAATTTCAAATGAGGAGAGACAAAAGATAAAGGCAGATCATTAGACCACCGCAAAATCATTATGCTTATATATATATATTGAAGATAATTTTTTGATGAATTCATCAACGCTTTCCAGTGCACTACCCTTTAAAGTTAAAATATTAAGGAAAAAAATTTAAGCAGTCTATTTAGCCCTAAAAAAGTATATAGCAAAAATTTTGTAAAGAATCTTACCACTTACCATCTCGATTTTATGAGTGTTACATCACATGGAACACTGCACCACAAGGATCAAGAAAAGCAAAGCTAAGCAAGCATTGCAGTGAATCACATAAACACTTTTACATATCAACAAAAAAGCAATGCATCACACCTGAGTAGCAGATTTAGCATGACCCAAGATGCACTACAAGGAGACCTGCTACTCTATATCCCCCCTCAAAAAAGAAAAAAAAAGAAACATGATTTTTAAGCTATTAATGAGTTCAATAAATTCTGAATATATGTGGTTTTTATATACAAAATATTTAAAGATTCATAGATTTTTTATATTTTTGAAAATATGTTTCAAGCTTTAGAAAGAAAAAAAAAACATAATTTAACAATATATATTTTGAACAAAAACTTTTTTGTGTGTGTGGCCACTGATTTGTGCAACAATGTTATGCTTCATGCAACAAATTTTAAAAAATTAACTAGAAATTAAAACCATATTTACATAAAAAAGAAAACTGAAAATATTTTAAAATTTCAATTTATATATATATATATATATATATATATATATATATATATATATATATATATATATATATATATATATATATATAGCAATAATATAAAATAAACAGGAAAAAATGGAAAATCAAGAGCCCAAAAATCATGCACCTCTAACTAAAGATGACTCAAAATAATTCATAAAATCTTAGACACTTCTGAAGCTTTCTATTCAAAAGGCTTAAAAGATTGTAAACATATTTCCCATACAAGCATACCTTCCCTATAAATTCCTCAGCATTAGCTCATTCATCCCCTAAGAGTGAAAAATAGTAAATATAAAAACAGCTATTTCTTTTGTCATTGCATTCAAGGCTAATCATGTGCTGATGTACAAAAGAAAGGAAATACCTAAGTGGCATAGTATTCCAAGGGATGGAACACCTTGTTTTATTCAATGATCCTACATATACTTTCAGCATAAAAAATTTTAAGTAATACAGAATAAATTGTTCAAAGAACAAGCAACAAAATAACACAGAAATTTCTTTTCAAACAAATGCTTTTATATCTCAAAATAAATTAGGAAATATTTCTTCAAAAAATCTAGGGATTTTAATAATTTTCTATAAATGAAAGTTGATTGGCTTGTGTGGTGCTGCCATCTACTATCAAAAAATACAGTCTAAAGAATATATTAAACTAAATTTGTTCCATTTATAGCAAAATGCAAAGGTTTGGTAATAAGATTTGATGTTCGATCACCTGAAACACTGAAACGCAAAGGATTAAAGAGGAAAGATTTACTGTTTAATTTTGCCTCATATTTATACTTAATAACATTTTAAAATACAAACATTAAAATTAATAATCTGTTTTAACAATTAAACTGATTCATCTCTGATTCGATTTTAATAAACAGGAACTTTTTTTAATAGATGTATTTCAACAGAAATTAATTCAAATGTCTCTCTTCAAAAGCTGTTCCTTCCATATGAAATGAGAGAAAAAATCCTATATTAGTTCTATTGAGAACAAGAGGACTTAAAGAACTGAATTTACAGCTGGAAACAATTAAACCAGAATTTTTTTTTAAAATGAAACATATTTGATTGTTTTGCTTTCTTTATTATTATAATTCAAAAATACACCAATATGGTGATGCATCATACAAGAATCAACTGAGCAAATTTCACATTTGATATTTTAGGAAAAAATATTTCTCTCAAAAGTTCATCAGAGGGTCATTTAAGTAACAGAAGATTAAAAGCTTTTCTCAAGAATTTGCAGACAGAAAACCATTAAAATTAAGCTTTATTTTATGTTCTGTGTGTTTATCACATAATAAAATCTTATTCTTATGAAATTTGGTGATGACAAGACTTTAAAGTAATTGAATGACACAGAAGACTGCCCCATAATGCATATCCTGATCTATAAATATTTGTTAGTCTATTTTCATCTTCTTAATCAATATTTTTATAATTGATATTTTCTTAATGAATATTTTTTTAAATATTTTTAGACAATTACATTAATGATATTCTTTTTTACTTAATTATAGGCAGACAAAAAATTTTATTTTCAGAATAAATCACATGAACCAATTTCTTCTACATAAGTTATTTAACTAAATAACTTAATTCAATAAGCATATTTCATTTTTGTTCTCAAATTTAGACAATTAATATTAGTAAAAATGAAAGATGTAAAAATATATACGCAAATCAATTTCCCCCTGAAAATATTAATTTTAAAATTTAATTAACACACTTAATTTTCAATAGAATTTGAAGTAATCCTAAATAAAATTACATAAATTTCATTTCAATTTAAAACAAAAATGAAATCATTGGATTCAGAAAAAAATGTTTATAAAAAGTGCTGATTAATTAAAATTTTATGACAGTAAATTCCAGATATTATTAAGCATTACTTTTCAAAGAGAAATCATGGTTCATCAAAGGATCAGATTCAGGAGGAAGCAATGTGATTGCATTTTATCATATTAAAAGTAGTGAACTAAGGAATTTATGCCTATAGTAAATGATTCCTGACTGTCATCACATTACACGAGAAAAGAGACAAATAAAATTTTCTATTGCCAGCATTACTTCTCACCACATCTAATTAGATTTTCTTTAGAGATATAAATAAATGGGTTAGGATGCAAACTGCCTTATTAAAGTTCTTATGAAGATAGTATATTTATTAAACACTCATCACTTAATTATAAAATTAATAGGCATTTTCTTTAGAAAGACAACACATACATACAGATGTAACTTGAAAAGAGCTGGTAGTTCCTCTATGATCCAAATCATGGCATAAACAAGCTACAAAAAGTGAAAGCCCTTCTAAATTACTGAAAAGAATAATAATTTGAGATTCATTTATAAAATAATAATATTAAAAATAGTTTATACATAATAAGCATTTAAAATATAATAATAAATTTTATAACTAAAATTTTAATTAAGTTTAATACAAATTTGTACAATAACTTAAATATAATACTCCTATAACAGAGAGTAAATTAAATAATGAAATGGTTTCTAAAAATATATACAAATTGCTTATGTATTGTTTAATGATTTTATCTAATATCTTTTGCTGTTAAGCTAGAAGTTTCTAAAATAAAACAGATATCAGTCATATTACAACATTAACATATTCAGTAAGATACACAACAGTTTTGCAAGAATAAAACAAAAAACAATATTTATGCTTGTAACAAATAAAATACTTAATTCCCTTACACAATAGGTAAACTTTTATACTCTTGAGAGCACATCTCAGTACATTCACTTCAAATGATAGCATTGAACTTGAAATTGACAATAGATTACTTAGGGATAATAAATGTTATCATGGATTAAAAAATTTACTAAATTCTAAGTTCCAAGACAAAAATTAATCTATTCAACTCTTATCAGATTTGTCCTATTGTATGGTAGTGAATGCTGGCATTTAACAAAAACTTGTGAAGAAAGACTTTTAATTTTTGAAATAATAATAATCCAAAAATTCTTTTGCCCAAATTAGAGAAAATGGGATTCAGAGAATTTTCTTAAACAATTATGAAATTTAAAGAAAATATAAATCACCTAATATTGTCCGAGTCATGAAATCTTGTCACATCAGATGGTTTGGGCAAATGTAACAATTTGAACCCTATTAAAAAGGTGACCATTACAGGAATACAGGGTATCACAGAAAAAGAGGAGGGCCTTGCTTTATATGGTTGGATTGTGTCAAAGCAGATCCAAAAACATGAAAAATCAACCATTGGCACACCATAGTACCTGATCAAGTTCATTCAAAGAAGCTTGTTGAGATGCCCTTGGCCAATAGAGAGCAGCAGTGCAATTGAGAAAGAAAATATAAGACTGTTTATGTTTAAGCTTTGAAAAAAAATTTTCTTAAATTAATACCAATCAAGATAATGGTGCATTAATACAGCTTTTATATGGAAGACTGGTTTTCTGGATATGAGTATCAGATATCAGACATCTCTATGTTCATTACCATAATTAGTACAGTAGAATAATATCAATTATACAAGATCTGTTTCACAACAATCCATGACACTGTTATTATTCGAATAAAAAACTTCGTTTGTGTTCTTATCATAAGTGAAAAGTTTTTAATTATTTGTAAAAAAATAAAAAATATTCTCTTAAAAAAAAGGACAATATTTATTCACTTTTGCAAACCAATAATCTAGTCATTAATCCACATAGTATAATATCTTACAGATCCTTTGATGGTGCCATCTATTGGAGAGATTAACAGCAAAGTTGTACTTTCACATTTGTGGTGCTCTGGTTAAAATGAAAGACGCTCTCTTCTGACTTAATTTCGCATAGCCACCGGCATAGCGAACTTGGCTTGTCCAAGAGTTAAAAGTAACAACGTCTTCCATGTTTTTACATTATGAAATAAAATTCAAATACAAAAATATTCATAGAAAATGTTAATCAAACATTTCTTTTATGGCCTCTAATAGAAACAATTCATTTTGCAACATAATATTTTTAAATTTTATGTGAAAATATACTCTGACAGTAACAAAGTATAGAAATCTATTAATTTTTTGACAATAATCCTACCTGAGGAAATTTCCCATCAGTTTTAAATTTTTTAATAATAAATAAGAAAAATGTGCAACAGAAAATCCATGTTTCCAGTTGTGATAGGGTGGATTCCTATAGCCTTGTTTCACTGTAACTATAAATCTAAAAATAAAAAAGTAAACAATAATGTATTAAATGTGCCCTTTATTACTTGAAAATAAATCCTATATTTAAAATTTCACTTTTTTCAACTAATGAATAATAGCAATTAATCTAAAATTGTATACAAATTAATAGGAAAAAAATAAATATTATACACAATATCAGGGATTTCTTGGAGATTTCATTACATCAAAATTTAAAATTACTTTAATATATTCAGCCATTATCTACAAAATATCTTAGCTCTGCTATTATTTTGAATGAAAAGTTTTCCAGGGATGATTAAAATTGTCTTACCTAATCAATGTACTTTTTCGTAGCCTCCAAATTTTAGAAAATTCAAGATCTTCAAACATGCCAAGTGTTGCCTATAAAATAATTAAAGATCAGAAATAATAAAAGAATACTTAGCAAGGATATATTAAAAAAAATAAAAAATTACGCAAGAAAAACTATAAAAATTTAAATTGTAATATTTCTGAAAAAATGTTGATTCACAAAATTCAAAATAATTCCCACCAATAATTTACTATTCTGAAATTTACATCTGATTTAACTAGCCAATGAAAATTATTATGTTTATTAAAGTTATAAGTAACTAATTCTCTGTTAGTTTTATTTTGCAATGATACCATGAATCAAAACAATACTAGACAAAGCAATTAAAGCAAAACTATACTAACATGAGCTGCTTCAGTATCTGTAAGAAGTCTAGGAATATAAGCAAAATTTTGAAATTCTGGAGTAATGTAATTGATGCCTGACATTTCACTAGTCAATCGTAAAATTTCTTCTTCAGACACCTGCAATGCAATGATTATTTATATAATGAAAATTATAATCAAATGTACAATATTTTATTTCTTATAAAAGATGTTTTATTTATTTATTAATAAAATATGATAAATATTAAGCCCTTTTTTAAAAACCCAATTATTTTTGATATAGGTACAATGTATCTATAAATATATTGAAGTAATTCATATTACTAACAATGTAATTAAATAATGAAAATAGTTATTAAATTTATTTATGAAAGAAAAAAGCCTATATTTTAATAATTTTTAAATTGTTCATAAATATATCAAAATATTTTTGTAAATAACAGCAAATTTTACAGTAAAATGAAAATATATAGCCCAAAAATATTTTTTAAATAATCATTTAAAATCTAATTTATAGAATTATTTTATGAAACCATGATTATATATTACCTTTAAATATGGAACAATCATTACATATTTAAAGGAGAAAAAAAGACAACATAAATTAAGCATTAAGCATTTTTTTAAAAAAAAAGCTTCAATTAATTATCTCTTTATTAATTATACACTAAAACTTTACAAAAATGAATGAAACAAATTAAGTTCTAAACTCAACCTAAGTGAGTTAAATGATTATTTCTATCTTTTTATTTTAATTTAAAAATATAAAGCAAATTTGATTGAAAAATTAAAACTACATCAAAGCTTTATATATAAAAACTACCAATTCAAACAATCAAAAAACCATATTTAACATTTATAAAAATTTATAAAAAATGCTAAAGTAGAAATCGATGGCTCAATTCTTTTTTAACCCATTTTTATGTATACCCATAAGAAAAGATTAATATTAAAGTTTATTTAGAAAATTTAAAAATTTTAAAAATAATAATAAAATATACCTTACTGCTAAGAAATTTTAATGAATACAATTTTAAAAAAAATTATTCCAAAAATGCTAAGAAAATAAATGTTTTACTTTTACGAAAATGTAAAACAAATTTTTCACTTACTTTGGACTGCATTATTAAGCCATTTGATAATCTACTACGTGACTGAGCATCACTGACTTTTTTCCACATTAAAGACTGCAAATAACATTTCAAAATATTAAATAAAATATACAGATAAATTGAGGTATTATGATAAAATAAGTATATTCACACTGAACTATAATCAAGATTTTACAAGAAATATTCTTATAAGCATTATTCTTTTTTTTAATTTTAATGTCTAAAAAAAGTCACACAAAAATCAGGCTATGAAATTTTATGATAAAAATGAAGGGAATCATTACTGCAAATATGGTTGACAAAATAAAAGGCGTCTTTTCCTTTAACTTGGAAATGTTGCTATGCTTAAGAGTTACAGCATAACTAATTTTGAAAGTTAGATCAAATTTTATTAAAATATTATTTTAATAAATTGAATATAATTTGCAAAAATTAGGTTAATTTCCAGCAGGAATATTATAGAAAGTTATAAAATATGTCATATTAAAAACTGAATGCATCATATTAAATTCAAAATAATGGCTCATAATTGAATTACAAGAATTTCTCATTGAATCATTTATATCAGTGTTAAAAACAATATGAAATGAATCAAAACTTAAGGTATATTCTTTGAAAATTGTGTGGAGTAATGAAATTTAAAAGAAATTAAGAATAAGAAAATAAAAATTAAACTTTATTATCTTTTTACTAAATGTGGTATAACCAAATCAGATGATTTATTGATAAGAATAGGCATTTAGAAGTAGTAAAATTTAAAAGCTAAAAATTTTTTCACTAGATTTTGAGAAACAGTATTTTAATCCATATATAGAACAGAAATAGAGGTGAATACATTAACTAATGTTCTGTTTCAAAAATGAAAGTTGTTATAACATAAATCCATTTTTAAACATTTGAACTGCATATAATAATATAAATAAAAATTAAATGTAATAAAAAGCAAAATCCTGCACTTCAGGTTTTTCAAAAAGAGATTTCTCAAAATTTGATCAATAATCAGAAAATACAAATAATCTTACAGTAAGATAAATTATTCTTAAATTTTACAAAATCTTAGTAAATTCATTATTTTTATAGGTGATATAAAAAACAAACTTTTGATATTTTTTTAAAGATAAGGTTTAATAATTGTGCAACAAAACTAATTTTCAAAATGTTTTATTTATTTTATTTCTTATTGATTTGCTTCATAAGAGTTTAAAATAAATCATAAACATAAAAAAATATAATTGAATTAATTATTATTCTTAGAGAATATAAATTTATATAGGCAGATTCTTTTTGGGAATAAAATAAAAATATTAAAATATTGAACTAATAAATGGAATTATTTTTTAAGCATAAAAATACTACAATTTAATTAAATATTAAATTTTTTCACTAAAGAAAGTATTACTTACATGCATTATACAAATTGCACAGTAAACTGAGAATGTATTAGCGATTTCTTCATCAAATTGAGTAAAATGATTACCATTGATTTTATTACATAACTCAGCAACACCAATAACACCTAATAATGAAAATAATGATTACAGTCTATGATTATCACAAGTTTTTAATTAAACAAAACAAAAAAATTGTATTTACTTACCATTGTCATCTTTTATAGGGAAGCATAAAATGTTTCTGCATGTAAAATAAAATATTCATAAGTTTATAATAAAATTTTACAAAAAAATATGGTAATATGTATAGAAAATTACCTTATTAACATTCAACACAAAAAGGTATTTTTATTATTCAAATGCATAAAAACAATCTGAAGACAATTTTCCAGAAATTTAAACTTTATTTTACAAATATAAATATTAAAAACATTTAAAAATTCATATTTTATTTTATTAATTTATAAAAATTAAAAATAAAATCATAAGAAAAACTAACTTACTTAATGATACATCAGACTGCAATATCAGAAAATTAAAATATCATCATTCAAATGCAAAATACAGAAATTATAATGAATCATTGAAATCAATATAAGTCATTTAAAATATCTATCAGAATCAAATAAAATGAAAAATTTTTAATGTTGTATTATTTTTTAAAAAGAATCAAACTATCAATATAAAGCATAAATGATCGATTTTTGAATATTTTAGAATTAAATAAATGGCTCTAAAAGGTAAGAACACATTTATCGCCCACTTAATTATTTATTAATTTTGTAATAAGCAAAAATTTTTAGTAATAAACAAAAATAAATTCTTAAAAGTTATGTATTTTTAAAATATTAGTATCACTAAATATAATTTCAGAAAAATTAACTTACTGAACTTAAACATTAAGGAATGTTTATGTTTAAAACATAATAATAGTAATTGCATTCTACTTTAAAAAATAATCAATGAATACAGAGTATAATTCTATAAATCTTATGATAATTTACATTCAATCATAATCAATCTATACTCATAGAACATATTATATTAAAATGAATATATTTTAATAATTATAAAGAAACAATAAATATTGGTATACAAGTATTCATAAAAGTTAAACCTATGTATTCAACAAAGGATAAAGGAAGAACATCAAATTTTTTCATGAAATACATATTTTAAACTCCATAATTTCCAGAAGAAATGCAATGGTGTTAACATAAAAAAGAGCGGTATTTACATGCATATGTATATGTTAGTACAATGGCATTTACATACAAAAGGGTTTGTGGTTTGCAAAACAAATTGGGAGTATATGGAAATTGATAATTATCCATGATATTTTAACTAAGATTCAAAGATATTGAAACCATATTTTTAGATAAAGGCTATAAAGCAAGTGAATGAATGTGAATGAGTGAATGAATACCATTCTTTTGACATTCATTATAACATTTTTTTAAAGTAAGTATAAAAACATTTTTGAATGTAAATATATTTTCAATATTTCAAACCCATTATTTATCTTCAAATTATTCTTAAATTTATGCCTTTTTAATTATATGCCATTTATTACGAGATGAGACATTATTTTGTGACTGCGGATGTTTATAGCTTTCCCATTACTGATTTAATCTACTGCAGTGTTTTTGTGCAACTTTTAATTTCTCTACATAATTTTTCTCCAGTGAAACTGTTATTCTAATGTAGCTTTCCTTCAAGAAATTATAGAACTAACAGAAAATTTTTAATTCAATCTGAATTTTTTCTAACCAATAAAATTAATAAATTAAATAATGCATATTTAAGCAAATAAAAGATTCAATGCAACAGAAAAAAAGATACAATTACCTAGTTTTAAAACCTGTAGTGTCATCCATTTTACGGTAAAACAAAGGATGATCATATGCATCATTTATATTTAAAATCTCACCTAAATAAAGAAAAAATAATAATTGAGAAACATTTGCAGAAAATATAAACCAATATATAATTTTTAAACAGAATATATAATTTTTTGTTTATGTTTTCTGAAAATGTTGTTTTATTTACAGAGAACATCATTCTGTAAGAATAGGCCACATATAAAAATAAATGAAAAAAAGAAATATTTTTTAGCAATAGCATAAAATTATTATATTATGAAATAGATGCATTTTTTCTAAAAACAAGTAACAACAAAAAATTTAATGTAATTTTGATAAAAATAATTGGAATATTTTTTATCAATGATTTACAATAAAAGATAGATTTAATTATCTTGGAAAAACTAATTTTAAAAAAATTAATAGAGTTTTCACAAATATCATACCTTTAGAATAATTGGTTCCGATTTTAACATTAAAGTCTTTAAAATAATTTTCCAGAAATAAAATGCATATTTCTTCCAAAATTAACAAAACAATTATGAAATTCAGAAAACAGTGTAAACTTTAAGAAATTTTTATTAACTTACAAAAAATATTACACAAAGTTTCAATGGCTTGGAGCAAATAATTTGATACTTATAACTCAAATTAATTAATAACAACAAAATCATTTAAAATATTTATAAAATCATCAGATATCCAGATTTGAATGAGTAGTATTTTTTAATTTTACATATTAAAAAGGCCTAGCACATATTTTAAATATAGATTCTTATACATGAAATAATTGATTATTTAAAACCGTTTTTCCCCTTTTTATCTTGAATTTTTTTATCTATGAACTCCGTCCATGATTAAGCAATGAAACATTAATGACCATGTTGGTAAAATTTTGCACTGATGCAGAACTGTTACTTTACTTGGTCCATCACAGTCTGGAAGAAAAATATATTCATGTATAAGGAAATGATTCATTCATCTCTCAGATATCCATTGAGAATTCAAAATAGTTGTTGGGGCATGCTTTTTATTTCTTTATTTATTTTTTTTTAAACATGATTTTATTGAGAAACTTTAAGATGTGTACAAGTAATTCAATATGATGATAATGCCCAAGAAACAAGGCAAGATTACATTAAAATAATAGATGAAAATCCAAATTGATACACAGCTAAAGTGCATAGTGCCTTCAAGTAAAATAGTAATAAAATCAAATAACTGAAGTAAGTCACAGATTTTAATTTTGATTTCTTATAAATAACAGGAGAGGAATCATATCTTTAAACAATCAAAAAAATTTTTAAATACTTTCAAGCATTATGATGAAAACACAATGATGCATATTTTCAATGAAAATGTGATAACGCATAAAAATACTTGTTAGAAGAACTATATAGAATGGAAGGAAGTTTACTTTGATTAACATAAAAAGTTGATGGTCGTCTGTATTAAATATAAAAAAATGCAAAGTCTGTAAATATTGTCTTAGTGCTAAGACAAATATAAATACAGTCTAAAGTAAATCAAAAACTATATTTAAGCAGTATAAACTTACCAGTCATTGCAACATGGCCGGCAATTCCTTCATTGGCAGGAATGCATATATGTTTCGGATTCTAAAGAAAACATTTTTGTTTAAATTATGTTGTAAGAAAATAAAGAAAAGAAATATCTATTTAATTAATGTCATTAACTTACTAATGTTTGGTTTGTTTCTGTATCGTTTCCATCAAAAACTTTTGCAACTAATTCATTTTCCTCTTTATCAAGCAAAAACAAAGAACACCTACAAAATTTTCTAGTGTTGACTTATTTCTTTTTTACTTAAAAACAGCAGATGTAACCCAAGATAGCATATGTTTAAGAAAATAAAATTGCATAAAATAAAAAAGTAATAAATATGAACTAAATAAAGTTGCTTCGATAAAACAAGAAGGATGTGATATAATTTATATCGTGTTGTTAAATTATTTCATCAAATTAAGAATATCAAAGTATAGAGGTATTAATTATTATCATCCAACTAAATATATGAAACATTTAACAAAACCACTGAAAAATAATTATATCATAAAGTATTATAAATTAAAGGGAAAAAATAAATTTGAGATTTTACATTTTAAATCCAGATTAACAGTAATATAGCTCGGAAAACAAAAAATTAGATAAAAAAAAATAATACGAGAAAAAATATTTGCATTTAAAATAAGCCAAAATGTATTCATTATGGACATTTAGCTGAAAGTTAATATTACATGTAACATTAAATATAATAAAGTACTATCAATCAAACATAAAAAATACTTTAAAATAATTTTAAAAAAATTAATTTAAAAACATAATTTCAATAACAAATTTAATATTTAAAAAAAATTTTGAAAATAAATAATAAAATAAATAAATACACAAACACACATTTTTACATAAAACCAAAACTCGATATTGTAATTCTTAATACAATTATTTCTACTTTTGGATAGTTAAAAGTTTATTTTGTGGAAACACTTTATAGTTTGTATACAATAATAATAACGATAGCATAAAAAACCTTTCAGCTCCAGTAATTTTCCTTGCTTCAGTCATTACTTCCTTAAGTAACAAATTGATATTATCTGAAATAAATTTAAGAAAATGATTGAACAAATTTCAAGCATAATATAGATTGCATTCAAGTGTAATATAGATGTGTAACATTGAATAATGTAACTTACCTATTTGAATAAGAAGTGTCTTGATAACTTGTAGTAAACACTGTAATGAATAAAATACAATTTAAATGTGTTAAGCTTGTTTAAGGAAAATATACATTATTCATAAAATAACTTGACCAATTAGATATACACTTATAAAAATATAAACATAGATGAACACATCATTACAAAAATATTTTAATATATTTGATTATACAGTTATTAAGGGCAAATAAAATAGATTCATTCAAGTTTTGTATGAAACTTTATAAAAGAATATTTCAAATAGCTATCAACCGCAATGTTAGTAAAATATATTTCTCTTGCTTTGACTTTTTAATCTTATTTCGTTTTCTATTTTTAAAAACAAAATA
This sequence comes from Latrodectus hesperus, assembly GCA_037975125.1. Classification (NCBI taxonomy): domain Eukaryota; kingdom Metazoa; phylum Arthropoda; class Arachnida; order Araneae; family Theridiidae; genus Latrodectus; species Latrodectus hesperus. The sequence goes on along the minus strand of CM075852.1, from coordinate 3,144,898 downwards.
AATAAGGAATGATTTTTACATTATTATTTATGTATTTGCTACATATCAAGCCATATTATAGATAATAAACTAATTTAAACATTTATACATAAAGCCATCAGAAATCTTTAACATTATAGAAAAATTATTATAAAAAACATAAAATGTATAGAAATCAAATAAATTTTTATGTACACTCTTCAAAATAATATAGTATCAATAAATGTGATATACAACACACAAACCTGACTCTGCTTCCGGATCTTTCGCTCATCTTCACATTTGCGTAATCGATATAGCAATGGTGCAACATACTTAGCAAGGTTTTTTACATCTTCTAAATCTTCAACAGTAAAACTAAAAATCCAAAAATCTTTCAAAAAATCTAACAAGAATTTAAGATAATTACATCCACATTAATCATTAGAGTGAAATTGTTTATGTATTCATTTTATAAAAATATTCATTAATATAACAAATTTTAATCTATTAATTTTCAAAAGTTATACAAAGATTAATTCTCAGTAAACATAAATGATAAATAGGTATGCTAAGTCAATAATAAATTGTCTTATTTATTATTTATGACTATATAGCTATATTTTGCACAATTTGCATTAAAATAAACAAACAATCATCTATATTATTTATCTTAATTTATACAGATACACATTATTACTTTAAAAATATTTTAATTCCTTTAAATAAATTCCTTAAAAATTGTTTGAAAAATATTTCCTCAAAACAAATATAACTTTAAATTTTCAAAAAGTAATTAATATAAAAATTAAGGATTATCTTTAATGCAATGATTATTCAATAAAAAAACTAAATATGAATATTTATTTACACATATTACAAACACAATAAATTGACATGGAATACTGCTATATTTATGCAATATTGATGGAAGCAGCTACATTAAATGTATATTAAGTAAAATATTTATTTGATATCATTTTTTGAAATGTATTATAGGGATTTTAATTCTATTCCCAGAGCCAAAAAGCCTACACATAAAGACTAACATTTCTAGATTCTCCCTTACAACTATAACCAATAAAACTATCGATATTTTATTTTTATATAACAGATTTTTATACAAAAAAATAAATTAATAAATAATCTGTAGCTAGATTTAAATGTATTAAGTAGATAAAATAATTCTGTCTAAATAAATAAAAAAAATTGTGATTTATACAAATTAGTTTACATTGCTTTTAAACTTCAATTTGCCTTTTTTATAAAAAAAATTTACTTAAATAATACATGATATGCATTTTATTAAAATTAATGTAAAAAAATTTTAACCTCTTTTTATTTAGAAGACAAAGGATGCTTGAAATTTTTTCTTCCAAGTTGGATGTAAACAGAGGAACACACAAAAATGAATGAACTTGGAGATTAAAACTATTATTGTTACCGATACCAAACTGCTGAAAAATAAATGTCAAGGTCATTTATAGTCACAAGAATTTAACCAAATACTAAATACATTAATATAAATACTTATCAAATTATAACAAAAATAGAACATTGATAAATTTATTTTTTGTCCTTTTTTTAAATGTAGAGAAAAACACTAGAATATCAATAAATTTAATATCTTTTAACTAAATTGATCAATTGATCATTTTAAGGATGTCTTACAAATAACAGTAATCTTAGCTTTCACCTGTTAATTAATAACATTTTTCCTATGAAGAGGAGCAACAATTTTATAGTGAAAAAAATATACTGAATTAATATGAATAAGAATTTTGAATTGAGAATGAAAGAGGTAAATTTGTAAATGTCTCTACATATACATTAAAAAACAAAGTTTTTTTTTTGTTAGCAAATTTATTATTGTTTAAAAACAACTATTTAGCAGCAAAAGAAAGACCTACAAATTCAAAGCAAAATAATTTCTGACCTTTTTAAGTTGTAAATAAAAATAACAGTTTTATTTGCTTTGTATTTTTGTGCTTTTTATAACTAGAATAAAAAAATTTACTTCCAGATTGAATAAATTAATTTTGTCTAAATGAAAACTTACATGTTTGACATTAAAAAACAAAGTTCTGTGTAAGTATCTGAACATTCAAATAATCAAAAACTTTTGTCTCAATTAAATTAGCTAATAGACACTTTACTGCAGAAAAAGAAAAAAAAAAGAAAAAGTATTTTTAGATGCACAGGTAATAGTTCTTACAGATAAAAACAGTTTTAACTTTATTGATCTTTCTCTCATATATATATATATATATATATATATATATATATATATATATATATATATATATATATATATATATATATATATATATATATATATACACAGTATTGTAGTTATCAGTATAAATAGTAGATCATGGTGGATGACAATATCACAACATCAATAAAAATCAAATTAATTTTAATTGCTAGTTCTTATAATCATATTGATGAGTTCACAGCCTAAAGATAGACAATTTTGTACCTCCTTTTTGAATTTTCAGTTTTTTCTAGTGGAAGAAAATGTAATAAAAATGACTCTAAATTTTGATCATAACTACTTACAACTTCCACAATTCTATAATCCAGTTGTTTTTTTGTTTTTTTCCCCTTTATTTGAGGTTTGTTTAGTTTTTTCCTTCTAAGTTTTCTCAATAAAATATTTTTCACAGGATGAGATTATAAACCTCATTACCAATCCCTAACTTGAAGGACTAGTACCTGATATATTCTAGGGACAGGGTACCTGACTACACCCCTGAACATTAGGAATACATTTTAGTCACCTCTAACAACAAGCATGAGCAATTTTGAGACAATTCTTTTATTTGCAGTCCCAATAGAAGTAAGATGGCAAAGACATAGATGGGGATGAAAATTTAAATAAGATAATAACTTTCCAAAACCCAGAAGGAAAAGAAGGAGACAAACAGCTAGCTAATTGGAAAAATGATTGAAAAGCATTATCATTATCAAGTGGATGAACAGTGGTAATGTGAAGATTGGGGTAATTGACTACAGCAGCCTTGACAGGAAATCAATGTAGAACTCATGAGAATCTTCAATACAATTGCTTTAAAATTTGATATGATTTCTATTTTCAAATGTCATTTCTATTAAATTCACAACATCTTCTACTAATAAGTCTTGAATGAATTCAATATTCATATTTACAGAAATTATCAATTTAAAAAGTTCTTATATACTACCATTTGCATTTGCTGATGATTCTAGTATGTGATCAATGAACCTGATATGTGTCCATTTCATATGAAAATTGACGGATATTCTTTTAACATATTAGGTGTTGATGATTCTAGTTTTTTTAGAAACAAACATTCAATATTGATACAGTACTTAATGCAAAATCATTTTCAAGCTCTTATTGCATGGACTTCAAATCAGTTTTATCTAACATCTTCAAAATTTCCTTTTTATGTACTAAATTCTTTTATCCAAATACATTGATCCAATGGTTGCAGCAACAAAGTAAAGTTAGAAGGTAGGAAAAATATTTAATGTTATGGTAACATATATTTTATGGCTGATATGAGGCATTTAACAGCAATAGCACCTTCAAGCTCAATTTTTTCTCTTTAAATGATTTTCAATGTTTGGTACAAAATAGTTTAAATATCAATCTTCAAATAAATTTCCAATCATTTGAATTCAAATGCTTCCTAATGTATGAATTGCTTTTTACATAAAAAAAACTAAAAGTGTGCAGGGCTTACTTATGTAAAAATTAATACGAATTTTTTTATAAAGTCGCTTGATGCATTTTTTATTAGTTATAATAGTATAAGAGCATTAGACATCTTAAATTATTAAGTAATATTTCTTTTTTCGATTCTGCTCAGATTTTTTTTCTTACACAAGCTTAGTTTCATCAGGATTGAGAAAATTGATGTGCTATGTATCTTTATTCTTCTATAAAACTTGAAATTTTTTCTGGACACATTCAGATAGCTTCAAGTTCAGTCAATGAAGTTTCTTCTTGATTTCCAATGTTCTATGCTTTGGAATTTTTTGAATCAATCTTTACTTGTTACAAAAATTTGGATTCCTGCAAAAGATTCTCCATGTTCAAGATGTTTACAAATTTAAATGCTTTTTGCTTAGTGACATTATCATCCAATGGAATTCTAAATTTTGACATCTATCAACAATTCAAATACTATACCCTTTCCTATTTTCATAGCTAAAGCATCACATAACAAATCTCACCACTTACAGAAAAAAAACTGCAAATGATGCTGAGTTATCCAATCATAGTGGAGATATTATTAAATTATTATTAATACTTTGTTAATTTTAAAGTAAAATGTGTTTATTATTTTAAGGTCATTTAGAAGCACAGTGAACAAAGGTTTTTGTCAAATTTCTGATAGTGTTAGAGTAAGATCCAATAATGTGAAGTTTTTTGTACTCAACCTTATCATATTGAAGTAAAACTATCTTATAAGATATTCTGTTTATGTATTCCGCCTGTATTTTAAATATAATGTGAGTTTTCTAATAATATCAATAATTCTTTCAAAATTCATTAGTTTTAAAATTTTGCAATGCATTTCAAAATTTTAACTGCATAATTTCCATTGTGTGTATATATATATATATATATATATATATATATATACACATACATACATATATATATATATATATATATATATATATATATATATATATATATATATAGTTGTATTTTTGGTAATTTGGTTTAAAGGACTTATTTTCAATTTTGGCATTCAATTTTTAATTGTAATAATATTTCTTTTGAAAGTATTAGAAATGGTTCATTTATATATTGTTTTTTATTTAGAATCTTTACACAAAAGATTTTCTAATTTTTTCCCCTTTTCCCTTGTACAGGATCAAGTTTTAATTTCTATCATTTCTCAATATTCCTCACTCAATCTCAATATTATCACTCAATTTCTCAATATATAATAATGCTTTCCTCATTTGAAATTCTTCTGTTTTTAATTTACATTTTTATTTATTCTATTATTAACTCTAATTATTTCCTTTTGTTTTCAAAATGATTTACTACTTTGTTCTTATCAAAATTGTTTTTTTGTAATTTCTTAAAAATCTTTTCCGGTTTGAATAATTTAAGTTGTATACCTGACAACCCTGGAGAAAAAAATTCAGTAGATTCTACTGATTTTGAGGGAAAAAAATCAGGAGACACTACTAGCTACATTTTGCTTGAAACAGAACTTTTAAATGAAGAATGTTTAAAACTGTAGTACTGCAAAAAGACAGTTTTACGCTTTAAATTATATATTCTGAACATTTATTTTACAGGGCAACTTTTAGTACATTAGTGCAATTTATAAATATTAAACTTATAAAATTACATAAAAACATAAAATACATTACTAAATAAATTTAATTCAGAGACATACACTTCTAAGAATATAGAAATTATCAAATACTTTGTCCACAAAAAACGTAATAAATTTCAATTCGAATAACTCATGGCAAATTATTTTTTTCATACGTTGCTGACTTAACATTTTTTACAAATGTATTGATGAATTCCTGTTCAAAACATTTCTCATTTTGAGAATATTTAGCCATAATTAAGCTTTTTTAATTTATTAACTAATTCAACTTTCTTTGTTGACTGTTTAAGCTACTAAAACAACTCAAGACTTTTTTTACAGCAAAATTTCTTCTGTTTTTAAGTTTTTCACTGAAATTGCCAAAAATCACTAGATTTTCATATATTATCGAGAAATCGGGAGAAACGATAAAAAATCAGGATTTTCCCGATAAAACCTGTTGAGTTGGCAGTTATGAAGTTACAATATTTTTACTTATTATTTAAAAATTTCTAAAAGATTTTAAATTATTTCTTTTAAATAATTTACTGATTACTTGATTTTTAATTTAATCAATATGTATGAATATATATGTGTACATATATTCTTGTATATGTATGCATGCATGAGTATACATATAATATAGATTATTTATATTTTAAGTATTCTCTTAAAAATCTTGGCATTTTATCTGATTGAAAAACACAATAAAAGAATTGTATTTTTAAACAATTATTATAAAAAGCTTATATTCTTTTAATTTTTTTTTCTTTTTATGGAAAAGACATAGTTTTAATAAACATTTTATCACACACAAGATTTAAAAATAATATTACTTTCTCAAAATTACACTTTATGAATAATTTTGTAATTTTTTTTTTCTTGCGGGGAGGCATACAATACTCTAGTTTTTGCAAACTCATAGGGAGGATTAAACAGATCGCAAAACAGAAAAGAAAGCATTAGGTCTTAAAACTTATTCTTTTAAATGAAACTACTCTCTATTTATAGATAAAGTACAACTAGAAAAAATTATTTAGAATGTATTATATAAGCAAGACATGCAAAATAAAATGCATACTTAAAAATAATCTTTGCTTTCATTTTGATAAGATATCAAGCACAGTAATCACTTATTTTTTCTCTTTTTTAAAACTACATTTAAAAAAATGTTTTTTCATGTTTTCAATGTGGCAAAGAATTTCACTGTGCTTTTTTTTCAAAATAGTACCTCAATTCTTGTTAACTATTCATCAGTTTGTTTTGTATACAATTGCAAAATGATTTTGTTTCCTCATTGTTTGATACCTGAAAATTCTTCATTCTGATTCATTATTGTTCTGAATCAATAAATCAATCAATAATATAAAAACTACATATGAGTATAAATTCAGCAAGTCCTGAAATGAAATTTCGAGCGGCATTGAATTTCTGCCGAAGCTCATGGATGAGTAACTTATCTTCCTTTAAGTCATCAATTAAATATTCCTGGCTTTCTTTAATTATGGTGTTATAAAGACTGTATGTTACAATGATCAATTTGTTTTTTCTGCAAAATCTGTCAAGAATAGATTGATAAGTACATTGTCTAGCCTAGAGAATAAATTTTATAAGTACTCTGCTGTATAGCCCAAGCAACTGAACATAATATTTCGAAAAACAGAGTAAGATGGAAGTTACATTAGGCAGGAGAATTCCATAGGAATTGCTTCAAAAAATCATAGATTTTTACATGAGCAAAACAAAGTCCCAATTAAAAGAGTTTACAATGTTCCAATGAAAATGCTGATTGAAGTTTTTCACTTATACAATAAAAAATAAAACATAAAATGAAATCAGAAAACAAACAGATTATTAAAAATGAACACAAACAAAAGAGTCGTGTAAATGAATTTGGAAAAAAGGATGTATTTCGAAATTTTAGTGTGTAAATGAAAATTAAAATATTTATAGTTTCTATTATGAGTATTTTAATTTTCATTTACAAACAAAAAAAAATTACAACTACATAATAGGCACCAGGCACTAGTTTGTGAAACTCTGGTTCATATATTAAAGGTTATTTAAACAAGCATCTTCTGTATAAACTTTGATACTTCCTCCATTATAGGAAATAATAAAAAAATATATAAAACATTATAGGAAATACAAATATGAATATATTATATTTCTTAAGCATGAATGATTCAAATGAATATATTCGGTTTCTTAAGCATAATAGGAAATATAATGTATTCATATTTGTATTTCTTATGTTTATTAATAATTTTTTCCCTATGAAACTTTAATGAACTGACAAATAGATATTATAAGATAAATATTTAAATTTTTTTTTTTTTTACTTTTTTATATAATTTTTTTAACACATTTAACATTTCCATTTATGTTTGTGTGTTTTAAACTAAAAGTCAATATTAAATATTCCAATTCTTATTGTGTAATATAGGATTGCTTTCATTAAAAAATGACAGTATGATCTAAATACTATCATAAAAAGAACTTTAAAAATAACCAACACTATTCACTCAATATTCTCTAAAAGCCCATAATTATGCATTTAATTTCAGCATTCCCAAGGATATCAAGAGGAAAATAGTGTTGCTTGACCCATTAAAGTTAGAGATTAGATAAGTTCTAATAATAGACAATAGCTCAATCATGTTTTCCTTCCAACAAAAATATATTTGTTAAAATTGTATAATGTTCCATTTGAATAATCCATCATAGTAAATGGAAAATAAAAATAAATTATATTGTTGACTTGAAACTGCTAATAAATTGCAAAAAAATAATCCAACATTAATAAATAAACACATACCTTGTAATACACATACCTTCGCTTTATTCATTATAACACTTGTTTTCTTCTCCAGCACATCAACAAATGCAGAATTTTCAACCTAATGAAACATATTTATAATTAACTAGAAAAATAAATTTATAATATAACTGACTATTAAAAAAATCTGTAAAATTATAGACAATAAATATATGCACAATAAATTGCTTTATTTAGAAATAAAATATACTTTTGAGTTTCTGAAACAAATAAACTATGAAGAAAACCTAACAAATCCAAGGCTGATTACTAAAAGCATGCAAAATGTTAACATATACAAATATTAAGGAATTTCTAGCATACTTGCATGTGATATAAAAGTCACTGAGACTAAATATAGCACAAGAATGTAATTTGAATTTCTAATTTTTTAACCATAAATCACATAAGGATTATCTGTGTTGGTAGAATTATATCGCACTTAAAAATAAAAAACTATAAAATCCAGTACCTCAAGCAGTACATTTTTGTAATCTATATTTATCTTTTAATGCATCTATAACGTGAAAAATAAATTGACTTTTTATATAAATGCTGTTAATAATAATTAGAAAAATTATAAAAAATTAAAATATTATAAAGAAAACTTTAAAATTTTATGTATTCCTGAAAAATATATTTAGAAAACAAATTAAAAAAATACATTTTTGATAAATTAACAATGAAAAATCAGTTTCATTAATTTCATTTATGGGTACAAAATAAGTTATTATTATTAAAGTATTTCTAAAAAAAGAATTTTGCTTCAAACATAGTATTATATTCTTAAGTTCCATTGTAATACATTCTTCAAATTCATATTACCTATCAAAAGAATTTTCATGCATTTATTGGGATCTTAGAATGTAAAATGTTCATACGTATTTCTAAACATACACTTAAAAATCTTTTAATAGTAAATATCTTATTCACAAATCATTAATCTTTTAAATAGTATATATTTTTAATGACATACAAAATGGTTAATGGAAAACTGAATTGTAGGTAACTCTCTCCAATTAATTTTATAAATTGGTTTTTCTGTGCAACATATTATAAAATCAAATAAATTTTAGACAAAATGTTTATCAAAATATATTAATAATTAAAAGTATTTGTTTATTTTTATTTGTTATTTTTATAATATTTTAAATAGTTTTTAAACAAGAAAAATATACAAAAATGATTCCATTATACTAACACTGAGATTTATTTCTTCTGATAAGACATTACGACCAACAACCTAAAATTAACAAACAGCAGTTAATTTAATATGTAATATTAATGAATATAAATAAATTTTTTAAATAATATTTATGAAACCAACCTCACAAGTTAATTCACTTTTATCTTCAGAAACAAATAAAATTAAAGCTTGATCAGCACAGGTTTTCTTCATCAGCTAGAGTTATGAAAAAAGTTTTTGCATTATTAAATTGTAAAGAGCAGTCATTATGTTTAAATATTTAAATTTTATTGATTTTCTATTCACTTTTATTTCATTATATTTATAATGCATGTGAAAATTAAAATTAATATGTATATTATACCAAGAACAAAAAAGAATGTTAAACCACAAGAATTTAAATTAAATGAAAAATTTTTGAATGTTAGATTTATACACACACATTTACTTTCATTTTAACCTTATAAATTATATCTACATATAGTTAATTTATCTTTAGAAAAAGAATTCTAAGTTTATAATATGTGGCATACAATCATAAACACAAACATGATAACAATAGATTTGTTATATAATAGCAAAAATTAAGAGATTATCATTTTTTTATTCACATGGAAAAGAAAGAAATTCCAGCAAACAAAACAGACAAAAATGGACTTAAAAATAAATAGGAAAATCATTAAAATAATAATGAAATAAATCACTATATTGCATCTAATTTCAATTAAATGATTTATTTTATATTTGTAAAACATAAATATGTTTACATGATTACAATTAGTATATTATAATAGCAAACTCAACTGAAATGTTTTAAGCTCATGAGAAAAAGTATTCTCTTTATAATACTTGGTTTGTTTCTTGCTTAAAAGTCATTTTTGGTACACAAATCTAATTAGACAGGAACCTACAGTTTAAAATGGATTCTGAACTGCTACAATATCCATAAGGTGGGATTAGAATCAATGGATTATTGAACCGAAGGCCACAGCATTAACCATTCCAATGCCAGCTCCACCTTTATAATACTTGGATTCATTCAGTATGATGTACTTAATTGATAACAATATTAATGTTGCCTTCAAAGACACATATAAAATTTTATTGTATTTCAGGATTAACTTTGAAAGCAACTGCTGATTAAACTATATGACAAATATGTATGCTATAAAGAAATTATTTTAGAATATAACTCCATTATTTTCCTTTCCACATCAAAGAAGCATTTTAAAAGAAAATTTATTTAAGTACTTAGATTCCATTTTGAATGTATAAGACAAAAATATTTTAATGACAGTATGAGAAGAAATATTTAAGTAAATAACAGCTTGTGTTAAAAGTAAATAAAATTTAAAATAAAAGACTTCCGTTAAAAATAAACATTTCTTTTAAATTAAATACATTACGTTCTTCACTTTCTGCTTTCTGTAGATGATTTATACAAACATTTTTGCATGCATTATATAGATTTTGAAACTACAGAATATATGAGTGTGTATATAATTATCTAACATTAAAAATATAATATATATAATATATAAAAAATTAATTTAGTCACCATTTTATTGACTTCTTTTTGAAATGTGAAGGACGAATTATCATACAGACATTCTGAAAAATAAGAAAAATTTCAAAAGTTATTTAATTTGTTAGATTATAAAAAAGGACTGCATGAGCTATGAATGGCTTTATTTTTTATTTACTCACCAGATAACTTTAGAATTTGGCTTGTATCAGGAAAATTAGTCATTTTGTTAGAGGATAAATTTCTGTAAAAATAAAAACTAATTTCAGCACAAATTCCCATAGAAAAAAATTAATTTTATTTAAAACATATTTTTAAATAAATAAATTTATTTTACATACATAAATAAGCTTATAATTAATATGAATCTATATGTAATTCAATTAAATAAGAATAAAATGATATAATCAAATTTTTCACAAAGCACAATAAACTTAAAAAAAACCAAAAATTAAAAAAAAAAATGAAATATGCAAGAATTTAACACACGTACAGTTGTAGTTCTGAATCTTACATCACATGATGAGAATGCATTTAATTGCAGTATCATGGGAGTTGTTTACTAATTAAAAATAAGGAATTTTAAAATGAATCTCGTATCAAGACTATTTTAAGCTTCTGGACATGATTTAAAACAAGTTACTCATTAAAAAAAAATAGCAGATATTTGTAATTAAAAAAAATTTAGGGATATATTGTAAATAGCAATTTTAAGATAAATTAATCTTTAATAAATAATTTTTATAACAGAAAAATCACATCAAGGCTAGAAAAGGGTTATACAAAAAATTTATTTCTATCTCTGTATATACAGAATAAATATAGCATCCCAGATTATCTTTCTATTTAAGCTCTATAAAATGTCAGATAAATGTAAAAAGACATTTTAAAGCAGATGTATGGAAAGTATTATAAAAAAAATCTTTGGGAAAAAATAAGAACTGTGTATGTATTTGAATAGATTCATGTAATGTTTGACAAACTTTGTCATAAGAAATATAAAGCATGGCTATAAAAAGAGAAAATTTTGTCTCCAATTTAAATAATCGTTCATAAAGATTTTATACTACTTTTTATGCATAAAGATTTATTACACTAATTTAGTTAAGAGAGTTTCAAAACTTTCAAATTTACTCTAATCATGCATGCATTCCCCAAAAGAAAATTGAGCAATAATTATCAATATCATTAAAATATTTAAATATATAAAAGAAAAGTTACTCTTTCCTTTTTAAATATTATACCAATTATTATTATTATTATTTTCTTTTTTTTAAATTTCAAATACTTTGAAAGGATGATACATTATTTAGTCATCTATCAATTTTTATAATTCATTGAATTTTAATTGAAATTCCATTTTCCCTTTAATTTTAAATTACAAGTAATCGTTATTTATTGCTAATTCACTGAAAATTATAATAATCTAATTACTGTAAGATAATGACTATTATAAATTTTAATTCTTATATAGTTTTGCATAAGAAAATTCTGATTTAAGTAATTTGTAGCATGTAATATTTTACTACTACTAATGCAAACTTAAAAGAAAGTTTCAACATAAGTATGTATAATAAAAGGTGCCCGAGATACAATTTTGAAGGAAAACTATATTGTGTTAACAACTTTTACCATTGATAAAATTTAAATGAATTAGCTTTAAATTTTAGCAACTGATATATAATATGATAAGTAAATAAATATTTATTCAAATATAATTACTTATAATAAAACACAGCAAGCATTTATAACTCCTTCCTTAATACATGCAATCCAAATTATCTATAACAATTTGAATTAATTTTATTACAAGAAATTATGTTAAATATTTCATAAGTTATAATGGATTCAATAATTAAAATAATAAAACTTCCTAAGTATTTCACATTTTATTTTAATTTCATCAACTAAACTTTGCCAAATTTTTAAAAAAAAATGTTCAAATTAATAATATAACTTCTGACGAAATGTTAAATACAGAGTTAATTCAGAAAAAATCCAAACTCCTCAAAACTGCATTAAAAAGGATTTAAAATTACAACGATTAGACTAATATAACAAGAGGTCTTAAAAGTAAAATTTTCAACTCAATCGAAAACTGCTTTTTAAGTTTATTATGTAAAGTAAATGAAATATCTACATCCATAATTAGTCCAAAGTGTCATAGAAATGTGTTTAAAATTTCAAAATAATACATGGCAAAATGTAAATAAAAAAGCTATGATATTCCACACACTCATGAATAATCATATGGCAGGAATTTGGTTAACATATGCAGTAAATGTGAGCAAAGGGAATAATAAGAATGCTTAGAAGAGTGACCCATTTTCTCTTTTACAAATCCGGTCCAGAAACGGAAAAAATAATTTTATTTTTTTATTCAATTCATTCATACATGTTAGATCGAAATGGTATGCTTATGTTATCTACATTTTTTAAACTAATCAATAAGAGAAAAAAATTGTGCACGTATTCCACTCTCTAAAAACCTACGCTGGCCTTGATTCCAATGTTTTGATATACATAGTGCTAATAATCGGCAATTTATACAGAAAAAATAATTTATTTCAAACTAAAGATATTTAAAAATCTAAGTAGTAATTGTTGACTCAGAAATCAATTTATTTTCCCTCCTATGAGTGGGTTGTCTTGAATCATGAGTCTTAATTAACCTTTAAATTAAAAACGGTTTAATATGCTAATAAGAATAAATCAGCACGCAAAAACGATTTGATTGCAGGAGCAGATGAGATATATTTTCATCAACCAATAATGGGGTTCTCATATATGTGGAATCGATTTTACACATCCGAAAATAAAAGCAAGAATATTTTAATCATTTTGTTGGATATTTAAAAAACTATTTAAATAACTTTTATGGAAATACAATTTGGTACCATTTAAGAAAAGTTGCCTAAGTGACGAATAGAGAAATTTCAGTAATAATAATTTTGCTTGCATCAGATATTTATAAATTAGCAATTGATTTTTTTATTATAATATAAAAGCATGTGTTAATATTACATCGTGATTATAATCATTTATGATTGAAAAAAATAACGCCTCCGAAATAGAATGTAGAATTATGACAAAAAATTGACATCGGGGGAAAAAAACAAGAATTCTTAATAAATAAACATTCATTCAGGGAATGTCTTCTCTATCCTACTAGATTACAAACAAAATTTTGAGTTAAAAAATTTACAACTAAATCTTAATCGCTATAAACTAAAGAAAAACAAGTTTTTTCATTTCTCAATCTGTCTATTGTTAATGATAATGGAAAATATGTTAGAGTGAAAAATTGCATAATTTGTTATTCAAGATAATAAATATAAAGCAAAATCAAAAATAAATTAATCTATCCACAACCCAAAAACTCAGAAATCGAAGGCTATAAATAATTATAATCAAACAAATTTTCTCAATGTGACCGATTTTGCGATAGTTTTTATATAATGTATTTGGTGCTATTCTTCTATTTACCAAATGGTAGAATGAAATAGATTTTATAAACAGAATTACAAATTGAAAACTTAATAACACAGTTAAATATTGCTAAGTAGGTTTAAAAAAAAAAATAGATATTTGCGTATGGATGGAAGTTTCTGTAAAACGTAGAATAGGTGGCGCTACTACCGTGGAGATCTAGAAAACTTCCGGCACGATTAATTTAAAAGTAATTATCCTATTAATTTTTTGAAATGCAGAAAGAAAATAAAGGTTATAGTTGTTGCGTAGCATTTGGTTGCAATATGCGAGCTGGAACAAATTTATTTTCGCAAGTGAAGATGTTCAAATTTCCAATGGAACCCAATTTACAATCCTTAATTTAATTAGATATATATTAAATCAATTCTTAAAAATAAGACTTAAATTTTAATTGCAATGAAAACCAAGATTTGTTTAAAATATTAATAAACAGCAAGTAAATAAACACATCATAACAATTTTGTTCTACTCATTATTGATACCAATTCATATATTCCAGCATGATCAAAAAAATTTTAATGAAATTTATAATGCAATAAAGGAAAGCATTAGTAATACCTTGCTTAATATTTGAAATGATTAATAGTTCAATCGCATGCAAAATATATTTCCTGAAATTTTGGAATAAATGCATAAAATTAAAAGTTAATTAGAGAAGAAAATGATTAACAATTGAGATAAATAATAACAAGAGTTTGAATGTGGGTTACGATACATCATTCATCAACAATTGATCCTAATATCACCATTTAATAAGAGCGATTCCTCGCAAAATATGTTAATCGATCAGGATTATTTAAGTAAAAATTTAAAAAAAATTTTAAATTTACGGGATCACCACTGATTGCATTCGTATTAAAAATTATGATTTTAACGGATAAAATAAAAACATTTTCGAAAACAGAAATAAATACCTAAAAATATTTAAATAAAAATTTTTGCGATTGCATTGATTTTCAATGGGAAGAGAGAAAACCGGAAGTATTTGAGATGGCTTCCGGTCAACTGTGGTTTGTTTTTGTTTACACTGAAAACTCCATTCATATTCATGATCAAGAACAATAGTTTGAATACTAAATTATCAGAACTCACAAAATTTTTAACATTTCATTTTAATGTAATAACGATTATACATAATGTTAGCTGTAGAAAGTTATCGTAGTGAATTTTCATTTATTGAAATCATATTTTGTAAAGGAAATTGCACTTTTACATAATGTGTCTTTTTTTTATGAGGCTATATCGCAGTAGAAGCAGCGCATACTTTAAATACAACTTCTTATGAATAAAATTTAAATTTTCTTTATCATAATTACACTTAAATAAGTAAGATAGAAGACTCTAATATATTATTTGTAAAAAAAAAATTTATGGCAACGAGGGAAAAATAATTTTAATAATAGTCCTCGAATATATGCTCTTGTAAAGTAAGCACAGTAGCTAAAAGTAACAAATTATTTTTCCGTGCATATACATTTAGTTGAAAGCAACTGAATTTAATATATGCAATAAAATGAACATTTTAATTAAAATTAAAACCATTGTTCCACTCAAAATGGAAGCTAAATTATAAATTAATAATATGTCAATAGTAAAAATATAATCGAAGATGAAAATTTATAGTTAAATGTTATTCAATGGGTGATCGGTTAACGAATATAATCTGTTACAAGACTATGTTCGCTATATGAATTGTTCCCTCACCAATCATAGATTTTTCATATGTTTTTTTTGGGGGGGAGGGAATTGATTAATTTGTTTAGGAAGCCCTAAAATTTAAATAAAAAGAATGTATAATTTTTCATTAAGTTCATTAAAAAATATAATAACTTCCATATTAATTAGTCTTTTTATTTTTTGCTCATAGGGCGTTAAAAAACATGTCCTATATTGGTTGCTTTTCTTTCTCGAGGGAACAGGAGTTCAAAATGAAATCAGTTTCGGTTTTGAATGAAACCAAAACTCAAACTTATGGTCTACTTTGGCTATAAATATTCTATTGGAAATTAAAAAAAAACTTTTCCCAATATAGAATAGGCAAGCAACATAATTCAAGACAGATGAAAAACGATTTTCGGTCCGTATGGTTTGACAATCTTACACATTATGCTCCGAGAAACCAGAAGTTATCTGAATATATGTTAGTTGTTCAAATATGATGCTTAGAATATACTGAAAGTTCAGATATAATAAAAAAAATTATTACAGATAAAATTATATTCACGAAAAGAAATTCTCAAGTTGAAATATTTTTCAAATAAGTAATCTGATAGCCACTCTTTTTAATACAATCTCGAATTCGGATCATATTTTGCCGAAGTTATGAGACCACATAGAAAAATGCTACATTTCATGCTTAAAATTTCTCTTAATATATAATAAATAAAATAACTCGTTACTAAGTGAGACTTTTACTGTGAAAAATATAGTTTCTGGATGCTTACTATGAAATTTTGAGCTGTCCACTTTTGAGTTTAGTGTTACCAAAGATTTAGAAAATCTTTCATTCTTTATAATCCTTATGTCTGTATGATGTATTTCATGACATTTCAATGAAAACTTTTTCTGGTTTTAGAGAGATTCTTCATAGCATGTAGCCATTGACAGATTATAACTGTAGTTCACTTTCAGAGTAATGTCTAAAAAGTCAGTGAGAAGTCAAGCTTAATGAAATGCAATTGTCAACATAAACTGCATGTAAACAATCATCGAGATAGATTACACAGATAATCTAACAAGGGTTGAGTTTATATACTTTTGCAGCTGAAGAAATGAAGTCTTGAATAAATTAACTTTTAAAATTAACTTTTATTTTTATTTATTTATTTACTTTGAAATTACATGTGCGTTCAACGTCTCCAAATATAGATAACGAAATTATCAAAGCTTGAAACTATAAGACCCATCAATGGTGAAGAAGAGTTAATTGTTTAAATCAATTAGTTGGTAAATATCACTTTTTAGAGAGGACCATAATTATAATAAGCGCTGCTTAAGTTTTCTAATATCATTCTGCGAATTATTCGACATCAGAGACATTTTAAGATATCCGAATAGGGTGACGTCAGGTGTCCAAGATGAAGCATCATAAAGAATAACGTCATGAGACAAGGATGGAATCAAAATATAATTATACTGTTAAAGTTGTACACAAGATAGTTAGAGACAATCTATTGTCATAGGACACAACAACTAATACCACCACAAAATCACTATTGTCATCACCACTGTAAAACAAAGGCTGATTCAGACTATTAGCGGGTGTCCTCAATAGAGCAATGGTCATCTAATCCAAAAAGCAGGGATCATTTCTAAACACTATAAGGTGATTGTCTAATGATGACTGGCTATGAAACCATTGTAGATGGTTCCGAGCTCTACAGTCTCACACATTGCTTTCCGTTAAGATCAGCAAAGTGAAACACCATTTGCCACGGGCAGTGATTGGGAATGTGACCACGCATTCTCCCTCACTGGGTTGATAAAGCTAAGTGGGTTAGGTAACGTCCAAATCCTTCCACTGGTGTGGCGTGAATGTAGAGAGGAAGCGCCAATTATGAGTGACTTCGTCGCCTGACCATGGTTCAAAACTACTAACTGCTTGGTGATGGGCGAGTATTCCAAACCAGTTAACCTTAAGATACAGTCCAGGAGGCTGGCCTGCACCGCTAGGTATGTATGTAAATGATTCCATTGATATAGTGAAATTAAATGCAGATGTCTTAAAGGACGATACAACATTGTATTCCAGACTCAACTCTTGAGATGGAAAACGGATCGAAGGTTAGTATGGAAAAGGCTGAAGCACGTTAGAGAGTGACCAATGACAGTTCTGTCCCAGAGCACAATCATTCGATCTTGCCAGCATATGTGTAACATGGCCTTCCAGAACACTCATTTTGCAAATAGTTTCTTGCAGTAATCATTAATATTTTTGTACTAGTATATTTCCCTGTACCTATTTCAGATGCGGACTCAGCCAGTCTTCGTTATTTAGAAGCAGAGACCTAGCAGAATACTGTCCCAAAACTTGGGCTACAGCCCCAGAGGTATCACTTCACCTGAAGAATATCGCGACTATGACCTATTTACTCTGCCCCAGACATTTTTAGTGGACACGACGAATCAATTTAGCGAGGATTCGGACTCACTTCTGTTTAGTAACGAGAACAACAATTATTGGTGTTGTACCTAAGCACAATTTTGTCCGTATGATAGTGAAGGCCTATCACTTGGTTAGTTTATCTAGCTTCACTTATTCCAATTATGTGACCACAATTAAAATAATTCAGCTCGCTATAATATCCTTGACACTGCCCTAACAGCACTGTTTTTGTGTCTATCGTGAGTCTGCTCGATAAGAAGGATAAGCTTATTTCAAGCGTTATAATTTTATATCTTTTATATCAAGCAAACTTTAATTAAAAATATGTCGCGCGACATTGTATAATATTCATTAGCTACGAAAATGTAATCATTTGCATATTTAGACAATAAGATATTTGCAAGCAAAATTTTGAGATCATTGATATATTTTAAAAATACAATTTTTAATGAAACGAATGTGTTTAATGATTCTATTGTTACAAATTTATAAATAATGATTATATTTGTCTTAAAATATCTCAGACAGATCGGAAATTCTCACATTTTGGGCAAAAATTGCGGTATTTAGACGTGTTGTAGTTTAAAAGCGGATTTCCTAATAATTTGGCGACTTGGAGACAGTTGGCGAGATTCTTGGCGACTTGGTGACGGTTGGCGAGATTCTTGGCGACTTGGGGAGAAATCGATACTTCTGGAAACATCCATCACCTAAGCTCTAGGACCAATATTTTTCGAGATAGCCTAGAAGCTTCCAGAACCTTGGCGAAATTGGTAGATTTCTCCGCCAAGTCAGGTATAAATACCGCAGCCCAACATGAGAGAGTCAGAGTTTTTGTGAAGACAGTCAGTGAGTGAATAGGATTAGTTGTGACTCTGTCTGAGGTATTGGAGACCTGAGATTAAAAGCTGTTTCTTATTATATCTGACGTATTGTAGTTGTATAATTGTGATTGTTACAGTGGGAATTTCGTTTATCTAGTGAAGTTTTTTTTTTTTTACGAATAAAAGTCTTGCGTTCATTAAGTTGTTGCTTTATTCAACTCTCAATCGACACGAACCCGTGGAGCTCGGTACACTATAAATGATCCATCAATGTTGCTTTTCATTCATTATACACAGCTGCAACTAACTGAGTATTGAAATGAAATGTTTCATTTGCATTCATTTTCGAATACATACAGTACATATATGAGCGAAGTTAATAGCTTATAAGATAGACGCAGGAGTTCAAGCAATCATGTACTGTTTAATTTGCAAAGGAAGTTTAAAAAAAACTGACTTTCAAAAGATGGCCTGGATACACTTAGATATAATAACACAATAATGGCTATTGAAAGAGGTGTTGGAACGAACATAACTGGCACTTGAACACAATAGCTATTTTAGCGCCCTTCAAAAAAATTAGTAATATAATATTCTGGAAAAACTCATAATAAGAATAAAATTCAAATAACAAAATAATAAGTATTTACTTTAAGATAATCACAAAATATAGGTAATTTTAAAAAGTCAGATTGTACATTTAAATTTGAAAAAAAAAAACTAGTTAAAAAGATGAAAACTAGAATTGGATGCGGAAATATGTCAATAGGATAATCCAACTTATAGTCATGTAGAATAAATTAAAAATATATTATTAATTTTACATAGAAATATTACTCATTAAAACAATAATTTGATATATTTATTACATTCCATACATTTTCCTTACCATACATGAACCAAATTGATTATTATTTCTTCAAAATATTCTAGTTCTACACTTAAAAATACTGAATCACTCAGGCGATTTTATTCCATGGTTGATATTTTTTATTAATTTTAATTTACTGAAGAGAAAAATTCACAGTAAGCAACTGATATTGAAATAGGATAATTAAAAGTGTGATTCTCATATTTGGGAACATCTTCACCACCATACGAAATTACGAAGGTCAATAGTTTCAACATAGTTTAAGATTTAATTTCTTTAAAGCAAAGTATTAATCTACTTACATAAATCTATATGTATTAGGTTGGTGCGTATGAAATGTCGGATTCTCTTTACATGCGGACGTTTTCCTCCCTGTTTTCGTTATACTTTTGTATTTGGCATAACCTCATTCATACTCGTATTGTCCATTGCCAGAGACTCATTTCAGCAAAATAGGTTTTCTCGAAGGTCTTCCCTTTTTTATTTCTTTTGAGTTTATTGCCGATATGAATTCTGCCGACATTCGCGTCATTTTCTTATATGAGTACAAACTTGGTAATAGTGCTGCAAAAGCTGCACGCAACATAAACCAAGCGTTTGGGGAGAATACGGTTAACGATCGGAAAGTGCAGCGTTGGTTCGAAAAATTTCGGACTGGCGATTTTTCACTGCAAAATGAGCCGCGCGGAAGACCCAAAACGTTTGTGAAGAATGATGACCTGAAGGCTCTAGTGGAAGCGGATCCAGCCGTATCCACGAGGGAACTTGCTATCAGGATGAAAGTTGACCATACAACGATATTGAGACACCTTTCTGAGATTGGCAAGGTTAAGAAGATGGACAAGTGGGTACCGCACGCACTGACAGGGCGAAATAAGCTGGATCGGTTAAACGTATGCTCATCATTGCAGCATCCACCCTATTCACCGGATCTCTCGCCGACCGATTTTCATTTTTTCAAGCATTTAGAGCTGTTTTTAAGGGGCAAACACTATGAAAATGAAGACAGTCTAAAAAACTCGATATCAGAGTTTATTAATTCTAAAGACCAAAATTTTTTTAAGACAGGCATCTACGCTTTAAAATCTCGTTGGGAGAAGTGTATTGAAGCGAATGGAGCATACTTTGATTGAATAAACAGCTTTTGAAGAAAGATATGCAGTTTTATACAATCACTTAAGAATCCGACATTTCATACGGACCAACCTAATATTTTAACAGTCAGAAATGTTCGCAGTCAAACAGTGTTAATTTTAAGTATTTCCAGTTTTTCCAAAAGTGATATGCTGATTATCACTAGGAATTATACAGACTAAACTATAGAACCCGGTCTAGTTAGACATAAGAAAATAAATTTTTAACATAAGTATCTTGAGATATTACTTTGAAAAGTTTTCTCACACGGTTATTTTATGAATGGAAAATTTCTACTTATTTTTAATATGTTTTATAAGACTATTTCTTAAGTTTTTAAAATTTTTCTCAATTAAAGATGTTATTTTTATAAAAATTAGAACTCATTTTATTCTGAGTTATATTACGCAATGGCATATACTTTGCTTTTCCAGTCAATAAATTTATAACAAAGATATTTCCAATTTATAATATTTTACAATACAGAATAATAATTGTGTAAGATTTCATATATTCCTCAAAAATCAAAATTTTCAAGTTGAAATATTATATAAATTAAAATAACTAACTTAAAAAGTATAATTATGAAGAAATATTTTATGAATACTCAAATATAAAAAAGGCAAAAAATCTTTAATACATTTGATATATTTTTAAAGTTCGATAATAGAAGTTTTCAACATTAAGTGCTATACAAACGGAACAAAATTACAAGTTAAATAAAATAAAAATTCCACAAATACTTTTTATTTTATTACTCAAATTATTTACGTGAAATAAGCTATAGGCTTTAATTCAAGGACATAATTTGAGTAAAATAAGCCTTTTGATTTAAATTTCAAAACTTTACATATATGTTAATAAATACTTACACTAGGTAAGCATCAGTGTTAAATAAGTAAACGTAATTTAAAAGAGATCCGTTCATAAAAGTTACAAATATAAATTCCGTTTTACCTAATTAGAAATATATAATAGAACATATTTTCACTAGTTTTATGTGTAATTTACAAAAGAAATATTTATTAGTTTTGTAAATATTTATTAATTTTATACATTAATAAATATTTACAAAACTGAAACACTCCAACATCTTGTGGTGTAAAAAGTATTCGTACATCAGGCATATATTGGCCAACACCATCATAATACTACAGCTAATACCTTGTAGGATATCTTTATTTATTTATTACATTACATATATTCAGACTTGTATGCTTGATTCTTGAGATCCACTTGTAAGTCTTCGTCGATTATAGGACAAATAGCACAATGACAGATGTACAATTACAGAAGAATAACGAAGAAAACACCCAGGGCCACGGTGGGAATCGAACCCACACTCCTACGCTCTCAAGCGATTAGCGGAGTGATACTTTGACCACTCAGCCACGGAGCGCCCATGATATCTTTAAACTCGAATAACTACCTTGAGTGTTCTTTGGCAGCAATTCCACCAATTTGCGGTTATTGAGCTATGTATGGCGTCTCATTCTTGATTAAGAGCTGATTCTAAATCATTTTAATTAGAAATATGTCTGGATCTAATATTTTTATCAAGAACGTCCCATAAATTCTCGATGGGGTTGAAGTCCGGCGATTGAGGACGAAGTTTCATGAACTTTGGGACATTATATAGTATCCAGAGCCTTGTATTTAGGGCTGTGTGCTTGGAGTCGTTATCATTCATGAAAACGTAATTACCATTCAAGCCCATTTTTGTTGCACTAGGTCCTAAATTATTGTTTAAAATGTCAATATAAAGTTGATGATTCATAATGCTTTTAATAAAGAATAATTTGCCCACCCCAGAAGCACTCATACACCCTTAAACAAGCAGACTTCCACTACCATGTTTCACTGTTGGCATTAAATTCATAGAATGCATTTCTGTATTGCGCTTTCTCCATAACATTCGTCTCCCGACCAATCCAAATATGTTGTCTTTCGTCTGTAAAGATAATCTTTTTCCAGAAATCTGGACTTTCATAACGTATTGCTTGGCGAAAGACAATCGCAGCTTCCGATTCTTCTCACTAACAAAGAATTTTCGTCTCGCAACACGGCCATGGAAATTTGCATTTCTGTATGCATTTCAAACAGTACTTACGGAGACTGCTGTTCCCATGTTCTTCAGTTCTGATGTTAATGTAGGAGCCCTTATTTTGGGATCCTCCTTTAATGAACGTACCAGAAACTGTCGGTCAGATGATGTCAATAGACATGGTCGCCCAGTACGAGAACTATTTTGAACCGTTAGAGTGGCAGCAAACTTTTTATGATAGACAGCACAGTTGAACGGGGTCTACCAACCAGATCAGAAAACTTGTTCTACGATTTACCATTTTTACGGAGCTTTAAAATCACAGTTCTCTTTCGGAAACACTTGTCGCTTTACTTTGACGACCCATTACAAAATTTCTAGTTTCTCACTTCATTAAAATTTCTACTGAAGAACCTTTTAAGTAAATTACAAGATAACGTCAATTAACTACATCTTAATAGCTAAACCAATAACAAAATATAACAAAACAATTTGCATTTCTTTTAGTGTACGAATACTTTTTACACCACAGGATGTTGGATTGTTACAGTTTTGTAAATATTTATTTATGTATAAAAGTATTTTTCTGAAAATTTCACATGAAACTAGTCAAAATATGTTCTATTATGTATTTATTATTAATTAAAATGGAATTTATGTTTATAATTTTTATGAATGGATCTTTTATAAATCAATTGTAGTACTGTATGAATACTTTTTACACACACTGTATAAATATTTTAGACTAAGGGTATCATCAATTAAACGAAATATATATTTATATTATAGGATTATTACAAACTTCCAAGAATCACATTCCAGAAGTTTTAAGGAGTTCCAGGAGTCAAATCAAAAGTTTCCAGGAGGTATCGACATTGATGTTAAATAAATTTTATTTTATTTTAAAAATTGTTCTTAACCAAATATGCATATATTTATGCATATGCAATATTTTTTAATTACGAGGTATATCCAGAAAGTAAGTTCCGTTTCAATTTATCTCTGCTGCAGCGCTGTGATCGCAGTTCCGCACATGCGCGGTAGACGCTCTTTATCAAGGATAAGAAACGTGCGCCATTTTGAGATCGCTGTCAGCCACGTACGCTTTTTCGTGCTTGTTTACAATATCGGTGTTGATTCAAAAACCCGCCGCTTGTGAAATCAGATCTGTGATTTGTTTTCTGAATGCTAGGAAAGTGAAACCAATTGAAATTTATCGGCAAATTTGCGAAGTTTACGGACAAAATGTGATGAGTCATTCTATGGTAAGAAGATGGGCCCGACAGTTCAATGAAGGACGTAGTGAAATGCACGATGAAGAACGAAGTGGGCGTCTATCTTTGGTTACAGAAGAATTGGTTCACGCGATTGATGACAAGATCCAGGAAAACCGCAAGTTTACAATTACTGCTCTCGCTATGGAATTGACCATCATCCGTACAGACCTGACCTCGCTCCTAGAGACTTTCATCTGTTCTTACATCTCAAGTCTTTCCTTGGTGGTCAATACTTCAACAATGACGAAGAGCTGAAAGAAACTGTTTCCAATTGGTTGAAGACACAGGCGGCAAACTTCTATGACGAAGGTATACAAAAACTTGTGCCACGCTATGACAAATGCCTGCAAAATTTCGGCAGTTATGTGGAAATGTAGTTTAAGAGCTGTAGAATTTTGTGCAATAAATAATTTTTCTGTATCTGTACACAATTTAATTTTATTACCAAACGGAACTTACTTTCTGGATATACTTCGTATATTTATAAATAATGTAAATAAATAATTGCAAAAATTATAATTTTATTAACCATAAAGTGATTGTTTCTTTCGTACCAGTTGAGATTATAATTACGCCACTTTATTACAATCCTCATTGGTTTAACATATACATGATGTCATATAACGTTTCATCTACGTCACACAATGTATTGAGATGGCGTCATAAATCCGATTCGTTGACGAATTTGCTGCCAGCTTTCAAACTACTGTTTGAAAGCTGGCAGCTGATGGAGAGAGATGCTTCAAATCGCATTCTTCGATCGAAGTTCTGCATCGAATGTCTGAGTGTTGTCGACGTTGAGAAAAAATATTTTTATGATTTTTACCAGAAATAAAGAAGTACTTTTTTAATTTTTTTCCGTTAGTAAAAGTTTTCAAAATTATATGAAAATCATCTATTCTAAATAATTAGTTTTCAAATCTTTAGCAATATTATTTCCAAAATTAAACACAATCAAAGAAAAAACATAGTGAAAAAACAAAACATCCACTTTATGGTTAGTTTATATCGACAAGGACCATTAAAATTTTTAAATTATAAGTTTTACAGATTTTTAAGATAGAATTATATTTAATGTTTATATTCTTCATATTACTGGATTATACATTAAATAAAATTATATGTAGTTTTAGTTTTTACACACACACACCTTTATAATAGATTCCTATCTATTAATTGATTGAGTATTTCAAGATATATATAGCAATTCCTTTTCAAATATCAATAAACTTTCTCAAAACAAATACAATTATTACATAAAGTTCCCAGGAATAATTTTTTACCAAATTAATATTTAATATAAGCTATTTTAAAATTTTCTATTATTTACTTTTAAACGCTTAACAATTTTACATACATATATTCTAGGCTTTTCTATTTCTTTAATTCAATAGAATTTCATATCTTTTAATTATTTACACACACACACACACACACACACACATATATATATATATATATATATACTACATATATATATACATATATATATATATATATATATATATATATATACACACATATATATATATATATATAAATATATATATGACTTACCTAGAGTCCACTGGTCATTGAAAAAACGCTTTCACCAGGCAAAGTAAATAATTTATTTCGATTGTTACTTCTTGTTGATAAACAAATTTATTCCGATACATTGAAATAATAGGCAACAGAAAGGATATTTAAAATGAAAAATTTTATATTTAAATAATAATATTCAGTAAATCTTTTATAATATAAAGAAATCAAACAAACAAAAATAATCAATAAAATCGCCCGTTTGATTGCAGAACAAGACGATTTTGTTGGAGATGATTTTATATCACACACATAAATCTAATTATTATATCCGGTCCTGACTAAATTGGATTATCATGAAATTATTGTGGCTGAATTAGATCTTTATTTTGGCCTACAGTTATGATTACAACAATCAAACATCGATCATACCGCCATCTGGTGGTAACGTTAAAAACTAATATTCAATTAAGTTTTTGGACAGTTTTATTACAAATTTTAAAATATTGAAATAAAAACTCAAAATAAATTATAATATTTTCTAACAAAAAATGCATCAAGATAAGTAAAATTTTAATTTTCAAGAGTAATTCTTAATTTTCAAGAAGTCCAGTCAAAATTCTAGAAGTTCCAGGGACCCTTAAAAATATGTTCGATTTCCAGATGTTCTCTGAACCCGGTTATTACATATTTTAGCAGGAATTTTGTCACGAGTATAACGCGACTATGGACTTCGAGGCTACAACAAAGTTTGAGATAAAAATCCAGAACTTTTATTTTGAATAGGTGCACAATAATTTCACATTGAAGTTTGTTGAAATCTCAATGACAACTAACACTTCTATTACGCTGCTTGATATTAACAGCAAATCTATGATTTTCTGATACTATTAACTCATTTAAATAATTTTAAGAAAGGAAATTGTCATGAAAAATTTATATTTAAGTTATTTGATCAGTTTTGAGATTTTTCTTTTCCTTATCTTTGTCCGTGCTAATTCTCTGCTTGGAAAGGAAAGGAGCCAAGTATTATTAACTTTATCGATAAATACAAAATTTTTAAGTTGAAATCATTAGAAATTTTTGTGCAACATATTTTTGCTCTATGCCGACGATTTAAGAGTTGGAATTTTTCTTCGCGGTTAATTAAAACTACAAACTTTTTCCTTAATCGAACTGATACAGCTGACCAAATTAAGAATCCAATACAAATTGACTATAGAAGGAAGGTTTTAAGTAAAATTAGAGAAGGAGAGAGACTTAATAATGAATTTATATATATGATGCTATTCAAATAAAGTAAGTTTTATGCTATTCAAATAAAGTGTTTTTTAGGATATTCAAATATTTCTTTTACTTGAATTTGTCATAAAAGCAGTACATGACTTCTAAAGCCTCAATGTCACTTGAGAACTATTCATCATTCATTATAACACAAAAATTGGTTGAATCACACTTTTTAATTAAAAGAGATATTTCTAGAAACTGCCAATCATTTAAGAATTCTTCATTAATTATAACACAAAAAATGACTGAATCACAATTTCTTTATTAAAATAATTATAAATTGATTTTTAATTAATTTTAAATTAATTTCGTTTTTTATCTAACTATCTTGAACTGGTTTAATCTGTGTCAGATTAATATCTTACTGAAATCCAAAGCTTTCCATTCAATAACGACGATTTCTTGCTACGTTATTTTATACTGTTTATTAATGTCACACATTTGAAAAGCACGTATTGCAGAGCATTAAATCAGCATTATACAATTTTTTACACAGTACAGAAATTGTATCTATGTTTTGGAATTGTTTAATGAAACAAAAATTTTAATCTTAGAAAACACACTGCATTATTAAGTATAATAAGTTGATGAAGTTAAATTCATAAAACATTAATTAGATGTACGTAATAAAACAAATAATTTATTACAGACATTTAATTTTAATTTAAAATTTAAATTAAATTTTAATTTAAATTTTAAATAAAAATTTAAAATTTTAATTTAAAATTTAAATTTTTATTAAAATTTTATTTTAATAAAAATTTAATTTTTATTAAAATAAAATTTTAATTTTATTTTTAATATTAATTAGAAATTAAAAATAATTTTAATTTTAATTAATATTATTTATTAAAATTTAAATTTTTATTAATTTAAATTTTTATTTTTAAATTTAAAATTTAAAGCAAATTAATACATAACCAGGGAAATTTATGATATCATATAAAAATGATTGCTGTAAATAATTGCTTTGAATCTTTAATAAGCAAATTAAATTTTCGTTTTATAAAAAAAAAAAAAAAAAAAAAAATTTTATAAAATGGATTAATTATGTATACATGCAGCTAAATACCTAGTATCCTTTCATTTTTCATCATTCAAAAACATTGATGATAAAAGGTATCTTCATATATATTTTAATATTCAATTCACTTGTCATGTCGAGATTAATTATGAAGATCTGTTTATATTATCAAGCACACAAAGTATAAAAAATAATTATTTGGCTTTTGTGTTTGATAATAAATCCTTCAAAATTCCATTTTTTACATAATGATGAATGGAGGCAAAACAATAACCACACACACACGTGCTGTTCCTTTGAATAATGCTACACAGCTGTAATATTTTATTTTATAGAATTCGATTGCATCATGATTTTTCTTATTTGATGTTATAAACATTTCATTATTTATTCAAATTTTTTTGAATTACATTTGACAAGATAATTATCTTAAAATTTTATTTAACCAAGGTAGTGGTATATAAACTGTCTCTAAGCATTCTTTCGAAATCTTTGAAAAGCAATGAAACATTTTAAGATATTTTTTGAAATGTCAATCAATCCCATCAACTAAAACATAAAAATTTAAGGAACATAAAAGACACTAGTTGCTCTTTATGAAGTTTTAAATATTAGAAATTTTAAGTCAAAACTTCAAACAATTTGTTTTAATAATTTTTCATTGTGTAATTAATTTTTAAACATCACTTTGTAAAAAATTTAAGGAACATGTTTGTGTAATTTAATCATAGCACATACAAATATTGCTATACATCAGGGCTTCTTAAACTATGGGTCGCGACCCCATTTGGGGTCGCGTAGCAAAATTCTGGGGTCGCGAGAGATAAAAATACAATTCAACAGAAAATGTTTTTTAACTTGTAAAATTATTGTTATAAAGATAAAATAACAATTATCGTAGATAAATATATCATAAAATCTTCTAAATCGGAAAGATTGTTTGTACCTGCATTTCTATTAAGAGTATTATAATACTCTTAATAGAAATGCAGTACAAACCGAAAACCGAAATGATCCTGAGAAATATTATCAACAAAATTTCTAGGTATTATTGCTGAAGAAACTATATAAACATTTCGTTTTATTCTCATTTAGCCATTGTTTGATTGTGAACGAAGTGCATGTTATTCCGAATTCGTCAGTTTAAGAAAATTTTTCCATTTATACTCGTATATTGTTGGATCTACCACCAGCCAGTTAATTGAATTAATTTTTTTATCAGTGAAAGTAGTAGTGTTAAAAAATACAAGTTGCTAAGGCATTTAACGATTTGTTTTAAGATTTTAAGTTTATTATTTTTTAATAAATAGTTTTAAATATTTCACACGTTTTTATAATAATTATCTGATAACTACATAATTTAATACTTACCACGCAACTACTTGAATATATTCGAGAGAATTAGAGGCGGTCAGAATCCACTTTTATTTTTTAACTATAATAAATACAATTTTATAATTTTCTGTGCAATTTTTAATTTTAGATTTTTGTATGTTTCAAAACGAATTCTAAGCTTATATATTTTTATATGTATATGTATATTGTTACCTAATAAATAAATCATCAAAAAATATTAATTTATTTTTCTTTTATATTTGAATGGGGTCGTTAAGAAACTCGCAATCATAAATTGGGTCGTGAATTACAAAAGTTTAGAAGCCCTGCTATACATTAATAAAATATAACCTAATTTTTTTAAGAAGTTGCTGTTTCTGTAAAGATATTGTGTGTATTGGTTTGGTTAATTTGCCGTTCAATTGTCATATTTTTACACAAGAAGGCTAATTAGACTGGAGTCTACAATTTACAGAGAAAATCCAAATCATTACAGACATTCAAATCTGAGATGGGAATCGAACCCATGAATTGTTCGGCTGTTAATTCTGCCTTATTTTGTTGAAGAATTAACACTGAGTTATCCTAAATTTTAGGAGGAAAAAGGCCGTAGAAAATAAAATAAAAATTTGATTTTAGTATAGAATGTGGAAGCAGTTGTAGATAATAAAAAGTGAAAAACTGAAGCGACACTTGTTTATTTTAGGATATACCGATTCTACGATCCTAAAGTCTGATTAGACTAGAAATTACATATCGAAGTGGATTCAACTTACAATAAATGCACTCGAGATGAATGCTTAACTCTCAAACTCTTGAACTGATGACCATTCAGACAACTACTTTTCTTTTTAATCAAATGATTGTTTTGTATGTTTGTGAGAAAATAAATGCATGTATCCTGAAAGGGTCGCAAAGAAAACAAAGACAAGTATTTATGCGACTTACATTTCTTTCTTGTTCTTTTAAGTGCACTTAAACTTCTTTTTTATTTAAAATGAGCATACAGTAATGAGTATTTCAAATGAAAGCTAATTTCGCGAGCTATAAGTTTGAGTTCAACTTATAGCTCTTAAGAATTATGCACTGGATATTAATAAAATTGGCAAAATATACTAATTTAATGATTACCGTCATACTAAATAGTATTTTTTTCTGCAATTTGATACAGCAAGCTGAATGGAAACATTTCAAAATTGAGGGGGAAATTTTATTGCTGTTGAAAACTGAAAAATGAAGCATACGAGTCTATATACATTTTACTTTTTTAAAGTTTACAATATAAAATTTTTATAGATGAGTTTCCATTATACTATATTGAAACATTATTTGTAAATGCATATGATGCAATTTTTACTTTATTATTTATTTTAGAAGAAAGTGGACTCTGAGTAAGATTAAAACGAGAGCTCTTTTTAATCCAGATTAATGTTTTACTTCCACAGCAAAACGAATTACATTGAAAATGAGAACAAAGTGATGACTCCGGAACAAATTGGATAAATCAAAAACCCAAAATTGCATACAATCGGATTCGTCGAACGTGACGTTTTCAGAATATATTATTAAGAATAAACAAAATATAAACTCACCCATACATTTTGGAACAAATGTTCCTTCCAGAATACTGGAACATGCAAATCTGTCCCATAATCAATAAAATGGCAGAGGTGAAAAACAGCGGCCTTGATAATCATATAAATAACAAATGGCTTAACACTACAAACATGTTATCATCGACTTTCTACTGACCACTTGAAGTGAATGATCTTTGAGGACGGTGAAAGAAAATACCCAACATGCCCCAAGTGCGACAATGCTCCGTTTTGCCCGCAACACATCTAGAAGTGCTTGGGGTTTTCTCGTGAGGAGGCTGTGAAAAGTCCACATCTGCTTTTGGACTTTTAGGCTGTCTTTGATATCATGGATCTGGTCTAGTTCCACTAGACCAGATGGGGATTAGTCCCACCACACACCACCACCACATGTTATCATTATCATGTTTTAGTTCCGATGGATTCAAATAAAACACGTAACAATAACAGTAACAATTATTTCCAGGAAAGGTAAAAGATAAATATGAATATGGCATTGGCGCTTTTATAAGACGAACAATTTTGAAAAATGTTGAGAAATTTTGCAGTGCGTCCACAGATTTATCGTTAATCAACAATTCTAAATGTTAATTGTTCGATTCGAAGTTGGGTAAGAATAGAAGTTTTATCCCCCTACAAGATGTTCCTCATTCTACTTATTTCATTTGTATTTATAAAACTTATTATAAATACAAGCTGTTATATCGTGTATTTATATTTGGCTGAATATCAGCAATGAATTCAGCCAAACAGACCTTGTATGGATGAAAATACTTTGGTATCTTGTTTGTTACGCGAAAGTTCAAGATACTGTAATATTATTACATAGACAAATATCCTCGACTTTTCGAAAAGACTGCATTCATCACTGTATTAAATGATGAAGAGAAAACAAAAACAGAGCGAGAAGTTACATAGACTGAATAACACTTTTAACGATAATGTAACCCTGAAAAATGAGGCTCGTAATAAAGCCATTCTCTTAAGAGATGAGATGACATAAGTTAGCTTTGAAATTAGTGTAGATTTAAGAGCTATATTAAAAAATATTAAAACGTTTAATTTATTTTTTCATGAATTAATGATAATTTATAACTAATAATGAAGCTGAATGTTTCTTATGTAAACAAAAATTTCACTAATGCCTACTCGTTATAGAAATCACTTTAATAACAGTATATTTCCACAAATAAATCCTAAAATTTAAACTCGCTTACATTTATTTTGAAAAATATATTTTAAAGATATTTTTTCAGCTCAGAGTATTTATTGCCTCTTAGACTTCACAATATTTATATATTGTTGTTAATTTTTAACGAATAGAATAGAACTGATCACGAGATTCATTCTAATTAATGTTAATTACGATATATATATAAAGAACACAATAAATTTATGACAATAATCATATATATTAAAACTTTATTCTACACTTATTTTGGAATTTAAAATTGTTTTTAGAATTTTGTTTAATTAAAACTATTTTAATGATTAACATACAAGCTTGAATATTTTGAAATATGGCAATGTATAGGAAAAAAACAGAATAAGAACAACTAATTTTCCATTACATAAAAATTGAGTAACTTATTAGTCTCAACGTGCAAAATCGACAGCGTACTTTAATTAAAATTCATTAATGAAAAAATTAGGAATCTGGTTCTTATGTAATTCACGTTGGTGATTTACATAGAAAAGTGAGGTAATTAGAATAGAACGAATAGAAAATTTTAATAGAACCTCTATTCAAGTTAAGTCACATTTCTTTATATTGAAATAAGTATAAATACATATACAATAGAAAGATAAATTATAGTTCTCGAAAGACAACAAAATTAAGACTAAATCTAGTTTGAAAAATTGGGAACAGTGACATTTGATGTTAGATCAATTATTATACTTAATAAATAATTCAAAAGATTACTGCTCATAATCTGAATCTTATCGTCACTACGATAACATATGTAAAAATTAAAATTCACTAACATATTTAACCGCATGAGTTCAAAATCAGTATCCTCCCGCGTAAAACATCTGTCTCAGTTTAGAAACATGCATTTAAATCACTCTTGCTACCAAACATGGCAGAGCATCTGGACCTTCTCAATATGATGTGTGTTTCACGATGACAGCCACAAGATTTCCGGCAGAACGCTTTTTCCGAAGGGATAAATATCGACATTCATCAACAAACTGCAATACATATTCATAAAAATTAGCTTCCCTCTTAGAGACTTAATGAAAGAAAGCTTGTTTTTACAAGAATTTTCGTTTGCTTGAATTCGAAAGTGAATGACTTCATTCAATATAAGGAATGAAAATTAGTATTTAATTGAGGTTTAAGAAGATAGATTTATAATCGTGGTTCTCGAGTGAAGGGTTGTGTCAAAGTTACATTAATCATATGATCTAAAAGATGATATTGTGTTAAGTAATTATTACATTTTATTAATAAAGTTTGATATAATATTATCTGTATAACTGCAATGGCCATTATTAGTATAAAATACATAAAAGATAAGATTTAAATTATTACTTGATTTGAAATACTTGAGTTCAGAAAGGAACAAATTAAAGTATTGGGTACAGTACAAGGATTATTCACAAGGAAATTAAAAGAGTTTAACTGATCGAGCAATCTTTAAATGTTATTTTCAAAGACATAAAATATTTGTGTTTAAACCAGAACAACGTGTATAAATCATAAAGACTCCTATAAGATAAAATAAATGTAAATAATATAAAACCCTCGGATTGGAAGAATCCGAATTCTGTGTTAGCCATTGTAGGAACAATGGGCGATTTGTAAAGGGTTTTTGATTTTTTTAAACCCAAACTTGTCGCCGCCTACCCTGTCTAGTGGTCAGAGGCGGATAGAGAGGTCCTGGGTTCGAATCCAAGTTTAGGCATGGATGTACTTTCTGTCTATCCTTTCTTTGTATGAATGGGTTATGAATGGTTGTCTACCCTATAAACGGTACCTATGGCATGTGTGTCCTGGAGAATTCGGACTCCACACCAAAATAGGGTTCAGTTGGAAAAGTGGAGCAGCGCACCCGATATTGTCAGCCTGGCTGACACAAGACAACAACAACAACGCAAGCTTTTCAGGATGAATGATTGAATGTTTTCCATGTTTTTTTCCCATGCAACATGCTAATATTGCCCACTATCCTGTAAAAGTCTACTAGAAAGACTAGATGCATTGGATGTTGAGATACTTAAGAATATTATATGTGTGAACACAGCGTGCATTTACGGTGTGAAATACAGCATGTGAAATAATATTATTTAGTAGCACACACATATTACATAATATTAACAAATACTAGCGCCTATTGCGTTATTGGCTTTATTTGTTTATTGAAATAAAAGTATTAGGTTAAAGCGTTTAAAAATAATTCTGAACATTAATAAGAAACTTTAATAAAATATGAATATTTTACGGATTCTCTCTCATCTTAATATATAATTATTACTTTCTATAACATAAGTAACAAAATTCAGTAATAAGAGAAAACACCTCAATATGCTTTAATAATAATTACACAATATCTAAAATAATTATTGTGGATATTGTATAATTATTATTAAAGCATATTGAGTAGGATATTTAAATATTAAAAAAGCATCTTAATTTTAAATTTACTTATTGCTGAGAGGGAAGAGAGAATCCTGTTGTTGTTGCTTATGACACTTGGACAAGCCAAGCTCGCTATGCCTTTGGCAGAGCAAATTAAGTCAATAGAGAGCGTCTTTCGTTTGGATCAGAGCACCACGAAGATGAAAGTACGACTTTGCTCTTTTTAAGGTACCTCGTGATTTTGAACCACGGTCAGGTGACGAGGCCATACCTGATCTGGCACCCTCCTCTCCACATCCCCGCCACACTAGCGGAAGGACTTTGGACGTCACAGATTAACGTGGACACGTCCCCAACCCACGGTGTTCCAGGAACCCAGTGAAGGAGATTACACCGTGGTCACCCTCCCAACCACTGCCCGCGGCAAATGATGCTTCACTTTGCTGAGCTTACGGGAAGCGGCGTGAAGCTACTGAGCCACTAGAGCTAGAGAGAATCCTAGTTATGCTTATGTAAAATTCAACTAATAACGAAAGGAACGCAGTCGGCTAAGGCACTAAATGGTATAAAAGGTTCTGCTCTATATTATTTTCAATGGCTTCTGATCCTTCTTAAATCTTACAGCAATGGTCAATGGCTCCTCAGCGAAACTTCAAATTTAAATATTTTTATAAATAATCAAATGTAATAAAAATATTTGACAGATACTTTTTTTGACCACCTCCCTATACAAATTTCTTTTCCAGAATTTCCTTTTGTGACTGCATTATCTTTTTTGAAGATTTGTGCTTTTATAAATTTCTCATAGTCATAATGAAATGCATTTACCTCATTCAGAATTGATAAATTCAATAAGTATTTTACTTATCCACACCAAATGTGTGGATAAATAAAATACTTATTGAATATATTGTACCGAGCTTCACGGGTTCGTGTCGATTGAGAGTTGAATAAAGCAACCACTTAATGAAACAAGACTTTTATTCGTAAAAATCTCACTAGATAAACGAAATTCCCGCTGTAACAATCACAATTATACAGCTACAATTCGTCAGATATAATAAGAAACAGCTTCTAATCACAGGTCTCAAATACCTCAGACAGAGAACAACTAGCAGTCACAACTAATCGTCTGCACTAACTGACTGTCTTCACAAAACTGACTCTACCATGTCGGGCTGCGGTATTTATACCTGACTTGGCGGAGAAATCTACCAATTTCGCCAAGGTTCTGGAAGCTTCTAGGCTATCTCGAAAAATATTGGTCCTAGAGCTTAGGTGATGGATGTTTCCAGAAGTATCGATTTCTTGCCAAGTCGCCAAAAATATCGCCAACCGTCGCCAAGTCGCCAAGAATCTCGCCAACTGTCGCCAAGTCGCCAAATCATTAGGAAATCCGCTTTTAAACTACAGCACGTCTAAATACCGCAATTTTTGCCCAAAATGTGAGAATTTCTGTTCTGTCTGAGATATTTTAAGACAAATATAATCATTATTTATAAATTTGTAACAATATGTAACACAATATTAATAATGTATAATGTATAACATGTTACCACTAAAGGTAATATGTGTTATACATTATTATTTCCATTAACCTCATATTAACTTACTTTGTACCTAACAAGAAATTGTACTAACAAATATGATGAAAACAGTAAAATGGGGCATAACTCAAAAATCTTTATCATAACCAGTTCATCATATCAGTCAGAAGTCTGATGTTGTTGCACCAGGATGCTTCCCTGTACCCAGTCCTTGGGCTCAACCAGTCAGATAGAAGCAGCTGGGTGGAGTCTTCCTGAATTTGAAGCAGGGACCCTGCAGAAGACACCCAATATTTGGCCTGCCACCTCCAGAGGTATCATTTCACTTGGAAGATATTGCGACCACGCCCAGTTTTATTTTGCTCCAGCCGCCATTAGCGAACCCGACGGATCTTCGGTCAGCCGGGATTCGAACTCACTACCTTTCGATAATGGGAACGACGCCCTCACCAACCAGGTCCAAGTCTGTTGTTGTTGCTACTCTCAGGACAATCCAGCAGTGCTAAGCGATCAAATAGAATCCGAAAATATCCAAAAAATCTAAAAAAAGATGAGGCTCCCTCATGGCCTCGTCCTTGCTAAAATTTAGACATAGCAAAATAAAAGTACGGGAAGCCATGTCATCTGCGCACCAATGGCACTCGGTGTATATTTTTGACCCTACTTAAAATGAGCTGACTGATGGCTGAGTGGTTAGCGTTCCTGACTCCTGTGGTCCTGGGTTCGAATCCCGGTTCGGGCATGGATGTTTCTTTCCTTCTCTGTGTTTCTCTGTCCTTTCTTCTGTGATGTGGTATGAATGTGGACCGCCCTAAAAACGGGTTTGTGGTGGTATGGCGCGGGTAACGCTAGCCGAGCTGGCAGCCGAATGGTTAGCGCTCTTGCCTTCGGTTCAACAGTTCGTGGGTTCGAATCCCACCTTGGGCATGGATGTTTGTAGTGGTTCGGAATCAACTTTAAACCGTAGGTCCTGGTCTAATTAGCTCTCGTGTGCAAAAAAAATGACCGTTGAGCGACAAACAAACCAAACCAAAGCGGGTAACGCTACTCGCCTCCGTGACTTGGTTCACAGGTGCCCGCTGGGTAACGACAAATGAGTAGCAGTTTCTGGCCTTGTTGTGGCATAGGGTTCGTCACCCCAGTGTGCCCGCCATTGGGAGGTGGGAATAAATAAAAATAAAAAAAAACTTTAAAATGAGGGCTATTGTGTGGTCACTCAAGAAGCGTGAAAAAGTAATGCGGGGGAATCGCAGACTAAGTTGCGAAGATCCCACCAGATATTTTGCAAAATATCAAAAGTAGTTGGGAGGGGTTTTCGAAACCTTATTCAATTTTGTTTTGGCTCGGGAAGAAATCTCGCAAAAGGTGAACTTAATATAATGGCTGATATCCTCCTCAGCAGTGGATTTGGCAGAGGAATCGGTTCTTTCATTCCCTTCAACCTCAACATTTTCAGAAGTCTAAGTGACTTCAAGGCGTTTAAACAATCAGCAATTTATTTCGCTCATCTCCCAGTGTGAGAAGGTTATAACGAAGATTTTTAAACAATTGTAGAGTTCTCAAACATAAAAAAACTTTTTTCTCACGAATCTTTATTGTGTGTTATTTCTAATAATCTAACATTTTGAGTCTTTATCTAATGAAATATGAATATATGCTTCTTTACCAACATTTTTTCAAAAGTTTAAATAATTAACATAACTTTAAATCGGCTTAATGTGACAAAAAATAAATGAATAAACTTTAAAAATCATTTAAAATTATATCAAATTTGATTCAAAAACAAAGAGTTAAATAGAAACTTTAATAAATATCAAAAAAGAAATCATTTATATTACAAAAATATTTGACTATATGTACTAAAACCATATTCATGCTTTTCTTCACAAGTTTTAATATATAAGGAAACATCAATTTTATTTTCAAATAAAAGTAAAAAGATTACCAAAATTTAGAAACTTACATAAATACATTACCCTCTACTTGAAATAGTATTTATTGGACGGCTGGCAAGGATTAAATAAGGATAAGTAGGATAACTATGGTATTATCCAGGCTTTTTATAAAGTTTAGATTCTATAATTATACTAGAATTATAAAGGATTGATTCAGTTCAAAATGATTTGCTAGATTACAGAATGAAAGAAAAATAATTTCAGTTAAATATAAATGTTATTTTTAAACTCATAATTAGTAGCCAATCATATTTTTTTATCTTTCAATTAACAGAATGAGAATAAATCTAAAATATATCTTTGGATAAAATATGCAGTTTTTGAAATATAGTTGTACTGACTTTTACATCATTATTTACATGAGTTTTAAACCCTACTTCGCTTAAGTTTGGCATTGAATAGTAAGAAATGTATCACAGACTATTTTCACAAAGAATGTTTTTTCCTATCTTAACAAAGGTAAAGAAGCGTTTTTCGTCTAAAAGATAAGAAATCATGAAAAGTAAATATTAAACATAATGAAAATAGAAGAAACTATATTTTTTTGTAGCCATTAAGATTGGATTTTCAATACGGAAGTTAACAAGAATTCTTGTCATTATGAAATTTCACATTTAATGAAACATTACTCACACACTGAAAAACTTTTGTTAAATAAAAGAGAAAAAAAACTATTTATATTTTGAAATTCACATCTTAATATTTTTCTTTATTTTCTACAGATTATTCCACTCTTTCATTATAAATTATTTTTATAATGAAAGAGTGGAATAATCTGATTGCACAATGTGTCTTAATCATAACCTGTTTGACAAACTTGACAGACTTGAATTCAAAAGCAAATAATTATATTTGCAACAGTTTCGACATTATCAATTAAATATATTCTGTTCTACTTTAATCGCCAAAAAAAAGATAGGAATATGTTGAAATATTTACTGCACGCAATAACTTTAAAAAAACAAAGGCGTATTTATTTGAAATATATTCACATTACTTTGTAGTTATTACTCTTAACTGGTTATTATTTTTCACTATTTATGAACAGAAAAGAATGAAATAGATGTATGTAGAATGAAATATATATATATATATATATATATATATATATATATATATATATATATATATATATATATAATTTATTATTTTGTTATCGTTTGCTACCACATTTTTTTTATTTTTAATAATGAGAGCTTTAACTCAACAGCAGAAAAATAATTATCAGCAATATCATTATTGATATCAAATAAATAATATTTTGATAATTCTGTTAATACCTTGCTGTAAATATGTATTCGTATCATTTTTACTTGATAAAAATTTCTTTAACTTTTCCTTCTAAACAAAATTTTACATTACTTTTTGAATTTGAAATTGAAAGTTTGGAAGTGAGAAAAATAAATTATGAAGTTATAGTAAATTGATCATTAAACGGTTTCTTTTTTAGTGTAAGTATCATTACTATAAAATTATATTTTGTTTTGAAATTTGATTTATACATAAAGAAATGCAAACAAATGATTGCAAAACAATGGGCTTATATATAAAATCAATTAAACTCAAAAGCTTTTCAATAGAAAATATATGATGATTCACACGCAAATAATAGCACAAACTTAACATTCATTATCTCAAACTGATTGTAATAAGACTGCATTTGAATGGATATCGGAAATGGTAATGTAGATCGGAAGTGGAATGAATGCGTAGTTTTGATACAACTTACCAACTTTCACATTAATGCTACTTATATTAAAAAGTGCTTAAATGCATGAAAATGATTATGAAAAGTGATTATTTTCATGAAAATGGATGCTTAAATGATTTTCGGTATGTCTTTGGGAAGTCGGTTCACACTTCAAGAGCGAGCCATTTGTCTGCAGATTTTACTCTATTGCTCTGTTTCCAGACTTCCGGTATCTCGTTTTATGTTGGTAAATGTTAAGTTAATGGTTGAATTTTAGTGGTATGTGTTAAAATATTTAATTATATAACTAGAGCATAATATTTGGAAAACTTAAATTTCCTAGTTATATATTCTATTTTTTCCTAAAATATATATATCACAAAAATTTTATAAAGGGTGTTTTTTTTCGAGGTATATAACTTTAAATTGCAATAAAACAACGATGTATTATTCGATTGACATGAATTTTTTTATTCGAAAGATAATCTTGTGGCATTACATTTTAAATATGATTTCTGGCATATGACTGCCACGGCTGGCTCGGATGTAGTCTAATCTGGACGTCCAATTTTCGATGACTTTTTCCAACATTTGTGGCCGTATATCATCAATAACACGGCGAATGCTGTCTTCCAAATGGTCAAGCGTTTGTGGCTTATCCGCATAGACCAATGACTTTACATAGCCCCACAGAAAATAGTCTAGCGGCATTAAATCACAAGATCTTGGAGGCCAATTTACAGGTCCAAAACGTGAAATTAGGCGGTCACCAAACGTGTCTTTCAATAAATCGATTGTGGCACGAGCTGTGTGACATGTTGCGCCCTCTTGTTGGAACCACAGCTCCCCGCTTGTTGTCCCACAGCTTGTTGGAACCACATCATGATTTTTCAATTCAGGAATGAAAAAGTTAGTAATCATGGCTCTATACCGATCACCATTGACTGTAATGTTGTGTCCATCATCGTTTTTGAAGAAGTACGGACCAATTATTCCACCAGCCCATAAAGCGCACCAAACAGTTTTTCTGGATGTAACGGTGTTTCGACATACACTTGTGGATTAGCTTCATTCCAAATGCGGCAGTTTTGTTTGTTGACGTAACCATTCAACCAGAAGTGCGCTTCATCGCTAAACAAAATTCGCTTATGGAAATCGAGAACAACGGCAATCTCGTTTTGGGCCCATTTGACGAATCTACGCCTTGCTTGATGATCGTTTGGCTTCAATTCTAGCACGAGTTGGATTTTGTAAGCACGCAAACCAAGATCCTTCCACATAATCTTCCATAAAGTGGATGAACACAGATCCAATTCCTGTGCTCGATGGCGGATGGACTCATTCTAGTCTTCCTCAATGCTACGCTCTACAGTAGCAATACCTTTTTCTGTACGCACAGTACGGCGTCTCTGGGGATGCGAGTTATCAGTTAGAGTAAACGTGGCGTGAAAACGTTCCATGGTTAATCGAATTAACTGCTCTGATGGACGATTTTGTCGACGATAAAATGGACGTAATGCGCGATACGTATTCCGCACAGAACCATTATTTTCGAAATAAAATAGCACAATTTGAAAGCGTTGTTCAGGCGTGAGTCTATTCATGATGAATTGCCAAACTAAACTGAGAATAAATCACTTGACAGCTGTTAAATCGATCGCCATCTTGGAAAGTAATGTCAACTTAAACTTCTATACCTCGAAAAAAACACCCTTTATTAACTCTGAAACTATGTAATATTATTTTTTTTTGGAAAAGAATGTTTAGTAAAGTAAATACGTATAAGACAGATTAATAAACTACAAATTTATTGTGTTTAATGAATATCATTAAATATTTATATCTAACTGCTTAAAACTTAGCCTTTAAAAAGTTTTTCCAAATCATTTATTTTGTCCAATTAGTTCTCTTGTGTAAAAAAAGATCATTGAGTGACAAACCAAGCCAACCAACAAAGCTGTTTGCTTAGTTTTCTTTCGTATTTTTACCAGGTATTCTTCTCATATATCACTCGTTTTAAAACTGAATTTCAAAAATATCAAAAAAATCTTATTTAATAAACAACATATTTGCGTATTATTTTTTGATGTTAATTCATATCGTAAGCTAAATTTAATCCATGTCAAAGATAATCAATAAAAATATGAACTTATAATCTCATTATTTATAACTTTATAGCTTTCTTAAAGAAAATTATATTTAGACACTCGCTTAGGGCATTTATTGTCGAAAACTGTAAAACTATTCAACGATTGACACCTTTAACTGCAATAAATTATATTGTTATACAATCACAATTTTATTAATTAAATTCTATTATACAATAATAAAATTTAATTGTGGAATTCAAGAATTGGATTATAGGATACGTTTTTTTAATTGGTCGTAGTTTAAAATTTTGATGCATATCTTTATGCAATAAGTTTAGAATTAATTATGTAATTTAGAATTCTGTAACTCTTGTCTGAAATTAGATATTTCAACTGACGATTTCGGTAAAAAAGCAACAAAGAAAATAATAGAAATGTGCAATTTAGATAGGCTCTTTTAAACATAAAAATAGTCTCAACATGATATGCATCAATCATATGTGTATTAAATGTAGGAAGTAACAAGTAGCAAATTTCATTCTCTTAAAATTTTAATAACATTTTTATAAAATTCAATTTTATTATTGGCTGAAATAATTATTATTTCACCAGAATCCATAGATTATTACTATAGGAAGATTTCTAAATGTGTTTCTGTTATTCGATCACAAATACTCAGAAAATTCCTTTATTGAACTAAAATATATATGATAATACTGGAGAAAGGCAAACCTTAAAGACTTAAGATTTATAATTTTTATTAAAACAAAGGAATATAATGAATAGAATTTAAGCAATAGCTCTTTAGTGACGTCTGCAACAAACAAAAAGTAAGTTATACAAAAAAATTTTTCATAAATTACAATAATTTCAAAGTTATACATTGGAATTATTGTAATTTATAAAAACAATTTTCTTCAACTTAATTGCTAGATCTGTAATTCCACAGAGAGACTTAATATCCTGTGAGTATAACACTATTTATTCATGTTAATTTCTGAATCTGATTTAAGATATTTTTACATTTGTTTACCGAGAAAATGACAACCAGTGTATGTCAATATATAAATAATGTAAGTAGAGTAAATAAAAGTTAGAAAATAATTAAAATTATTTTATGAAATCTGTAGAAATTAAAAGTTTTCTAGTCAGATATTGTTACAATAAAACTCTTACGACAGTCAACGAATAGATATATTCAGTAAAAATAATTAAATTAAACAGATTTTTGTATTTAGAACCTAAGCGATTACAAACATACATCCACCAAGACATTTGATTAAAATTATACAAATATTTTTTTGTTTTAAACTCCTTTATTTTAAGCAGATATATATCTTACACGTTTTTAGAATTTTGTTACCCAAAAGTATTTAACAATTATTTCCACTCATGTTTTATTATATTATTTTCATGAAAACCAGTTTTACATTTCTTGTAAATTTTCTGTTAGAGTTTAGCTATTTAAAAAAATCATCGGCAAAAAATCTCATGCATTTGAGTTTTTCAAATAAGAAGCAAATTTATGCTATCTATTTGAGATTTTAATTATGATGTCAAAAAATATCTTAGTTAAATAGTCATTGCTGTTTAATTCTTTATAAATTTGTTACATTTTGCTTTAATTATTCATCTTTTAAATTAGCTCTTAAAAAATGTCT
The DNA here is from genome assembly GCA_037975125.1 of Latrodectus hesperus. Lineage (NCBI taxonomy): Eukaryota > Metazoa > Arthropoda > Arachnida > Araneae > Theridiidae > Latrodectus > Latrodectus hesperus. Next base: position 3,101,046 of record CM075852.1, on the reverse strand, counting down.
TTATTGGTACTTGTTCGTTCAAAAACCTTATAAACAATGTGACTATTCTAAAGTTGAAATTTAATTATAAATAACAAGATTTTTTTCTCTATTTTTTCACACATTCGTTAACACACATTATATAAAAACAAAAAAATATATATATAAGTATTTAAACTATAATTTTATATTTTTTCTCGGATCTCCAGTTCATACAGATAGGTAACTACAACTGAATACAAATTGCTAGTTTTTTTATCATGTCTTTCAAATTAAAACAGTTTTAAACGTGAGAAAATATTAGAAATTTTTATAAATTATAAGAAAATTACATTAAATATAATATTTATATTATGTTTACAAAAGAAGTGATATTCACTTTCACTTATCAATACTATTTTATTCTATTATAATTATACCAGGAAACTTTGGATTGAAATACTCTTCACTATTTAATTATTGTTTAGTATCACAAACAGTAGGAAAACATGTAACTCAAAATTAAACACCCACATTTTAGTTTAAATTACAAATACATCAAGGAAGAAACATGTAAATTGTTGATCCTAAGACTAGTCTAAGATATGTTGCATAGCCAAAAATCATTTATAAGAAATATTCAAAAATTAATTTAATTTTGAAATGCATAATATAAAATAAAATCAAATAGAAATAATTAAAAAATAAAATATAGATATGTTTACATTAAATTGCTTCAGTTGGAAATATTTTATTGATTCCTCAAATTTTACATTATTATTAGGAAAACAGCAGTAATGATAGTAAAAATATACGATAAGTTTGGTAGCTGAAGTTTACTATATCAAGGCTTGGTCTGGCATATAGGTATTCAGTTGCCCCTATAGTTAATACAAATAATTAAAATTGATACAAGTATTTATACATGTACTAGAATCGTGGAGTTTAAGTTAACGAAAAAAATTCTACTGTTTGAAATTTCCGAGAACACTAGGTGCTAAACACTTTAAGCAAAATTAAGAAATTGACAAATTTTTAAGTCCTCGATAAATTCATATTCTAAATTTTGCATATTTAAATGTCCGAATTTCGTAATATAAAATTAATTTTATCAAAGTATTCTTCAAATTTAATAATAAATAAAAGTAAAACATGTAATTCAATTATTTGACATTTATTTAACACACTGTAAATAGCTTAAATTAATTGTTTTAGGTTTCACAAAGTTTTCTTCAGCTGGTAAAGGTCATAATGTTCTAACATGACATCTAGGTGAATTTGCCTCTACTGTCTAGTTCTTCAGAGACCATGATTGTTTTATTGTCAAGGAATGTGAAAATGTTTCAGAGAAATCAAGTGGCATCATATTCAATGACTACAGCAAAAATTTTAGATTAAAATCAAAGGTAAATGCATTATTGTTTTATTGTATAAATTTATATACATTCAATAAAGTAAGTTCTTCATTTTATTTGTCATGTTCGTAAATAAATAAATTGTTAAAAACCTTTAATACTGATTGCATTTTTTACTTAAAATATTTTTTACTAGTTTTTCTTATATTAAAAATTCTCATAATGTAATATTTTAAATTAATCAATATATTATCAAAATCTTTTTTTTTTGTAATTTTAATTTAATGGGTCTTTTGAAAAATACACATTAACAGAACTTTCAAAAACTAGTTCCCATTTAATTAAGTTTCAAATTGGCAAATTTCTTGTAATATTGATTTTCGACCGTTGTATATTTTCAAGAAAATTTGAGAAATTATGTTTGTTTATTGAAAGAGTAGAAATTTTCTTACTGCTAATTTCTACCCTAAGGCTAAACATTCAACATATTCATGTTTGATAATATGACACTTATATCATAATATTAAGCACGAATATATTACAAAATTAGCTTTATCTTAAAAATAAGAAGAAAGTTTCCAGCCTTATAATTAATACATTCCTTAATTTTTTTTGAAAATACAATGAAAGAATATCATTTTTTCAATAATGTTACTATAATTTTGAATTACAAAATATAATCTTATTTCGATGTGAATATACATGTACATAGTATCATCACACAAACAGTCTCATCATATCAAAACATTAAACATTTCTACAGGATATGATGAAACCTGTAGTATTAATCCAGTATAGCTAGTAGTAGTAAACCAGTATAGCCAGTATAATAGCTATAGAGGGTGATGATTAAACCCACCAGGCATGTAAAAACATTATTATACAAAAGTAGGAATTACAATTATAAGCAAAAAGATATTTTTTAAACTTTACCCATTCGACTAAATTATAATGAATATATATGTATATAATCACATCAGAGTTACCCTAAAACATTAAAGCTTTCTAGGAAGGTGTGATAAGATTTGTGATTTCTAACATAAAACACGAAAAATAATATTACACAAAAATGAGAATTATAATTAGTATATGCGATGATTTTTTAACTTTATCTATTAGACTGAGTTACAATGAATGTATTTGCATTTAACCACGACAAAGTTAGTTGAAAACTTTAAATATTTCCATGGTGCCATAAGATATTTAGTATTAAATGGTATTGTAATAAAATATGTTGTATTAAATTATGTCCACCCAAGCCTGTAAAACATTATTATATAAAAATCAAAGTTAAAATTAATCCATGCGAATATATCCTTTTAACTTTATTCATTAGACTAAATTATAATGAATATATACTGTATACTTACATTCAACTTTGAGATGACTTCGAAAATGAAACCAATGAAATAAGGTAAGTTGCGAAAAAATATGATTGTTTTTGAGAGGAAAAGATAATCCCTCTTCAAGTCAAGACTCCTCTCAAAAAGCTGGAGCATGAAACGAAAAACTGCGCGAAAGTTTTTGCGTTGGCGTAGAAAAAGAGCACTTGTTATGAAAGAGAACTGATTTATTTTGATTTGCTTTCACAGAACAAAGGAGCCCTGGGAAGAGCCACGAATTTATGAAGATATGAAAGAAAGAGCGAAAATAAACGAGTTTATGATTTATTTAATTTTTTTTTATATTTTCGCTTCCAGATTCGAGTATTGAAAGCTTAATGTAAGTAATATTACGTGGCATTTGACACAAAATATCCTAAAGAAAGAAGTATTATAAAAAGTAACTTCGCGCATGTCACGTTTGTATAAGGAAATATGGGATCGAAAGATGTATAACTATGAGTATCACCGGCAAATATGATAAGCTGTTATCATACATCAGCACCGAAGAAATTATTATAAAGTAGAAAATACGATTTTATAAAATAACCTATTAATTTATTATGAATCTAAATAAATTAATAATTAATTTTTTATTAACTTACCTTAACTTTAATTAGATTACCAAAATTTAAAGAAGTATTCAATACATCATAAACTGTTAGTATTTATTTTGAAGAAAAAATTAATTCATTATGTAAACACATTGAATTTGGTAAAGCAATATATATATATATATATATATATATATATATATATATATATATATATATATATATATATATATATATTTAATGTGATATAATCCTTAGATTTATTTAATTAAAAATATATTCGATATTCACTGCTTTTGATATTCGGAAAAGTCTTATCAATTGGAGTTTAGAACTAAAACTCGTTCTTTAAATGATAATTACAAAAAGATAATTCCAGTTTCAAAATTATTTCAAATTAACAAAGCAATCTTTCTTTTTTAAAAATAAAACTGATAATTGTTACTTTTATTAATCTCATTTGGTCTTTCATATATTATGCAATAACATCTTGAACAAATGATAAAAAGTTAGCCGGATTACAATAAACCCACTAATACTGGGCATAATGATTATTATCCATCCCCGAATATATATATATATATATATATATATATATATATATATATATATATATATATATATATATATATCCCTTTAAGTTCCTTTTATAAAACTAGTTGAAAGGTTGAAAATATGAGATTTAAAATAATGTGCACATGCAAATTAAAATAAGTTAAACGAAAAATTAGGTTAATTTAAAACCATTTTTTAGTTATTTCAAACAAATTGGATTTATGAAAAATATAATCATAAGATTTTAAATCGGAAACTTTATTATAATTAATAAAAATTTTAATGCAATTTCAAGTAGAACAAATATATATTGGGCAACCAAAATCAATTATTTATGAAAAAGTTATTATTCTGATTTAATGGATATTTGTCATTTATTAGGTGTGCTCTAAGGGGTTGTATTAAAACTTAACAAAAATTTATTATTTTTAAAAGCCTTTTTTACTTTTAAATTTCCTTTTCCGAAGGAAAAAACTTTCTCAATTGAAAATTTAATATTTTTGATAATATTATATATCATTAAATAATAAACAATTTATCCTCCAATCAAATAGTCTCGTATATAGCCCCCTTTTTTTTAAAAAAAAGAATATACTTTAGCCAATAAATTTATCTGTTAGACAATTTAATGGCGAAATGTTTTATTCAATATCGTAGCATATATATAAAGATTTTTCAAATAAATTATAAATAGAGAAGCTGCATAATATTCTAGATATGATCATTTTCACAAAACTACATATACTGATTTCAGAACATTTTGAAATAAAATTGTAATTAATTCTATGAAATTTGTATTTCTATGTATTAAAATTAAGAGCATTTAATGTTTTCAAAGAAATAAAAAAAAACTATACATAAGCAGTACAAACGTATTTATATTTCTTGAAATTAGTATAGGAAAGTTTAAAATATTTTAGAATGCGGGAAATGTTAATCTAAAAAATTATAAAGTGATTTTTTATGTCGAATTTATGAAACTTTAATATAAAATAAATATGGATTTTATTGAAGAATTATGTTTTAATGTAATGAAATTGTGTACATGCATTACTGTATACAGTAAATCAAAAAAATTTATAATAATAAAATAAAAATAAAAATTATATATTACAGTTCCGGAAATATATTGTTTGTATTGTGTTTGAATAAATTTTATAATATTTTAATATCATTTTCGTCATTATTGTTGAGGCAAGAGTAAGAAATTATTGATAAGATAACGGATCATATTTAAAAAGAAAAATGATAACACACACACTGGGAGATTAAAGTGCTGCATTTTTTACATTGAAATTAAAAAAATATATAAGGATGATAAGATAACTGTTAAATTTATCAGTTTACTGTTTTTTATCATATAAACATAAAATTTTTTAAACAAGCAAACATTTTTCTGTGTTATGCAATTATATCAATAACGAAACGAAATACAGAAAAGTAAATAACATTTGGTAAAAACATTGTGTAAAAACTATTTTTACATATTTCTATCATTAATTAATTGTTATTAATTAATTTACATAACTTACATTAATAAATAAAATGTAAAAAAATTTTAGTCATATTTTTTAATGTATTGTATGGAGGAGAAAAGATGTGTATACATACACACTCGCTTTCAAAAATATTATATAAAATATTATAAATTTAAATCGTAAAATGAATAAGCTTCTCGAAAATATTAAACTTAACAGTTTATTAACTATGTAATAACTCTCTATTAATATAATTGATTAACAAATAATTTGAAAATTATTATGAAAGTCACTGGGAAAAAATAAATATTAGTACACTTTTTATTTTTATAATTACTCAAAATATACGAAAAAAAATTGGTATAACTATGTATTAGTACAGTACTTATACATATAAATTGAAAAACTAATTTTTCTTTAAAATTTATAGAAATTTTTTAATAAATAATAAATTTTGAAATCTGGAATTTGTTTTTCCAGCTTTTATATTAATATTTTAAAACATTAAAATATAAAAAATAATTTTTAGTATTGTTCGAGAAATTAAGTTTATTCGAATAAATAAGTTGATCATGCAGATCTAGAAATATTAGTTATTTATAGAGGTAAGAATTAACACGCTGATTTTTTTAAAAATATTCCTTGTATGGTTAAAAATACATAAAAATAAATTCTCTATTGTTATAAACTTAACAATGCTTTTCTAAGTACTTACGTTAGACGGTCTGAATTTAATTTTTCCTTGTTGTCTGTTAGAACGTATTTTTTGCACCTTCCAAATAAACACGTCATGTCATGAGAAATTTTAACTAATCCTACGAGATGAAAAAAAAAATCCAATTTAAAATCGTTTTCAAAAAGAAGTATTGTTAAGCAAATCACGATTACACGTTTTCACACACCGATCACTACAACACTTTATCCTCTATTCGTACTTCATTCCCGATTACGTATTAAAAAAGGAACACAATTACTTAATCAAGATTAATTTCGGTTTAATCGAACTTGATTTCCAGCTTTCATTTAATTAAAATCGTCAGCACTCTCACAGATATGGAAACAATAGAACACTTTTTATCTTCCGTGTTTACTTTTCGTTTCTTCTGGGAGCGATCGTTTTCTTTGTGCTTAAAAAAGAATGGGGAAAAAGACCGTTTCGTAAATTAATTTTTAGACTACTCGCTCTTTTTCTCCAGGGTTACCCGTCGGGAGACAACTACACTGTTCTGCGCAATTCAACACAAATCCATCGCCAGTTTCTTACAACGCTGGAGTGTTTTTGTACGCCCATGCTTAAAAGCCGGTTTATTAGGGTAGTAGTGTTTTAAGGAAAAACGATAAAAAAACAGTACATGTGCCAGTTTTGTTTGGATGTTTAAAGATGAAAATTTGATAAACGAGTTTTCTGTTCCTCAATTAACTTTCTCATCATAATAGCGATAATGACTTTCTAATATTTCTTCTTTAAGATTTTTTTATGATATTTTTGAAATCATATACATATAAAATTGCTATTAAATTTAACGATAAGTTAAAAAAAGCAACAAAATTTTATCTTTTCATCTAATTTTAAATTTATGAAATATATTGTTTAAAGAAAAGCTTAAAACAATACTCCTCATTGTCTTGAAATCGGCCATAAAATGAAATGGTTTCTTTTTTATATTTCGTATCTGATAAATTATCTGTTTTGTTTACATATATTGATTCATAGTTCTTTTGGTCTTTGTTCACTTCTTTTAGTTTATTTATATCGGTTTGGGTTTGAAAATAAATATGTATTGAATGAAGAAGATACCCTTAAAAGAACATAAAAATAAATATTTTTTAATATGAAATACATATGATTTATGAATTTGAATTTCATAACATATTTCAATAAGGTATACTAATTAATTTTTATACGCACCTATTTATACACATATTTATTGACGTTCTGAAAAGTGAAATAATATTAGGAATTCTTTTTTTTTTTCAATACAGAATAACGAGAGTACTTCCTATATAGAAAATAACATTTACTACTCTAAATTTAGTTTAATGCCACAATGGAATCAATAAAAAATTGCTATGATTGTAGGAAAAAGAGAACCTTTTATTTACTTTTTACTTGTAAATTTGAAAAATATTATAAGTATTAAACTTCATACACACAATTCCTAAAAAATGCATTTGTAGATCAATAATGAAAAATGTATATTTATAAACCAAACGAGGATGATTTCAAATTATTCTTCAGTCAATGCTTTTCAGACTTTTAAATGATGAAAATTTATTTTAAAAAACTATGAAATAATTATCTATACATTTAAATCTTAATTCTCTGAGGGTTGCAAAATATTTTAATAAGTACATGATTTTTCAAACGATATGTGATTAAGTAAATGTATATTAAAAATAAATAAGGATTTTGCTGAGGTTTGTTTATAATTTGACTAAACAAAGAGGGTAAAATTGTTTCTGAAATGGTTTAAAAAGAATTTCCGTTAGATTAGTAAATTATGCATGATTAATTGTCAAATGTTTAAAGGATTGTCAATCAATTTCACTTCAAGGCTTTGATTTTCTAAGATTTGTGAATTTAAAATATTGAAGATACATAAGTAAATATTCTGTGATAAATCAATCAAAAATCATAAATCTAATTGCAGATTCAATAATTCTAATATTCTTGTTCCTGAATGACCAACCTGTATTTGTATATGAAATTTTTTATTATTGAAAGGAAACGGAATTTTTAAATATCGTACGCTATATTTAAATTTTGGTTTTTGTTGATTCAAAAAAGAAATACAATTTTCTAAGAATTGATTTAATGAGATGGCACTTATTAAGCTAGTTTCTTATTTAATAACATCTTCCTCTCTTTCTCTTTATGACAATATAAATTTATAATTTATTTATAATTTACAATAAAACATACTTCATGCATTAATACTTTGAAGGTGATTAATAATTCATAAATCACTGCACATTGGAAAGGTTTTTTAAGTGACTTTTTTATAGCAATGATTATTGAAGTCACTGAATAGCAAAATGAAACTTCCATATCTGATGAATAACTTACAATCCAATTTACTTCATACCTATAACTCCATTATACATGAAAATACTTAGAGAACAATATAAAATTAAATTGATTGATTTTGTTATCTTGCAGTCATTGACGTGATTCGAATGAAACAATTTTGGTTTGAAATGTGCTTCATGTAAATCGATCAAAAACTGTGAGTTTTGACAGATCAAAAAGATTTTTTGTAATTTTATTTTATTCACGTAAGACAAGTCGCTGTTTATGAGCGATAATGACTATATTGACATTGATAAATACAAGATTCGAAGTGCGTAACATTTTTAAACATATCTCTTTTGATAACTGATGTAAATACTTACGGAAACTTTTGGAGTTCGATCTTTCGTTAAAATTTAGATACGGGTCTTAATTTTCATAACAGAAAATGCAACAACTTATCAATAGTGGCATGCTTTCTTAAATAATATTTTCTATGTTTTGTGAATCCAATACATTTGCATAAAAAGAATATTTTAAATGAAGAATGGGAAAGAGCTGATATTTATAAAAGTTTTCTCTTCTTATGGTTACATTCTTATATTGTTCTCAATCTACAGAAATGTATGGTTTGCGTTAGATACCCATCTGCAAGTAAAGCTAGAAGTAGCAACTCGTCTGGGCTATCACTTTAAAATTGTAAATGATCAACATTTTTACTATTATAAATTTATTTTCTAACTGTTGATAGCATATAAGAAGCAGTATTAAATAATGTTTACAGTGGTTGAATAACGGTGTATTGACAGCTTATTTTTCGTGGTAAAATAATGCTTTAATATTAAGATCTCATCTTTATTAAGAGGAAGTTGAATTAATAACTTCATTTCCATAATAATGATTCAAATTAGACCGTTGTTGTTGCACCTGTATGCTTCCCTAGCCTTGAGTTGGGGTCTACCGATTTGACAGAAGCAGCCAGATGGAGTCTTCGTTGGTTTTGAAGCCGGGCAAAGCGAAACTCCCCTTTGCCAACCAGGCCACAGCTGCCCTTCAAATTAGGCCGTGGTTGTCTGGTGGTTAGGACATCAGCCTTTCGTCCGGTAGGTTGGGATTCGATTCCCAATGCCGCCAAAAACCCACCCAGTCCATGCGACATACGTGCTCTTTAATTCTGTGGAATCGAAAGTTCTGTCGTCGGTAGTTGTGTAGTACCATGGGTGTAATGGTCTGGAAAAATTTTCCCCCTCCAAATGAATGTCAAATATTGAGGAAGTGGATCCTCTGGTGGTTCCATCTATCGGAATAGTCTTAGAGCAAAGTCGTACTTTCATTTTCGTGGTGCACTGGTGTAGTATTCTTAAAAACGAAAGTAAGAAGAACACTCTGAGTTCGAGACTATAAGAATGTTTATAAACTGAGTAATTCGATAATGTCAATACATGTATGTGTGTGTATGTGTGTCGTCCCATTTTTGAATAAAATAATAATTACATTCCGGCTGCTTCAATGAATATTATTATAGAATACACTACAATAAAATTGGCGACGAGGATAAGCAAAAAAAATTATGGATGCAGAACAATTTGCAGCTTTATTAAAGGTAATTACAACAAGCAATGATCGATTGCCGATCTTATTTTGAAACAAAAACTAAGTAAGGATATTCCAGATCATCAAGAAAAAAGTACGATAACATTTTTATCAAATTTCGAATGTTTTAATTCTTTAACAGAAACATTTTTGCAGTATAAACAAAGATTTCAAAATTATTTATAAATCAAAAATGTTTTCGAAGATAAAGATTTGTGTGTTAAAGTATTACTGAACTGAATTGGATCTGAACATTATAATCTGTTATGTTCTTTAATTGCACCTAAAATTCCTAATGATTTATCGTATGATGAAATAATTTCTGTTCTTGAAAAGCATTTGTGTCCTAAGCCTAATGCTATTATCGAACAACAGATTTCTATCCCTTTTCAAAACGAAAACGAAAGTGTTTCTGATTACGTTACTGCACTTAGAAATTTTACTTCTACTTGTGATTTTAATTGTAAATGTGAAAAATCAGTTGCTAATTTATTTTTTAGAGCACAGTTTATTAGAGGATTAAATGATGACTTATTCGAGAGAAACTTTTAATGGTTTCAGATTTAACATTTGATGTAGCTGTTGAACAAGCTTTAGCATTAGAAGCTTCGAAAATAAACAACCGTGAATTATCGAGACACAATTTTAGTAGAAAATCAGACGAAGTTAATAAAATTTTAAGAACTCGAAGTATTTTTAAAACAAATCACTCAAATGTTATATACAAAGCGAGATTTTTCTCAAAAACAAAACAGGTCAAACTCTTGACATAGATTTTCATCAACACTAAATTTTCGTGAACTTGGTATTTACAATACATGCTTACGATGCGGACGTTCAAATCACCTTTCTCGACAATGTCGTGCTGACATAACAAAATTATGCTGTACTCTATGCAAGCGAAAGGGACACGTTCAAAAAATCTGTTTATCAACACTGCTGAAAAATGAAAAGGCTAGTGAAATTCAGTCTGTTGAAAAAGATGAATATATTACAGATGTTGACGCCGTCAATATTTTTTCTAATAAGACTAAAGTTGTTGATATTTTCAAATTTACCTGACTCCAAAAAATTCTGAGTTAATGTGCAGATGGAAAATACAAAGATTTGAAGTCGATTCCGGAGCAGGATTTGCACTTTTGCGTATACAAGCTTTCGATTTACTGAATTTAACAAAAGTTTTACAACCTACAGACGTGAAGTTTCGATCTTACACTCACGGGGAATTTTCGAACCATTTGGTTTTGTCAAAGGTTTATTCGAATGTAAAAATCTCACAAGTACAGAAACTTTGTATAGAGTTCCAGATATGTTTACACCAGTGTTAGGAAGATTTTGGATTCGACCTTTAAGAATAAATTTATCTGATATCGATAAGTGTAATCAACTTGAAGAAATTCAAATAAATACTGTCACTATTTCTAATATTATTAATGACATTATTAAACAATTTCCTACTGTGTTTGAACAAAAAGTGGGGAAAATATCTAATTTTACGTGCTCATTAAAACTCCGAGAAAATTCGCAACCTGTATTTTTAAAAGCTAGAGAAGTGCCTTTTGCTTTACGCGGGAAAGTTGACGAAGAACTTAAAATACTTGAGCAAGATCAGATAATTACAAAAGTAGATTGCAACGACTGGGTTTCGCCTCTTGTTGTTATACCCAAGCCTGATGGTAGTGTTCGATTATGTGTTGACTATAAAGTAGCTGTAAACTACAAAAGGTGCACATTATCCAATGCCAAAGATAGATGAAATACTGAATAATCTTCGGAACTCTAAATTTTTCTGCACTCTAGACTTATTCAAAGTATATTTACACGTAGTGGTTGATGATGAAATCAAAGTAATTCAAACTACATCTACACATCGAGGAACTTTTCAAATAAATGGTTTATCTTTCGGCCTCAAATCTGCTCTTAGTGAATTCCACAAGTATTAGATAAAATATTAATGGGCCTACCTGGTGTATCTACATACTTTGACGATATTATAGTACATGGAGAAACTTTTTCAGAATGCCATGATCATCTGATTGAATGCTTGAGACGTCTTCAAAAATTCAATATACATGTAAATAGTTCAAAATCTCGTTTTTCAAAAAAATTTCATATTTAGGATATGTAATCCAGCAAAACGAAATATCAAAATGTCCAAAGAAAACAGAAGCCCTTATTCATGCTCCGCGACCGAAAAATATTAAAGAATTGATACGTTTTTTAGGAATGGTTACCTATTATTCTAAATTTCTCCCAACTGCATCATCTCTGACTTATCCTTTAAGACAACTTCTAAAGAAAAATAAAAAAAATCCACTGGTCTTCTAACTGTGAGTCTGTTTCATTAAATTAAAAAAGGAGATTTCTAGCGATAGGTTTTTGATGCCATACAATCCAAATTTACCAGTTGTTGTTGCTTGTGACGCCATCCTAACAGGCATCGCTGGAGATTTATCCCAGATAGTAAATGGTATCGAGAAACCAGTAGCCTTTACATCTAGATCCCTAACAATTTCTGAACAAAATTACAGTCAACTAGATCGTGAAGCATTAGCCATCAAATTTGCAATTCAAAAATTTCATAACTACATCTATGGTAGAAAATTTACACTAATGACTGATAACCACCCATTATATCGAATTTTTCATCACGATAGTAAAATATGACTATGACATCATCCCGATTACTAAGATATGCAGCATTTCTTGGCGAATATAATTATAAGTCCAACATAGAAAAAAGAAGTAAATCAGAATGTCGATTATCTCTTAAGAGCATCACTAAAACTTAAAGATCCAAATATCTTACAAGACGATGATATTATTCACTGCCAGACTGTTAACCAAATTTCAACTTCTTCCATTACGTTTGAGACAATTTCTAAAGAGACAGAGGAGGATCCAGAATTATCAGTTTTAAAACAAAAACTTTTATCAGGTAACAAATATGGTTATGAATATTCATTACAAGATGGAGTAATTTTTAAGCGACATCGAGTATATATATTCCTGAAAAATTTCGAACAGGGATATGAAAGAACTTCATCACACACATTTAGGAATAGTCAAAATGAAGAATTTAGCCCGAAGGTACTGTTATTGGAAAAACATCGGTCGAGATATAGAGCATATAGTTTGAAAATGTCGAAGTTGTGCAGAAGTAAAAGATAATCCTGAAAAAATATCAAATCATCATTGGGAAGAGCCATCATCAAATTTTGAACGAATACATACTGACTACGCTGGACCTTTTTTGGGATATCATTTTTTGATAGTAATGGATGCAAGATCAAAATAGCCTGAAGTTAAAATTCAACTAAGTTCTCCATCAGCTATTTCAACAATAAGATTATTAAAGGATATTTTCAGTGTGCATGGATTGCCTCAAATCCTTGTATCTGACAATGCATCTATATTTACATGTACCGAATTTACAGAATTTTGCAAGGAAAATGGAATTATTCATAAGACAATTGCTCCAGGTCATCTTGCAACTAACGGTTTAGCTGAACGTAATGTAAAAACCCTCAAACAGAAATTAAAGTCAGTGTCCAATAAAAAGAACTCAATACCAGAGAAGGTAAGAGAAATTTTATTTCGTTATCGAGCAACTGCATTATAATCCGGAAAAACTCAATCAGAATTGTATCTTGAACGCCAAATTGGAATTAAAGTAGATTTATTACGTCCATCAAGTAAGGGATTCAAATACGCATATACTTCACCCACTATTCCAAATCATAGAATCGTAAGTGTGGGGGATCGTGTACAATCATGTACTTATGTCAACAATAAGCTATCATGGAAATTTGGCATCGTTAAACAACAAACTAGTAAAATACACTATTTAATAAAACTCGATGACGGGAAAACTATAAAAAGACACATAAATCAATTGAGGAAAAGTGAGGCTCCTAAAATTCCAAGAGTTACATTTTCCCCAAAGCCTGATGTCATTTATCCGAGGAAATCGATCCCTACTAGAAATCATTTCGACCCCATGCCTTTTGAAGTTTGAATAGCGAAGAATTATGGTAAGCCAGTATCTTGTGTTTCTAGTGGTTCCGATGCTCCACGAAGTCCTCCTATTCGAAGATCAGCAAGAATACGACAACCAGCACGTTATCTATCGGACAACGTACTTTAAATGTGGGAAAATGTAGTATTCTTAAAAACGAAAGTAAGAAGAACTCTCTGAGTTCGAGACTATAAGAATGTTTATAAACAGAACAATTCGATAATGTCAATACATGTATGTGTGTCGTCCCATTTTTGAATAAAATGATTATTACATTCCAGCTGCTTCAATGAATATTACTATAAAATACACTACAACTGGTTAAACGAAAGACGCACCCCTATTGACTTAAATTAAAAGTCGGCAGAGCGAGCTTGGCTTGTCCAAAGGTCATGTGTAACAAAAACATGACTTCAATTTAATGGCACTACAAAAATAGAGCAATTGATTGATGAAAGAAAAATGATTGATGCTGAAAGATGTTTGGGTGAATATCATATCAAAAGAGATATGATTGAATACATGTCAATATTTATTCAATTACAGCTTCTTATAATATGAAGATAATTGTATTCGCGTACGATCAAATGAAACATTTTAAAGGGGATTTGAGAAGAAATGATAAGGGAAAATTCAAAATATGAAAAATAAAAATATTGTGAAATTCATGATAACACTCCTCCACCCTCACTCTTTTGACAACATGAGACATTTTTCTACAAAAAATAATTTGCCGATATTTATTTTTCTCATCTGATTTAGTCTTATGCGATATTTCTTTTAATCTTAAATTAAAAATTATGATATAAACTATGCATTAATTTTTTTAAACAGCATTGAAAAAATATTAATTGAACTGAATATTTTTCCATGTTTCTTCTTCTTCTTTTTCTTAAGGCTGGGTTTGTATGTCATTGGCACCTCTGCTTTAATCAGCATTTTGAACCATTAACTCCAAATCCAATATTTCCTAGTTCCAGTTACTCGGGTCACCCACTTTATTAATAAAGTCCGATAACCCTTTAATGGAGTCTAGGTGTAACTCTCTAGTATGGATAATGCCTAAAGAAGTTAATCTCGGGAGGGCAAGGGCCTCGCATTCGTAATGATATGCTTGGCCGTTTCCTCTTGCGTATGACATTTCCTACAGATAGGGTCTTGCTGAAACAGTCCCATTTTATGGAGGTGTTTTCTGAAATAATAGTGCCCAGTTATGAAGCCTACGATTAAACGTATCTTCTGCCTAGAGCATCTTAGAATTTAAGAGGCAATCCTCACTGATAATCCACAGATCATAATTTTAGCGTGGGTTTGACCAGGAATGTTGAGCCAAGATTCATACATCTTCCGTTTTTCCCATCTAAGAACATTGGTTTTTGCGGTCTTCAAATTGATCCCACAAAAAGGTTCTGCACCAATGGGAACAAAAGACGATCCTTGTTTAGCAAGTTCATCAGCCCTTTCATTACCTTCGATACATTTGTGCCCTGGCACCCATACAAGGATCCCCTTGTTTCTAGTTGCCAGTTCTGTAAGAAGTTTCTATATTCCAAAATCATTTTAGATTTGATTTCGAAAGAATTAAGTGCTTTTAAAGCGGCTAGACTGTCACTAAAAATGAGAATCCGATTACTGTAGTAGCCCTTTCTCATATTTAATCGCAGACAGTGGATAATGGCCAAAACTTCTGCCTGGAAGACCGTAGCGTATCCCCCAAGACTTACAGACAGGCTGATTCTTGGTGACACGCCACATACTTCCAGTCCTGAGAGGCTGTTCTTCAGTGATCCATCTGTGTACCAGATTAGATCTCCTGTTTTAGTTTCAAACATGTTGTTATCCCATTCGTCTCTAATTGGAAAAACTATTTCAAGTGTCCTATTAAACATGTATGATTTTTCCATGATGTCTGAGGGCATCAATAAAGTAGGATCTTGAATTTTCCCGGTAATGACCCTGTGCCCTTTGGCAACAGGCTGGTCGTACCAGTGGTTTTGCAGCTTCATTCTGTATGCAGTCATTCTGGCAGTGCTGCAGATGAAGATGTCCAAGGGAGTCAGATCCAACACAACCTCCAATGCTCTGGTTGGCATGGTGGACATTGCTCCCGTGATGGAGAGACAGGCCAGTCTTTGTAGACCTCCTAGTCTGTCAATCACAGTCTTCTGTTCCACCTTATGCCACCAGATCACACAGGCATATGTGAGAATGAGCCTAACAATAGCTGTGTACATCCATAACATCAGTTTTGGAAGTAAACCCCAGTTTTTACCAAGCATTCGCCTGCAAATCATAATTCTTTTCTTTACTCGGTTAATTTTATCATCAATGTGTTTATTCCAGGTGAGTTTCTGGTCTAAATAAATGCCCAGATATTTCATCTCTGAAGCCACATTGATTTCAACATCAAAAAGTCTTGGTATGAAAAACCCTTTCCGTTTCTTTTTGCGTGTAAAAGGTACAAGGTAGGTTTTCTGATGATTAACCATCAGATCCCTATCTATGCATCATTGACCTACATAACTTAGAGCATCCTGCATAAGATGACAAGTTATGTCGAAATCTTTGCCAAGGATAAGGATGACAATGTCATCAGCATATCCTTGCGTATAATAGCCCCTATCATTTAGATATTTTATAAGGCTATTTACAACTAGGTTCCAAAGTATTGGTGACAGAACACCTCCTTGAGGACAACCTCTAGTAGTCTTTTTTTCAAATGATTCACTGAAGATGTTCATTTGTATACATCTATCCGAAATTAAGACCTCAATCCAAGTACACAGGGTCTGATTAATCCCTGCCCCTCTAAGTGCATTGAGGATGGATGGATGGGAAGTGTTATCAAAGGCACCCTGGATGTCGAGAAAAGTTGCCAAGGCAATACCTTTTTGATGCAGACTGGTTTCAGTCTTGGAAACTAGCTAATGTAGAGCGGTTTCAGTAGGTTGATAGGCAAATTGAAGAGCATGTAAGGGACTATTACTACCCAAGTAATCTCTAATATGCCGATCAATGATTTTCTCCATAATTTTAAGAAAGAATGAAGAAAGACTGATTGGTCTGTAAGACTTGGCCTGGTCATAGGTGTCCTTGCCAGGTTTAGGAAGGAAAACAATCCTAGTCTTTTGCCACATCTTTGGTATGTAACTGTTAGCATCAAGCTGTATTATTACTTAAAAAATGAGTGGCCACTAGATGGCAGTGTTTAAGAGGTCATGTTGAGAGGTGTGTAGAAGTAAGAGAGAAGAGAGATTGTAAGAAGGAGCTCACTATGAAGGAGCTACCTTAAAGATGTCTGTAAATATTCTGTAAATAAACCTTTATTAATTAGTAAATTTATAAGAACTTCTTCCTTCCCCACCTAAGCTACTCACTCGTCATCTGACAAATAGTATGAAGCCGATAACAAATCAGAAGAGGGATATAACTCGCGACGCTTTCGGAATTGAGGTAGGCGAATTTTAATTGTTTCGTTTCGAAATGTATATTAACGTATTAAGTAACGTATTTATAAAGTAGTGAACGAGATTTAAGAATTTTGAGTATAAGTATAAAGTATTTTCTTAATTTCGTTTGCAAAAAGTAATTTCGTTTTTAAAGAAACAATTATTTTCGTTTTGGGTGAAGTAAAAGTAATAATTTCGTTATTGATATAAATTATTTTTTATGTATAAAGTAATTAAGTATTATAATTTGTAAAGTATGGCATTTTGGGGGAAGGCTAAAAAAGTAGATTTAATAGAATTAGCAACAGAATTAGGTCTCTCCGTACCTGAAGA
The DNA here is from genome assembly GCA_037975125.1 of Latrodectus hesperus. Taxonomy (NCBI): domain Eukaryota; kingdom Metazoa; phylum Arthropoda; class Arachnida; order Araneae; family Theridiidae; genus Latrodectus; species Latrodectus hesperus. Next base: position 3,083,361 of record CM075852.1, on the reverse strand, counting down.
TGCTAAAATAATTGATTTAAAACGTATTATAACGGAATCAGAGACGTATGATGAAGAGTTTAGTAAGAGCTTATTAAGTAGGATTACTGAAGATCGAATTGCATCAGAAATAGCCGCCAAAACGTTGGCTGACCGTGAACATGAACTTGAACGTTTGCGTATCGAAAATAGAGTTCAAAATGTAAATATTTCAGATATAAGTAGCAACGATGAAAGTAGAAACGTACACATAGATTTTCGAAAGTTAATGCACGAATATAAAATTAAAGATGGGGATATAAATTTTTATTTAGTTTTATTTGAACGGCAGGCAAGACGAATTGGGTTGAATGAAGAGTATTGGGTGTCACAATTATTGGGACTGCTCCCATATGAAATTACGCAACTTATAGCGCGTGAAGACGAAGATAATGCAAATAATTATAAATATGTAAAATCTTTATTGCTTAAAAGATATAAGTTAAGTGCTGATAAGTTTAGATTAAAATTTTTAAATCATGTTAAAAATGCAGAAAGTACATGGAAGGATTATTCATTCGAATTACAAAATTATTTTGAGGAATGGATAACGGGACTCGAGATTTCAGATTTTAATAGTTTAAAAAATTTAATTATTACTGAACAATTAAAGAAACAAGTAAATTCAACAACTCGGGAACATTTTATAGATGAATGGCCTAAAATTAATTCTCCAGACCAGTTAGCCGATAAATTGGATAATTATGATAATGTTCGATCTATTAACAGTTTTAAATTAAGAAACTCATCGAATTATAATTCTCGTAATGATAAATTTCAGGTAGAAAAGAAATCATTTCCGTTTAGTGAAAATAAAGGTGTTAATCGAAAAAAGGTAGTCAGTTCGGATATTCGAAATGAAAAAGGGGAATTTAAATGTTTTAATTGTAATGATTATGGTCATATAGCTCGTGAATGCCCGGCGCCGAAGACTTCAGCTTACTGTAAGAAATGCAAAAAAGTAGGTCATTCTCAGAGAATGTGTAAGTTTGAAACAGATCAAAAGCGCGAGGGGAATAATTTATCTGTCAGTCAAAGCAATTCGGGTTCAAGTGCGTCGTTGGCGCCTACGAACTACTTGAAAGATGCTTATATTTATGGAAATAAAATGGTTGCATTAATTGATACAGGAAGCAGCTGTTGCCTCTTAAAAGAAAGTATCGCAATAAAAATGAATCTGAATATAACCCCAGATAGCAGTAATTTATTCGGTTTTGGAAATCAAAATAACCCAGTAACTAAAGCTCTTGGAAAAGCTGTAGTAAATATTCGTGTAGATGATGTAGTTGGAAAATTTATTCCCTTATTAATTGTCGAAGATAATTCCCAACCATGCGATTTAATTTTAGGTAGAACATGGTTAGATTTACCATACATTGCTTTTACGTGTATTGGGGGTAATCTAAAATTTAAATACGCAAATGACGATGTTTTTTCAGAAATTCAAGTAGATTTAAAGGAAAATACAGTTAAATTGAAAACATTAAATGAAACTGAAATCGAAAGTAATTCAATTAATTTAATTAGAGCGAAAATTGAAGAAACCGAAAATTCGATAGTTAATGCAACAGTTTTAGTCAAAAGTATAGGACAGAATTTCGATTCTATTCTTGAAGTGGTTAACGGTGAAACAGTTGTACCAGTAATAAATAAAGAAGAATTTAACTTAAAAATTAGGAAAGGACAGTGCTTAGGTAGAGGAATGGAAGTAAGTGAGGAAAGCTTAATACTATCTAATAAAGTTAAAAGTAATAATGAAAAAGTTGAAGTTATAACAGTTAACAAAGAGAAGTCTCCTATTTTAATGAAAGATATTAATTTTGACAAATCCTTAGAAAGTGATAAAAAATTGGAACTTTTGAATTTATTAAATAAGTATCGTGATTGTTTTGCTTTAAACTTAAACGAGTTAGGCTGCACGAATTTATGCAAAATGGACATAAAAGAAATAGAGGGCAGTAAGCCCATTTTTCAAAAACCATTTAAAACTAATTCTGAAGAGAGGAAGCAAATAAAAGAAATTGTATCCGAATGGAAGAGGTATGGAATAGTTTCAGATACAAGATCTCCTTATTCCAGTCCTGTATTATTAGTTAAGAAAAAGACAGGGGAACAGCGATTGGTTATAGATTATAGGAAATTAAACTCTCAAACAATAAAGGATAAATTTCCATTACCTAAAATTGATGACATTTTAGAATGTCTGGGAGGAAGCCAATTTTATACTACTTTAGATTTAGCTAGTGGTTATTTACAGTTACCATTGACTGAAGAAGCAAAATTGAAAACTGCTTTTATAACTCCAGACGATACAGGTCAATTTGAGCGAATGATCTTTGGATTGGCGAATGCTCCAGCAGAATTCCAAAGACTCATGAATCTTGTTTTGGGCCCATTATTCAACAAAAAAGTACTGTGCTACTTAGATGATATATTGATTCCAGCTAAAACATGGACCGAAATGATACAAAAACTTACTGAAGTATTTGAATGCTTAATAAAAGCCAATTTAACTTTAAAATTACCAAAATGTGAATTTGGAAAATTAGAGACTGAATTTCTCGGTTTCACACTTAGTAAAGATGGTTTGAAACCTGGACCACGTAAAGTAGCAGCTATTGAAAAATTTCCTATTCCGAAAAATACGCACGACATCCAAAGATTTTTAGGGCTTACTAGTTTCTTTAGAAGATTTGTTCCAAAGTATTCTCTCAAGGCAGCACCATTGTCTGAACTTACGAAAAAAGATGCAAAGTTTGTTTGGGAAAAAGAGCAAAGTGAGGCTTTCGAGGAACTTAAAAGTAATCTAATTAAAGCACCGATCCTAGCTCATTATGATCCTCAAAGTGAAACTGAGGTACATTGTGATGCAAGTTCAGTTGGATTGGCCGGAATATTGTTTCAAAGAGATAGTAAAGGGAATTGGAGGATGGTTTATTGCGTTAGCAAGAAAACTACAGAAACTGAACAAAAGTACCATTCGAGTAAATTAGAGTTGATGTCAATTGTGTGGACATTAGAAAGGTTAAGGCAGTTTCTGATAGGAATAAAGTTCACAATCGTTACAGACTGTCAAGTACTCGTGTATTTAAACGCTAAAAAGTCATCAAATCCTCAGATGGCAAGATGGTTTAACCTCATGCAAGAATACGATTTTGAGATCCGGCATAGATCAGGTGAACGAATGAAACACGTGGATGCACTAAGCAGAGCAGCTGTTGAAGAGCCAGAAGATACTTTGCACAGTATTATTGAGAGAAAATTTGAAGTTTGTTTGACCTTGAGTGAAGATGAGCAAATATTGATGATACAGCAGGCTGATCCAGAAATACGAAAATTAATAGAAATATTCAGAAAAAAAGATCAGGATAGAACAAAAGAAGAAAAACAACTTATAAGAAATTATATCTTTAAGAGAAATAGATTATTTAGGTGCATAAATGAAAATGGAAAAGGAAAATTTCTCTATGTTATTCCAAGGAATATGAGAAAGAGTACAGTAATTAAATTCCATGATCTTATGGGACATTTTTCTGTTGACAGAACTGTAAATAAGATAAGAGAATTGTATTGGTTTCCTTACATGAAACGTTATGTACGAAGGCACATTTCGAAATGTTTTGAATGTTTAATGAACAAAACGCCATCAGGAAAACAGCCTGGCTTGTTAAATCCAATTAAAGCAGGTCGTAAACCTTTTTCAATTATACATATGGATCATTTAGGACCTTTTGTTAAGAGTTCTAAAGGTAATCAAGAACTTCTGGTCATAATAGATAATTTCACAAGATTTGTCCAATTGACTCCAGTAAAGAGCACGTCAACATCCCATGTGCTGAAGGCTCTGAAAAAGTTTGTAAATACTTATGGTCTACCTGAGAAAATAATAACAGATCGAGGAACTTGTTTCACTTCGCATCAATTTCAACAATATTGTACTGAAAATGGTATACATCATACACTCAATTGTACGAAGCGACCATGTGCAAATGGAATGGTTGAAAGAGTTAATAGAACAATATTGTCTACCATAACAACTGGTATGGAAGATCAGAATCACAAAGATTGGGATGTTAAAATACATGAAGTTGAGAGAAACTTGAACAATTTTGTAAACAAGTCAACGAACAAGACACCATTTGAATTGCTCCATGGTTATTCTCCACGATTCAACGATGGAATTTTGAGAAAGTTAGCTGATGAAGAAGCTCAGAGTTGGCAAGATCCATCTATAGTGCAGGAAGAATCTCGAAGACAAATAGAAGAAAGTCAACAAAAAATGAAGCAGTATTATGATAAAAAGAGATGTAGAGCAATGACGTTTGAACGAGGAGAAATCGTCGTAATGAAAAGAGCCCCGAAATCTTCAGGCCAACCTACGAAGACACAATTTAAGTACCGAGGCCCTCTTATTGTTACCGAGGTATTGCCGAACGATGTCTACCGTGTGACTCAGCTAGAAGAAAAAAGAAAGGCCACTTCTACGCAACAACAGCTCACATTAGTCAACTAAAACCATGGCTAAATGAACCAGATTCGGATGAAGATGATACCGATAGTGCCAATAGTGATGATGAGGACTATAGCCCTAGACGCAATCCACATAGATCCACTCGCAAGGACTAAAGCTGAATGAGGGATCCTAAATGGTGAGATCTTTTCAATTTTATTTAAAGAAAACGTTGCAATTAAAAGACAATGAACTTATCATAAACTATTGACTCTAAAAATAAATAACTTTAAAGATCATTTACTGTATACTGAAGTATTCATCAAGTATTATGAAAATTTGTTAAATTTATTCTGTGAATGATTAAATATTCCTAAGTTCATTTATTTTCTATTAAACTTTTGTTGTAAGTAGTTTTATTAGAATTGTATCAAGAATTACTTTTGTGGAAAAAAGTGTATTATATATTATTATAGTTTTTTTGTAATCTAACATAATAATTTTCTACTTTTAATGGAAGATGTGTATTATTAATGATTATAATTACAGTATTTGTTTGTGTGAATGAAAAAATGTTAGTTATGTAGTTAATAATTTTATTTAATCTGCTGTGTTTAATTTAATTTTTAATGTTAATATTTGTTGTATTAATTAGTAATTTAGTATTATTACATAAATTGAGGACAATTGTAATGTCAGTCTGGCCGAATGTTAGCATCAAGCTGTATTATTACTTAAAAAATGAGTGGCCACTAGATGGCAGTGTTTAAGAGGTCATGTTGAGAGGTGTGTAGAAGTAAGAGAGAAGAGAGATTGTAAGAAGGAGCTCACTATGAAGGAGCTACCTTAAAGATGTCTGTAAATATTCTGTAAATAAACCTTTATTAATTAGTAAATTTATAAGAACTTCTTCCTTCCCCACCTAAGCTACTCACTCGTCATCTGACAAATAGTATGAAGCCGATAACATAACCCAGTGCTAAGCTAGTTCTGTAAATTCTAGTTAGCACTGGTATGACAACCTCCTCTGCCTTCTGAATCATTATGGACATAATTCCATCAGGCCCTGGGCTTTCTAAAGGTTTAAAGGCAAAGATTGCCCATTTAACAATGTTGTAGTTTACGATATTTTTAGCGATTGGTCCATTGATAGCTATTGACTCTTTGCAAAGAGCCAATGCAGTGCTCCCCTTCGTTGCTATAAATATCTCTAGCTCCTGGAAAGTGGGTTTGGTCATAATTTCCATAACCTCTTTCCCAGAAGCAGCAAAATTATCTTCCTCGTCCTTTAGGGGGCCAACCAAAATAGGTTCATCCCTTTTAAGGAGTTTTTGGAGTCTAGCTCCTTCAGAAATAGAATCTATCTCTTCACAGAACTTTCTCCAGGAGTTAATTTTGCTATTTCTAACAAGTTTGTTATAATTAGTGAGGGCCGTTTTATTTTTCCATGCTTACTTTGTCAGATATGATATAAAGTGGATGTTAAATATTCCTCTATATTGACATTTTTTATCTTTGCAAATATTTTCGATATTCTGCTAAACATTGCTGAAAAGGCTGGCTGACGGTGAGTGGGCTTAGAAAATGCTTGATAGGTGTTGAGATATTTTTTAAAGTTAGAGATGAAATGCAACTTGTTAACCTTCTATGTTTCGATAATCAGTAGAGTAGGAAAGACATTGTTAACTAAAGGTACATTTCAAGAGCCTTCCTGGATGTACTGTATTTCTTAGGATTTTTTCTCTTTAACTAGCTACGCCTTGTGAATGCGTGCAACTTTCTGAATGCATGAAGTTTTACAATACTTCATCTCATTACTCGGTACTCTTAGAAAGCGATTTCATGTCTCTCGTATAATACGTGTGTAACAACCAATAGCCAGAGAAGCGAGTGACGTCACCGATTTCGATATGGAACAAATATATGATCTTCCGTTTTTCAAAGTCATTATTGATAATTTCAGTCTTCAATTTAAATGTCGCGTAGATATTTCGGCCCATAATTTTATTATGTTACGTTGAAAAGAATTCCATTTTTTTTTACATGATCCAGAAATCGAATTCGGAATTATTCAAATTAAAAACGAAACGTAACAACGTGTTTTCCCCCATATAACGCGTTGATTCCCTACGTTATATTTCTGTAAGGGGAATTTATGACGTGTACAGTTCACAATCAATTTCGCTTACGTTTTTACGTGGCGCCAATTGTGTTCTTATAAAATTAAATTACATTATTGACCTTTGAACATTCTGCTGAAAAGATGTCGGTGAAACATTATTTCAGATTGCATCTACAGCGAATAAACATATAATTAAACTATTTAGGGTATAATTTAATTTATTTGAAATGAACAGTTTTTTTGGTTACATTTGTATAAGATTTTTATTTAAAATGTTCTTAATTTGATTTTAATAAAACATACACATTTCTTTCATTACATAGTTTTTCCTTATTGTTTATGTACAAAGGAATCACATTTAACTTTTCTCTTTTACGAGAAAGTTAAATATGATTCATTTGTACATAAAGCTTTATTCGAGGTCATACGGAAATATACGAGGGTTACGAAAATATATTCGTACAGAACTTAAATACCGTGTTATAGGGAGGATTACTATATTTGTGATTTATTTTACTGTGTTTATCATCGAAATTTTTCTATTTTGAGGTTCTTATAGCTGTCAGAAAAAAATAACGGATACTTCAAAATTCTATTTAATTTTTTACATCATTTTCGACGATCGAAAATTAGGATGAAAAATGCTTTACTCACTTTGCAATAAATGACTTCAAAAATCCATTGGGATAGAAGTATTCTACAAGCATTGTTTTTTTACGATTCATTCTATGTTTCCGTCTATTTCCTGAAAGCTGCCGGCGCCACGGATTGTTTTCTTATCATTTGACATGATTTCTGAAACGCATTCTTTCCCGAGAGAGTAGCTGTTCTACTGTTTTTATGATCATCTTTATTCTGTAGCACTTGACAGCTGTTAATTCTTTTCATTAACAATAAATAAATCATAAAACTATTGAAAGCTTTTATGAAACTTTCAACTTCCAATCCGCATTGCTGTTTTTTTAATTTTGAATATTCGAACATTTCGATTCAAAGAACAGCTATTTCCATTTGCGTGCAATTTCATCAGATGTGAAAGATTCTCATTTTTTTAGGTAGAACCTTACAATGCTGGGAAAACATAACTGTATGAGTTTCACTTATGAGTAAACTCCACAAATTCATAAGACTAGAACATATTATTTCTTCTTCTTTATGAGCTTGCACGGTACTGGTCACCTCTACTCGATAGCATTTTGTGCCATAGTGAACATATTATTTTATTTTACGTTAAATATAAACACAAGAGAAAAGCTAATTTTAGAATCTTGTCGTTGAACTACCCTGTAAATTCTGGATTGTTTAAAATAACGAATTTAAAATGTTGCCATAACCAAATATATTTAAAAATTAATGGGTAGCTCCTGGATATTTTTTTGTAACTTTAAACGCCTCTTATAAATTAACATAAATCAATTACTCGTAACTGTAACTGCTTTTAAATTATGCCTAGAAAAGTGTACAAATAAATCACGATTTCTTAAATATTTGTCGAAATAAGCATTATAACAAACATAGTATTGTACATTAATAGACATAATAATTAGACATTTTAAAATGTTTTTTTTATTTCTGAATTATTTTTGTATAGTATGTTACCTAAAACGTTTTTATCTTATACTTTGGTGTGCGCAAAACTCAATATATATATTGTATAGCAACGAATTTAACGCAAACTATTATCGCTAGCTTTCCTTTGCAATTTATAGGACATTTAAAGCAATATATAGTTCCACACACTTTTAAAAGGAAAATTAGTTTTTCTGAAATGTAAAAATGTGCGTTATAAGACAGCTTTAAAAATTCTTTCATTTTGCAAGCATCTAACTAGTTTCCTACGCTTTGAATTAAAAAAAAGAACAAAATGAGATTCATAGACTTAATTTGCATCATCACTCCTGAAAGTATCATCTAATGCATGCTGAATCAGATTAAGAATAAAATATTCAATTTTTGGACTCGTTACAATTTTTGTTGCCATTTTCTTTTCGTTTCTTGTTTGAATCGAAACCTTTGTTCTCTGAAAACATTGAGCAATTTACAACACATCGTTTTTGTGAATATTTGAAACCATTGTTGTTTTTTTTCTATTTTTATTTTATGTTTCATATATTTAAACTGAATCATTCAGCATTACATTTTCTTATTTTAAATAAATATTTCTTTGGAATGCTGAAAATTTTAATATCATTTATAGAACGAAACTTAAATTATGAATTATTCATTTTTAAATAATTTATAAGAGAATGTGACTATAATATTTCTTATTAATGAAATTCTTTTTTTCCTTAATATTTTGGAACAAAATGGAATTTAATATTGGGAATAATAAAGCAAATCATAATACTTCAAAAAATTTTGGTTTTTTATGGGTTGTGTTTTAATACATCTAATTTATTTTATTAATAATGTAATGAATTTCAGAATTTTACTTTGTCTCAACGATTAAGCTCGAACTGGACGAATAATTTCCCATATTTTTAGTGTCTAATCATTATAATGACTTTATAATTTATTTTCAAACAATAGTGATTATATCATTCATTATATTATATTTATTTTACAAATGAGATTTCTTAGAAAAATCGTATAGACTTAGTAGAAATGGAACTTGATTTTACAAAATTCTACTTTAAAATATTCAAAGGAGTTTTTTTAAAAAAAATAAATTTCTATCTTCTTTTATTAAAAAAACATATGTTGAAATAAATTATTATCAAAATAAAAAAAAATTGTTTAAAAATGAATACATATATATGAATCAGTAAGCATTCTAATAAAAGAGAGTAATTTTGAAAAATCTCTCTAATGAATCTGAGGAATTAATAAAAGTAAAAGAAGTTAAAGTAGTGAATTGAATTCCTCAGATTCATGTGTGAAATTTCTCTCCTTTATTACAATTCTTACTTATTCTTTTTTATTTTTAAAAAAGTCATTTATACTAAAAAAAAAACATTGCTGATATAATAATTGCAGCTCAAAACAGAAAATACAATTTAGATTATTTTGAATGCAAAATAATTTTACCTTTGTTAATTATACTAAAATTCTAATTTTATTTTTTACCTAACATGGCATGTAAAGAATTTTACTTTTTGCTTTAAAACAGGAGAGTCTTTTTTTTATTTGTTTATTTACATGATAATCTACTGAATATTTATATCGAATAAAGGCGGAAATTCGTCACCAAAAACTTGTTCAACAGAAAACAACAATGAGGCTTCAACTTTAACGATGACAAGGTCATGCATTATTGGAAATGACAGACTTGTTTGATTGGTTGAATGTGTGCATGTTTGTGGTGGTGGGATTCTTTCAAAGATGCATTTGAAGATTATATATATATATATATATGTATATATATATATATATATATATATATATATATATATATATATATATATATATTATTTTTCCTCTGGTAAATCGCATCACAATATTGCACGATTTGTTTACTAATTGATTGAAATAGAATAGCCCCAACTATACTCTCGTACTATGTTAATCTTGGAGTAATATTTATAAATTGTTTTAGAAATATTAGATGTTGATAGTACAAACCTATGTGTTCCTCATTTTTTTCTATTTATTTTTGCATTATTGTTAATGTTAGGCATGACAATAATTTTTTTAGGGATGACGTGAAAAATGTATGAAAAATATATGGGAATGTAGCAAAGAAAGTAATCTGATCTGCTTATTGTAAGTCAGGGTTATATTATTTTAGTTTAAATGAATGAATTGCCGTTTCACTGTAGTATATCTTATTGGATGTACTTCTTCTGTTGGATATTCTTCGTAAGAAATATCGATTTTTTTAAATATTAAAATGTAAAAACAATAAGTATATTATTGATGAAAGTAGAAAAATATATATATAATACCTCTGATGTAAATATAATAAACTTTTATTACATTCCAAATAAGTAGATATTGATTTGCGAATCTATCAAAATCATATAATTTCAAGAATCTCTATTATTCAGTTTCTGTATTTGGATTGCCAAAAAAGTTAAATGATAGACAACGATAAATCATAAGACGCTTGTAGAATTCTACTTGGTTAAATGTAATTATTTTCCGTTTGGATTTGAATTAAACTTTGCCGGTGTATTTATTTCAAGTCAATAAAAACGTGATTTATATTCACTAATTATATGATGCTTAAGAAAATGACGGGAATAAAATAAAATATGAAAATATTCGTACTCGTAAAATACCTAATTAAAACTGATGTAGTTTAATGGAAGAAATTTACAAATAATATTAGTTGACCCAAGTTTTAGCAAAATTTGTTAATTTTCTATAATTATCTAATAGAACTATCAAGTTAATTACTAACTCAAAATTTGAGTTGTTTTGTAAATATTCCGGATCACAAAATATTATTAGTAATTTTTATGTTAATTAATGTTATAAATGTATTGAGAATTAATGTGTATCATACAAATTATTAACTTTCAACATCAAAGCGTCATAATGTTTTGTTTAAAAGGAAACGATGAGTTCAGGCAGCATCGTCATGAATTTCATGCGAATTACGGTTCCGATTACAACATGATGATTATCACATTTAGTGCCATTACGGAGATCACTCAATACTCGAGTGTATTAGACCTCGTCATGCTAGCCTTTCAACTAGGTTTATGGTATAAGATACTACTATAAGAATGGCTTTATCCATGTTCATATTACCGGTACTTTGAACAATGCCCGCTACGCTTTTCTTGACAATACTTTAGTTATAGGGGTTAACCTTTATTCAAATCTTGCAAAGACTTCACTAGTATTTCACTAGGATAATGCATGACCTTATGCAGCCGGTATTGTGCAGATCGCCACTGATAACAGATTTCTGTAATAAGTGAAATAGAAAGAGAAATGAGTGGGGTTTTCATAAAATGAAGAAAGATAGTCTGTGCAACAGCACTGGTGTGGTCTCAGCTATGAATTAAGAAAGGTAGACGGACAAAAAATCAAGTTTACACAGCTTCCCCCTAAAAAAATGTTGATGTTGTTATTAATGATACATGCACAAGCCAAGCTCGTTAGCAGGCGGCTAACGAGGAAATTAAGTCAGAAGGATGTGTCTTTCTCTTAACCAGAGCACCACGAAAGTGAAAGTAAGTTTTTTCTCCAAGACTCCTCTGATAGATGGCACCACCAGAGGATCCACTCCCTCAGTTTTGACTTTGATTTGGTGGGGGAGGAAATTTTCTCCAGACACCCATTGCACCCATGGTAATTGCTCAACGATCGACCACGGGACTTCAGATACCAAAGATTTAACGAACACGTATATCCCATGTACTCGGAGGTCTTTGGCGGCATTGGGTATCAAACCCAGATGCATACCTGCCAACTTTTAGAAAAGTATTTCAGTAAAACTTTTCAGTTTTAATCCGTGTGACTAAAGAAAAAATTATACCTCTACAATTTACTTTCCTTATCTATAGTTTTTCAAGCTGGAGGCTTCCTCCCCCCCCCCCGATAGAAAAAGGGGTTTGCCATGTGCATTTTCGTTGCCTCTGCGACCACACAGTCCGGGAAGTTATTTCTCTCTTCCCACAGATGGGTTGAATGGGGTGCTAATTTCCGCTTCTCAAAATGGCTAACGAGAAAAGATCGCCATTATGTGCTAAGATACAAAATTTTTTTTTCCTTTTTAAACTTTGCCCAGAAGAACCGAAACGCGTAAAATAATTCATGTTATCCGTACAAGCGTAAAACATGTGGATCTTGCGTAAAATTTACGCACGATGCGTAAAAGTTGGCAGGTCTGCAGATGATGCCCAACCACTAGACTATCATGGCCCCCAAAAAATGTAAATAATTTTAAGATCTATGAGAAATAATGAATGTTGTAATCCAGGTTCTTTTAGATAATTATTTATATATTCTGAGATATTTACTAATATAAATATTAATTAGACATTTACTCATTAGACATTTAATTTAGAATAATGCTCATTTATGCAACAAGAAGAACTATTTTCTGTCTAGAATTACCAATTATTTCATCATGAAAGTAAGTTTATTAATATGAATCATTGTAATGTAACTCAAATTCTTATTGATATTGAAATTTTATTTCGTTTAATATATACGATTATCAAAAGTTTTAATATTTCCCTTCAGGATGTAAAATTTATGTATAATTTTTTTATTAATTAATAACTTATAAATAATTAATATTATGAATATACAAGTTTACAAATTTATATCGAAAGAAAGAATTAATATTGCTTTGAACTTAAAGGTAAAATAAATAAGAATTTTTATAATGTAACTCAACTGATGTAGAAATTTAATTTTCATTTAATTAAATAATTCTAAAAATCCTTGCTTTCATGAATAATATTTAATATATTGTTGAATATTTCTATGTGATATTATGAAGCAAAAATATATATTAATTAAAATATGATAGGAAAATTTAATTTTTTGTTTTAATAACTCTAAACTTAATATTTCAATTAATTTTATGTTACATTTGAAGCATTTTCATTTGTCTCAGTAAAATTAAGTTTCCAAATCAATAAATAGGACAGTAAATCTGAGCATAAAGTGTTACGTAAGATTAAATACGTATTTTTAACACTTAGTCTAGATGAGAAATAATTCAGAAGTAATGTGATTCATTTGATTATAAATTGTTGATATACGAATCAATAAGTAATATGTTTTACTGGTTTTCTCTAAATTATTACGTATGAACAGTCAAATTGATTTGCATTTTCTAAATATTAATTTTGTCTTCAATTATTTGAAAATCAACTATCAAGTAAATCTAGCACATACATATATTATTTATAAAAAGTACCTTATAATTCCCACATAACAATTATTTATTAGGAATGGAAAATAGGGAATTCAATAAAATGAAAAGTGGTGTTTGAAATTCTCCAAAGTCTTGAGACATTTAATATAATGTTGAAAAGGGATTTGCAAGCGCATTCTAGATGTTACACAAACATTCACTCTTTAGAATTGAGCAACCATGTATTTTCAATTCGATTTGTAATATTCTTTTGAAATTATTTGAAATTGTAATGATATAGTTACTAAGTCATTTCTTAAATATATAAATCCATACACATTTATGTGATATACTAGATATGAAAAGTAATTAGTCGTTTATTATTTCTTTAAATTATGGTAGTTTGAAAAATTAGAAAATTTTGGTAGTTCAAAAATTTGAAGAATTATATATATATATATATATATATATATATATATATATATATATATATATATATATATATATATATATATATATATATATATATATATATATATATATATATATATATATATATATATATATATATATATATATATATATATATAATATATATATATATATAATATATATATATATATATATATATAATATATATATATATATAATATATATATATATATATATATATATATATATATATATATATATATATATATATATATATATATATATATATATATATATTATATATATATATATATATATATATATATATATATATATATATATATATATATATATATATATATATATATATATATATATATATATATATATATATATATATATATATATATATATATATATATATATATATATATATATATATATATATATATATATATATATATATATATATATATATATATATATATATATATATATATATATATATATATATATATATATATATATATATATATATATATATATATATATATATATATATATATATATATATATATATATATATATATATATATATATATATATATATATATATATATATATATATATATATATATATATATATATATATATATATATATATATATATATATATATATATATATATATATATATATATATATATAATTTTAAATGTTTTAGCTATGGATTGAACTTATGGATGGAAAACTAAGTAAGAATAAAATATTTGTCATGTGAATAGAAAAGGAAATCCTATGGTTGTTTAAATGTTCTTTATTATTCATAAAAATTAAATACACATCTAAAATACAATGATCAACAACAAGAGTTTATTTAAATTGTATACAACAGCAAAAAATACATCTTAATTAACGATGCTGTGTGTTCACAAAAAAGTAAATTGCTACATTCTCACATTCATCTGTAGATTGAGAGATATTAAATAATGCTGAGAAAAATATCTACTTTAAATGCTTGAGAAGCAGTTTCCAAATTGAGCGAAATATTGAAGGACAACAAAAGAAGCATTCCATTTACGGTACATATTCTTTTTTTCCTACAAACACATATTGCATTTCATGCATAGAGGCACTACATTGTGTATGAATCTAGATCCGTTTGTTTCATTACATGAATAAAATGTATTTTTCCTATAAGTCAAACATTTAAATGATCCAGTCATTGGTATTGTTTTCCAATGAGGAAGTAAAACCTTTTTATTTTCTTATAAATTTCTTCTTTCTCACATTACAACAGGAAACGTATTTGCCATTTTCTTTTTACCGTATCATATTTTCTTACTACTTTACTTTAACTTTTGCAAGGTATTATCTGAACATAATTCAAAGATTCATTTGACATCTGAAACCAACCACATTTTACAATTCAATAAAGTTTGTCAAGCAAGGTGAAATGGCGCGATCAAGTCTTTTAACGCTTGATTCAAAATTTACAACTTAATATTTACATGATTCAAAGAATATGTACCATATGGAATTGAAGGAAAAATGTGATATCATGCAATAATGATATATGAGTTTATGGTTATGTGAGTATTCGGAAAGAATATCTTTTTCTTGAAGAAATACTTCTAATTGACCCAAAAGACGTTTGTAGATTCTAAAAGGACATATAAGGACATAGAGTGGCAAAATGTTCTTTGGCTCGTGCTGATACAGTCAAAAATAGTACTCTACAAAACGCATGCAGTACTGTAACAGTTACATAAAATATCACACAGTTTTTTTTATTTAGAATTGCGTCACTATGAGCTCAGCAATCTTAAAGAACTAAATTTCATCCTCGGTAAAATTCCTTTTTAATAAATCGAGAAACACATTCTGCTTTAATGAATTTAAAATAAATTACTTCTCGTTATAGACCACTAGAATTAAGTTTCACATTTATATAGTTTCTATTATTACTTTATATCATTGCTAAGCCTTTTAATACGACATCGAATATCATAAGTGAGAAGATTTAGTTTAGCTAAATCACACATCTTTAAAGCACTCTAATCTCTTTATATAAAAATATGACGTGTACCATCTAAAGAGAATACTTAAGTACAAGTATATATTTTCATATTATGGATTTAATTATTTTGTAACATGCTATTCATTTTCTTACCATTTTTCAGAAATACAATTTTTTCACTATAAGAATATTAAATTAACAAAAGATATTTCTTTTTGCCTTAATATGTATTATTTGTTCATAAGTTAATAATGAATATAAATTATGCGTTTCTTATTCGAAAGTCTCCTATGTTAAAATGTTCGCAGTTATTTCGAATTAAAATAGTAATAAAAATATATATTAAATATTCAGTAAGCTTAAAATGATTTCTTCAAAAAATATAATAGATTCAAAACTTTTTAGGCTAATAACTTTCATTATTTCCCCATTTATTTATCAATAAATAATAATGGAATGTTAATACAAAGAAAACAAATGTAAGCAAATAAGTTTTTTTAGAATGTTTAAATAGATTTGTTTAACATTAAATTCAAATTATTAAAGTTATTTATTGTGTTTATTCAAATTGTTTAGCTGCAATTAATTATTGAAAACATAAACAGTACAAGATATAAAAATTCAAATAATTATCTAACAATTAAATGCATAACTTATTGGTAAATTACACTTTAATTGAATTCCTGATCTAGATTTTATTATTCAAACACATCGAACACGCATTCTTAATCATAGTACTAGTTTCATTTCTATGGAAACAGTCTTGTATATTAAATATCACAATGTAAACAGTAATAATAACTACAATTTTAACAACAAAATAAATTGTAAAAACAAATAAAGATAAGAAATCAGTAATATTTAAATAATTTACGCTTAAAAATTCAATATTTGGCCCCTAGTACATAATAATAACTAATGAAGTACAAAAAGTACAAGTAAACAAATAACAGTTGCTATAAAATAAAAATAAGAAACAATGTACATATAATAAAAAGAAAATAGTGCAACATTAATTTTTTAATTTGAAATCATATTATTGTTTTTATATAATAGAAAATTATAAAACATTCTATATTTGTACAAAATCATATAAAAATATAAAAATATTCGGAGCAAATAAAATGTTTTACTAATAATAGGTCTAAGTAAAGATAAGTAAATATTCAGTCTAATTTTAAAATTTTGTGAATGAAGCAAAAACAGAGTAAAAAAAGTTGTTAAAAGTAAACTTATGATTTTAAAACACACAAAAGTATTAAATGAAACGAAAAATATTTTTTTTTGCTCCTATCAGTAGAAGATAATAAAATTTGTCAACCTGACTTTTCACTTTTGGTATTAACTAATTACGCTAGTAAAAATTTCGAGAAAACTGCTTAAAAATATATTAAAATTCAGCATTAAAAATTTTTAAACAAGACTTAAAAATTTTCTAACAGTAAAAAACATTTAAAATCTGAATTTAAATGTGTAAAATAGTTTACTGGTAACTTATGCTTCATAATTTTATATTCACTTTGAGTTAAAATTATATTTCCAATATGAAAAATGAAATTAGTCATCAATATTTTATAATTAAACTTAAGAATTTTATTTTTAGAAATAATTGATTATTTATCAGATGATACGAAATTTTTGCTAAACTTAGCAATGGGGTATTACTAAATTTTATATATAATTCAGCCTACTACATTTATAAAAGAAGATTGGGAGCAATATTATGTTTAGTCTTAGGTCTAAAATTATACTTTAGACTTAAGAATATACATTTTTTCAATAAAGTTTCTTATTTATATTCAATGACCATTATAATATTCAAATGGCAAGAGATAAATGGATTCATTTTTTAATATCTATTTCTTATAAATTATAAATAATACTGCAAAAACTTCTGACATGCAAATATTTATCTTGATATACCAGTAAGAACACACATCTTCATTTCATTCGATAATGCTAGTGATTATTGATCAGCAAAGATTTAATAATGAAATTGCTATTTTTTAAAGAAAAGAAAAATTATTCAGATAAATATTATATCAGAATTCACAAATTCAATTACTTTTTAATTGATAAATATTTTTTAAGAAAAAAGTGCTTATTTACATATTTAAAGTGAAAATAGAATTTAAAAATTCTTTTCTAAAATATTTAATTACATATGATGATTTAAAACCGTGACAATTTTAAAAATAAGTGGAATGTATAGTTGTGGTGAAGATAAAATATATAGTCAAAATAGAGAATCACACGATGAATTTATGATAGACATTGAAATTTTGTGCAATTTTAGCATTGTAAATGAAATAGTGGTTTTTTATGATGCAACTTTCAAACTGATAAAAACATTTCCATCCATTCAACACACAATTTTATTACTGGAAGTCATATAATTAAATAATTCAATTTTAATCTTGTTATCATCAAATTATTTTATTCATTTTTCTCTTTTAAGAAAGATAGAGATTTATCATTTCTTTATTAAAAAATTCATCGAATTCACATTTGGAAAAAAAACTTTTAATTCTGAAAATAACAGAATGCATGTTTGCCATTTTCCTTTCGAACAGATCATTTAAAATCGATAGAATATCGGCATTTATTATTCGCTAAAAGAACACTTTAAGATTCCTGTAATGAAAACAGGAAATATCATTGTTGATATTCTTCTTTTCTAATCACATAGAAAATTAAAAAAAAATTCTTCAGAAAGAGAGTGTTTTTATTATGTTATAGTATATTAAAAATGTGGAAGAAATTTTATGTCGATATACACACAAACTTTACTAAAAATATTAGAGTTTATTATAACTAGTTTTCAGTAATAGAAACTATCAATATATCATTGATTAATTTACCAAAAAAGTCCATTGTGCATAGCCACCTTAAATGTCAGAAAAACTTCAAAGACTAATCTTTTTAAGATCTAAGAAATCACACAATATTCATTTTCAATAGAATATCCTTTCAGAAAATATATAAAAAGGCATCAGAAGACGATTAATAGTTCTCCGAAAGTTCAAATAATTTCAGATGAACTATTAGTATACTTTTAATAACGTTGGAAAGTAGGATTAGCGACTCCACTTGTCTTAGACCCTGCCTTTTGGAGATTTTGTCTAGGATTCAGCTGCTCTTTGGAGTCAGTGGGAACGTTACGCAATCCCTTTACAGCAAGACCTTGAATATTGAAAGTTTTAAGGTCGGACTGAGCTGGTACCGATTCCACAGAGGGATCACGTGAACTAGCCAATGGCAGAGCAGAAGAATCTTCCAGAGGGACGATACTAGTGTCAAAAGGCTGTATAACTCCTTGATCTACAGTGGGAGTCGTACTTGCAATAGAGCCAGCAGAAGTCGTTGAGTAAATGTCAGCAGTTGCAGACCCTCTATAGTAATCGACATAAAGGGAAGTGGGACGTGTTATCGGGGTTAAAGTGTAATCTTCTGGCCTCAGACGAACGTGCGCATTTTTAGTTATGGTTGTCAACCTTTTCTCAGACTTATGTAGACACAAACATTTAATGCAGCACATTGTAATGCATAGAACTAAAACAAGTCCAAATGTGACTCCTACCGAAACGTAAGCTATTGACTCATGCTCTGCAACCGATGTTATTATTGTAGAGGAAGAATTAGATGATTTGGCCTTTTCAAATTTTAGATCAATCTTTTCTAATTTCACTACTCTGAAAGTTCTGTTTAGAACATCCACAGTGACATTGTGTTTATCACTGAGATTCGGTAAGAACTGGAGAGTGGGTGTTTCCCCACTCACTGTTAGATTGATATGCAGATGAGAGAAGCATTTAGCGTTGGAAACTTCTGGAACGGCATCACCAAAACCAAATTTTGTCATCAGTTTTCCCAACATTTTTTCAAAATCCACTTTCGAAAGCCTCGAGCAATCTTCGGCTTTTAGTACGAGCATCAGAAGTTTTTTGTGATCCGTCTCGGGTGACAGCGGTAAATCTACATTATTGGTTTCGTTGTACAAAGTGGTCATGGAATGTGGCGACAAACTTGCATAGGATAAGAAGTGGCTTTGAGATTCTTCTTGCATTGAAAAAGGCATGCTCGATGATGCTACTAAGAGAGACATCAGTGGTGTATGAAAGCGATGCATAGACGAAGTTTCGATTACACTTTGAGAACTGAATTTAAGTGAAGGAGTATCTTCTATTTGAAAAGTGTTCTGTGCTTCTGCTTCAATATTTGACGCTTCACTCGCTGTTTTTGTAATTTCACTCCCATTTGTCATAACAGAATTCAAATATTTAAGATTTTTCGATTCAGTGGTTTCAATATCGGAGTAATTAACTGGCTCATTATGTGGAACGGATATAGAACTGACACTTGTCGTAAAATGAGACGTTTCAGAAAAATGTGATGGAAGATCAGAAAAGGAGGCTGTTAAATAGTCATCAACATCTAAGTAAGATGGGCCAAGACTAGATTGAGTTGTTAGTACATCAAAATTTGAAAATGAAAAACTGTTACTCTTTAAATCCGATTCCGAACTGCCATCGTGAACTATAGCATCATTCATTGAACTTGCAAGAATTGGAGGCACAATTGCTCCTAAAAGAAATTAAAAGTTATAAATATTACATCATGCATACATTAACTTAATGATTCATATTTGCTTAACAGTAATAATTAATACAATAAAATTATAATGTATGAAAATTATTAACTTTGAAAACTGCATAATTTTAAATTAAATATTATTTGATATATTCCACCGTGACATTAGTAAACATATAATTAATTAACTTTATAATAGATATAAATTGATATGCTCAAAATTAAACCCTAGAATAAACATCGAAATTTATCAGAAATATTTAACTCACTTTATAAAGGAACATAAGATACAGTAGTGTAACACAGAAAATAAAATAATGAATTATTATATGCACATGATATTCGACAAATATTTAATCGTTTTAATTAAAACTTTAATATTATGTTAGAATAAACGTTTTCATATTAATTCTTTTCACCATTTCATAGGAACAAAACTTTCATAGGAATTAATTTCGCATTAAGAAATTTGGAAATATAAAAAAATTAATTTTTTGTATTTCTTAAAAACTTTTTGATATCATTAATGAGATAAAATTTTACTTAAACTTGTATTGTTTATCAATTTTTTGCTAAATACAGAGATGTGAGACCCGGATAAAAATATTATTAAAAGAGATTTGCTTCACTTTACAAGGCAAACAAAAATATATAAATGTCTTAACATCTAATGTCTTAAAGTACATATACTTTATTTTTTATATTGTACACGAACAAGTGGAAAATATTTCAAAAGTATATAAGAACCAAATAAAATTTTTTAAATGTTTTAAAATTAGAATAACATAAACGATTAATTTTGCATTAAGTTATTATCAAATTTTTGGAATTATTATTATAATTAATTTTAAATACCTATACACGTTGTCACATATAGAAAAGTAATAAAAAATGTAGAATTATAAACTTAACTGTAAAATGACACCTTATTTCATATTTTCTTCAAATAGATACAAATTAAAGATATTTTAAAACTAATAATAAACTACATATAAAATAGTATATATATATATATATATATATATATATATATATATATATATATATATATATATATATATATATATATATATATATATATATATATATATATATATATATATATATATATGTATATATAATTAAAAATAAAATGAAGTCAATATAAATTTCAGGAAAAAAAGATCATTCGAATATATTAGTCTTAATGATATTTGATGTTATAAAAACAATAAAAAAGTAATTGAAAGTTAATTTATAAATTTATTCATGTAAAGAAGATTAAATCTGAATCAAGTGAATAGAAAATATGCCATCGTTATATTCCTTTTTCAATTTCAAATTTATTAGCTACCACATTTGGATTTACTTATCGAATTTAAAAACAATTCTAATAATTAATATCCAATTTAGATGAGTTGAAGTAAATAATTCAGTGCATTCTCTTCCCATTCGACATTGAGATTCTATTTTTAAGTGTGTTTCCGAATTATCAAAACCTATTTGGCAACTAAAGTTAAGTCTAATGCTTCGACTTAGGAAATGAATTATATATGTTTAAATTGCTTTTACCAGACGAGACACGGATAATAAAATTAAACTATGAAAAGTTTCATTCATGTTATTTTAATTAAATTTAAATATATGGAAAAGTTCACATTTATGAATACGTAATTTGTTATAGAAACGAAAGAATGCCACAAGCTCCAGCTTGAAACTAGTCACGAAGTTCTTCTGCTTTGATTTCATTGAAGTGAACTTTAATATCTCCACGAAATTCTGAAAGTCATTATCAATGTCACGCACGCATGGTGTTGCCATTCTTTTTCTAAAAATAATGTATGCATAATCAAAAATTATTCCAAGGAGTCACGTTTAAACGAAAAGAACAAAAAGCAATATGGTAATCAGAAATTGGTGTAACATTTTCCTCAGCTTCATGCAGTATTTTTTCCTGAGTCCCATGAAATTTTTCACGATCTTATCAATCTTTCATTTGGGCAATATTTTGCAGTTTCCTGATTTTTACTGTTAATTTCATATCAAAATATATTTTTGTTAAATTTCTCAGTTTAAAAATATTAATATGGATATTTTATTGTGAGCGTTTAGCACATGTAAAATTAAAATGGTTATATTCTGAATAGTCTATAATACAAAATAGAACTAATAACAAGTGAAATTTAACTTAAAGACAAAATACATTTAAACTTATTGCATACATCTACATTTTTCATCATAAAACGTAACATTTTCAAAAATTTGTTTCCCATCCTAATATAATTTCTAAAATAAAATTATATAAATTTTTCTCTTTTGTATTTTAATTAATTAATAAAATGTATTTTTATTTAATTTTTTAAAATTTTTTTATACTTTATGTTGAATTTTATTACATACATAATTATTTATATTAAATACAGTAATTTATATTAAATACAGAATACAGTAATTATTTATATTAAAAGCAGCATCAGTAGATATTTAATAAATTTATCGTATAAAATATTTGTTAATCATACAAGTTAAAATTTCATGCTTTTGCGTTTTTTTTTTTTTTTTGAAGAAATATGTAAAAATAAAAAAATTGAAAATAGTTTTTGAGTAACGTTGCAAAACATGCAGAATAAAATCATTGAATTTATTTAGTAAACTTTTTTACAAATTTTCATTCCTAAAGTTAAAACTTTAACAACGAATTAGGAATCTTTCCTTAGACTGAAAATTAAACCAAAAAAAGAATGAGAAGAAGATCTAAACACACACAATTTAAGAAGAGTTTCCCATCAAATTTACTTCATCCAAATATTCTTTTTCTCTTGATAAAATAAATTTATTATAGTAGCAATAATTGTATACTATAAAATAAATAATGTTTGATTTCTGATAAAAATAAATCTTTTTAGTGAATTTATTTAAAAAGTAAAAGATTGGCTCACAAGTTCATTCATTATCACTCGTCTATGAAATATATTCAAGATGGTAACGTAGAGCTAAAAGAAGATATTAGGTTGGTGCATATGAAATGTCGGATTCTCTTTACATGCGGACGTTTTCCTCCTGTTTTCGTTATACTTTTGTATTTGGCATAACCTCATTCATACTCGTATTGTCCATTGCCAGAGACTCATTTCAGCAAAATAGGTTTTCTCGAAGGTCTTCCCTTTTTTATTTCTTTTGAGTTTATTGCCGATATGAATTCTGCCGACATTCGCGTCATTTTCTTATATGAGTACAAACTTGGTAATAGTGCTGCAAAAGCTGCACGCAACATAAACCAAGCGTTTGGGGAGAATACGGTTAACGATCGGAAAGTGCAGCGTTGGTTCGAAAAATTTCGGACTGGCGATTTTTCACTGCAAAATGAGCCGCGCGGAAGACCCAAAACGTCTGTGAAGAATGATGACCTGAAGGCTCTATTGGAAGCGGATCCAGCCGTATCCACGAGGGAACTTGCTATCAGGATGAAAGTTGACCATACAACGATATTGAGACACCTTTCTGAGATTGGCAAGGTTAAGAAGATGGACAAGTGGGTACCGCACGCACTGACAGAGCGAAATAAGCTGGATCGGTTAAACGTATGCTCATCATTGCAGCATCCACCATATTCACCGGATCTCTAGCCGACCGATTTTCATTTTTTCAAACATTTAGAGCTGTTTTTAAGGGGCAAACACTATGAAAATGAAGACAGTCTAAAAACTCGATATCAGAGTTTATTAATTCTAAAGACCAAAATTTTTTTAAGACAGGCATCTACGCTTTAAAATCTCGTTGGGAGAAGTGTATTGAAGCGAATGGAGCATACTTTGATTGAATAAACAGCTTTTGAAGAAAGATATGCAGTTTTATACAATCACTTAAGAATCCGACATTTCATACGCACCAACCTAATATTTTATTTTGATGTAACAAGAAAACGGCTTATTTCTATAAGAAATATCAAGAAATTTATGAAAGGTTTAAAATTCACTCGAGAATTTTTTTTTAATTTTCAATGAAAAAACCGATTTTTTTATGATTGAAAATGAGAACAATTATATAACAATGCATTTAGGATAATGATAGGAAGTAGATATCAATTGTTTATTAAACATTAAGGAATAAAATACATAGAGTTATGTACACATACAATTTTAAAATATACATAATTTCGGAAAACTGAAAAATGCTTTATAATAAAGATGTATAATATTTGACCTTATTAATCAGAAATAATATTTTTGTAAACATTTAACCGTACATTTTACGATACTTTTCATGAATTACAAAAATGTATTATTGTTTATTTAATGAATCCCAGCTTAAAGCGGGAATATATATTTTTAACATATTGCATATTAATATATTACCTATTTTAATATATTCTACAAAAGATTACTCCAGAAAATTATACTTTTTTTATCAAAATAATAGAAAATTTACCTTGAACAGAAAAGAAAATTTCCATACAAGCAAGGGGTATTATTAATATTCGCCAAAACATTTTCAGCAACATTTTATTTTCTTGAAATTATTACATTTTCTACAAAGGATTCTACCTATAAAAATAAGAATATTATAATTTAGTAGAGACATTCTAAGGTTCAAAGTATCATCAAATGTTTGCTAATATACAAGAAATGTATTGGTAAACAAATTTACCAAGTATAAGTATTCAGTTCAGATATAACTGCAAAAGAAATGATATTTTAATTATTAAAACTTAATTGTAAAATCAATCAAAGATTTTAACAATTATGCTACGATGCAACATTAAATCTAAGTAAATAAATAAGCTCCATAAAGTAAACCAATAAAGTATAAATAATTCAGTACTTTAAATCGAATCAATTACTATATAGATTTTAAAAATCATCTTAATAACCATTCATTAATATCAAAATTGATTTATACAAATCCAATTTAAAATATCATTTACAAAAATCTTAAATTGTCATTCTTCAAGGAATCAGGCAGAAAATTTATTGAATAATTATTTATAATTCTTTAAACTATGATGCTCATAATAAGTATCGCACCAACATTAACACTAAATTATTGTGTTTTTAAGGTATTGCAATTTTATTATTTGATTGAGAAATGTTATTGAAGGGGAGTTTCCGAAAATAATATTAAGTTTGAATATGCGTAAATTCATCTGGGAAAATATTTTTATCAACATCCTATTATAGTTCCTATATTTAATTAAGGAGCATTTTTAATACAGGGTTAGCAAGAAATAAGTTTCCCAATTCAGAGGGCTGTAGAATACGTTCTACTTGTCCAAATGAGATAAAATTTGAACTACAGATAATTCAAATGATGCGCTTGACATTTATTAAAAAATAGTACAAAATTTCACCGATAGATGGCAATGTAATACACATAAAAACATTTGATATGCTTTATAAATGTTAAAAAATAATATTGAAAAAGTAGCGTTACAACTCTTCAATATGCCCTTCTTCATTTGGCATTCATTTGGAAGGGCAATGTCTACCGTAAAAGGCCAGCATGTGTACCAGATCTGAAGGACAGCATTAGGCACCATATCCTTGATATTCCGACAGACTCACACCGGTCTGCTGTCGAAAATATGGTTCTGTGGTTATAGAGCACATTGTTGAAAATGAAGAAGGGCATATTGAAGAGTTGTAACGCTACATTTTCATTATTATTTTTTAACATTTATAAAGCATATCAAATGTTTTTATGTGTCTTACAGCGCCATCTATCGGTGAAATTTTGTACTATTTTTTAATAAATGTCAAGCGCATCATTTGAATTATCTGTAGTTCAAATTTTATCTCATTTGGACAAATAGAACGTATTCTACAGCCCTCTGAAGTGGGAAACTTATTTCTTGCTAACCCTGTATTTAATTTCATTAAGAATTTACCTACATTTTTTCTAAACATATACTTCAGTATACTTTGTATTTATGTTTCATTATAAATTTACAATTTTTAAATTCAAATTTACATATAAATTTATAAATTAATAAATTTCCAAACAATGGAACTTAAAAATTTTTTAATGTGTTTCAAGAGAGAAATATGTTTACTTGTTTATCTAAGTCAAATTTTTGGCCTTATTTTTGACGATTCAGATTAACAAACAAACAAACAAAAAAAACGACTATTTTTAAAAAATTTTATTTTGGGGAAGGGACGAAGAGGTAGAGCAGAATTTGAATTGAAATGTTACCCATTTAAATGGAAAAAAACACATCACCCTGTTTGCTTTTAACTTGATCAGCACTTATGTCATAAGGTCCTCCTTGATCTCTTCAGAGAGCTATGTGTGCCATTTTTTGACAGTCAAAACTATGCAAATAATTAAACATTTCTAAAAAATTAAGTAAACCTGTATACGTTAAATATTTCGTAATATCTTCATATTTCTCAGCTATTATAATATAAAGAACACGATATCGGACATTTGCCTTTGATTCAGATTGAAACTTTTGATATTGATGAAGTTTAAAATACTAAAATTAATTGTGTGATTTTCAGTTTCATTGCATTAACTTTTTTATCACAAAAAGGAAATCTAACAACTAATTTTCCATTGAATGATTAAAAAAATGAACAATTTTTATATTTTCTTAAATTTAAAACATTTTATATTCAATGTTTCATTCAAGATTGATTTCTCATCATTAAAAATAGGGACAGTAATTGTAATACATTTATAATAATTTCAAAATACGAATTAAAAAAACATTTGAGAAGAAAAGTTGTAAGTAAATAATAATAAACCTAACAGAATATGTAAACAAAAATAAAATGAATATTATACAAGTAATATATATATATATATATATATATATATATATATATATATATATATATATATATATATATATATATATATATAGACTATTTAACAGCGCTACTAAAGAAACATATTTCTATTACTTGTATAATATTGATTTTATTTTTCCTTGCATATTCTGTTAGATTTATTATTATTTATATATATACTTATTATTATTTCTAATATATATACATATGTGTGTATATACATAAAATCAATTGCAATCCTTCAATAAATTATTATTTAATTTATTTTTTCCGAATGATGACTTCAGTTTTCTCTGCATCTTTCATTTTTGTGTTAAAAATTCTTGCAATTGTCCTTGACGCCGCCAATTTTTATTCAAATAACATTTAAACTGTACTCTAATAAAAAAGGCAACATAAACTATAAAAAAAAAAAATCGTGTCCTTGCCGATTTAAACTAACCGAAAAATAAATGTTTTATCTTGTACTTTTCATTTCTTCTACTTTCAACGCGAGTTCATCTTTGGAAGCAATAACATTAAGGATGTGAACATTGGAAAAATAGTTTTATTGAACTATAGGTAATTTTAATCATTTTTTGAAAACTTTTTCTAACAGAAATATAATCATAATTAAAAATACTTATTTATTATTGATAAAAATCATGAATGGATTTTTTTTCATCGCCGACCACACTCGAACATTCGATATGTTGTTCGCTACCCCTCGAATAATGCGATTTGAAGACAGGCAACAAATTCGTCGACAAACCGTATTTACGACACCATACGATGCTACGTAGATGAAACGTAATCTGACTTCTTCGATATTTTAAACCAATGAGAATATTAATAAAGTGACGTAATCTTAATCTAGACAGGAACGACCACTTTATAATTAATAACATTTCATTATTGCCTTTGTTAATGTTTCTTTTTTGTATTTAGTTACAGATATGTTTGATATGGCCATAACACATATTTAACTTTGATTGTTGTATTATATATTAAAAAAAGGATTTAGCATAGATATGTTAAATGATATGTTAAATAAAATGCTTTTTAAGTTACTTATTAACACGTCACGGTTATATTCTGCTTTTATGTACTTCAATAAAGAGTATCACTAATATTGCTATTAACATTTACAACTATTTCAAATAATAATTCATTTTATTGACAATTCACAATTCCCTTTATTAATATTTAAATTAATATTTTATGTAAAAATTCTACAAATCAGAATCATTTCCTATCGATATTGCCAGTTACTTAATAAATAAGTACCACTAATCAAAATATTTCACTTACTAATTTTTTTTTCATTTTTTAAAAAAAGGATGATTTGTGTATATTTAAACTGATTTTTCATCCATTATGATCTTTCAAAACTTGAAACTTTGTGAACAATCAATTATACATTAATTCGAGTTGAACTGTTCAATGACACTTTTTTAATGAAGAACTAAGTTATTCAATCCTATCAAGTACCACTTTAAAATTTGTGAAATATTTTTGATATTTTCAGAAAAAAAATTAATTAAATTAAATAAATGATCTTCACCAAACCATGGGTTTTTGTGAATGCAATGATTTAACGAGTGACATTAAAACCTAGAGTTTTGATTGTTAAATTTCTTATTTACCTAAAAATGGGCTTCATTTGCTAACTTTTATCATTAGAAAAACATCGACTTTCATTTTCATCGATCATTCTGGAAAGAAGTTTTAGAGGAAGTGGTAAACGCGAAAATTAGAATCTGGGGATTTTATTTCCTGAAATCGGATAATCTCACTCTCTAGAGAAACTAGAAAGGGATAATTTTTCCTGAGATTTTCAGTATTGTTGAATAAATTAAATTCAACTAGAGAACAATTCCTTGTTCTCTAACTTCTGCAGCAATAATTACTTGCTTATTTTCATTAATTGCAATCACAAAATCTGATTTTTTGCTCTAAGACCGATTTTGTTCTTTATACTTTCCAAATTCTAGAAAATTCTATTTCAAATTTAAACATGTCTTCAATGCATTAATTTATAAAGAATTTATACTCAGATTATCTCGTCTAATTTCACAGTAATAGTTTTGTTAATATATGGCAACTTTTGAAGTAACAAGTGTAGTAATAAAATGAGATGCATCTTAAAGTTTCCAAAAATATTGTATTCCAAAAATATTCTTAAAGCTTGTAGGCATAATATTTGTCATGTATATGTTTTTCGTATTCAAATCTTCTTAGTTTGAAGGTTTTCTTTTATATCGAGATTTTCTTTCAGACATTTTTTAGAATCTGAGTGATATAATTCTAAATGCATTTTCCAACTTAATGTTTTAAGACATCATGGATTAATAAGTCTATGTGATCTTTAATTTTTCTATATTTCTTTTCTTTTGTATATCTCAAAATGAAGTAAACTTTTATTGCAGTTTATATAGTTCAAACTGTTTTATAATGAAGGGGTACCCGTATCTACACCGAACCTGAGATGGTGATTTGCCGTCTTTCTTTCTTAAGAGTTTGAAGATTTTTGTGCTCATTAAACTCTCGCTGGACTTAAATTCTCCCTCTTCAATCGAAATGGAAATTCGAAGAAGTTACACTACAGATGTCAATTTCATAAATTGATGTTGTTCCAAATTATGAGAGATTGTTTTCATTCAATATCGCAGCAGCCAACCCGAAATGAACCCAATACATTAAGAAAAAAATTTAATGTTGGGTTAAGCAAGAGATTAGTCTCAAGATTTAAAACAGGTTGCTTACAAATATTGCAATTATAAATTTAAAATTCTATTATGCATAAATTTTTGTTAGGATTCAATTCAAAACTCGATCTTGCTCAATTCGAGCTATAACCCTACAAGCATAAAGCTTCAAAACAGTTTTTTGTTGTAACCTAATATTATCTAAAATTCTATTAATTAATGAAATTTAAAGTGTCCTTGCTGATTTAAACTAGCCATAAAATGGATGTTTTGTCTTGTTTTTTTCAATTTGCTTTATCTTCTGCATTATTGTCAACATGTTAATGGCTTGAATCAATGGAAAACGGCTTTTAAAATCGATGTTTGATCTTTATATACGAAATCATTTTATTAACAAAATGAACTTTGAGAATATTCTCAGACATTCAATGGTAAACTTCGCCTAGTTTGCTGTCGCTCGAAGAATGCGATTGGAAGTCAGGAAGCAAATTCGTCAACAAGTCAGATTTACGATGCCGTATCAATACGATGTCGTAATTAATTAGGTGTTATGTAGATGAAACGTTATCTGACGTTATAGATATCTTAAACCAACCAGAAATGAACTAAAGTAATGAAACTATGATCTCAATTGGAACTAAAGAAACAACCACTTTATGATTAATAAGTTGTTTCTCGGAATATATGGTATTGCTTAATCGAAACAAATTACAGTATTTTGGTTCTGGATATTTTTGTGATAAAAAGCATCATTTTGTGCATGGAGGACAGAGATGTTGGGTAAATATTTACGTGTAGCTTTTGATTTTTTTTTTGACGCCAAGATAGATGCCAAAATATGAATAACAAAATGGCAACCCTAAAACTATGTTTGTTAAAACGTTGAAAATACTAAGGTTGCGAAAATTTATAGTTTATTCCCAATATTTATCGCTAAATTGTTTGCCCAACTAAGGAGTACACCCGTGTCTACACCGAACGCGAGATATTGAAATGCAGTCCTTCTTTCTGAAAAATTTGGAGATTTTTGTGCTTGATAAACTCTAGCTAGATTTAAATGCTTCCCCTTAAGGTGAATGGAAGTTCGGAGAAGTTATACTTCACATGTCAATTTCATAACTTGATAGTTTCAAATTATGACCTGATTATTTTCATTCAGCGTGTCCAATCAGCATAGCAGCACCCAACCAAAAATGAACCCAAATTAAATAAATATTTCAAAATCAATATTAAAATTAATTAAAAGAAAATTATTTTGTCTTAACTTTCAAATTCTCTGTATAACAAATCATCCTGATTTAGTTACTTCTCTAATTATACGTGACATTTATTAAAAATAATAATATTAGTTTTCGAAATTAAATATTTATTAATTTTTTTGTATTTGTATTAAAGTATTTGAATAAAATATTTTTAACTTCAAAATTATTTATTTAATTAGTAAAAAATAACCTATATTTTAAAACTAGTTTATAATAGTCATAATTATTTCTAAACAGCAAAAAAAGAAGTAAAAAAAATTTTTTTTTTGAAAATAGTTAAAAGAAACGATTTTGAAGGAATTTTCTATTCAGATTTCGAAATTCCATTGAATAAAGTATTTCGCCAAGAATGGCTAATAAAGCCGGAATATTTCGCCAGTCGCTTGATGGAATAGC
Source organism: Latrodectus hesperus (assembly GCA_037975125.1). Classification (NCBI taxonomy): domain Eukaryota; kingdom Metazoa; phylum Arthropoda; class Arachnida; order Araneae; family Theridiidae; genus Latrodectus; species Latrodectus hesperus. Next base: position 3,051,855 of record CM075852.1, on the reverse strand, counting down.
TCTAAAAATTTAATTAAGTTTCGGAAGGTCGAAGGTATTCGAAGAATGCCGACGTTGAATGCCACCCTTAAGCTCTAATTTCAATTGAAATGAAGAAAATTTCATGATTAATTTTGTGATTAGTCATCCCACATTCCATCATGATTCTTATTCAGGTACAAGAGGTTTTACTAATGGGAACAAATATCTTAAAGAATTACTCAAACTTTTCATCTTCAACGAAGGTGTAAATTAAAAGCATTTTTTCTTGTTAGAGGAAAGAGAATGAGTTTTTTCTCATCAGCTATCCTATTCAAACTAAAAGTGTTTTCATTTAGGATAGTTTGAATTAATTCAGATATATGTTTTTAAGATGTTAAAAAACTCTTTTTGTATTAAGAATAACTTATGAAATTTTGTAGTTTTGATATATGATTGCATGAATCAAACTCAATATTTATAAATATTTAAAATTAGAACATATTTATGGAAAATAGCTAAATTTTTGTCTACAATTTAGAACATTCTTGAATGCTTTTTCTGTTGGTATAATAACGTATTTACCACATAACGGTTCTGTATAATGTGTACCGCATAATTGGTTGTTTAATAATCGGTTGGTACAATAAGTTACTCCTTTTTTATTAATATTGCTTATATTAGTCTATCAAGAAAAATATTAATCTCCTTTTTTATTAATATTGCTTATATTAGTCTATCAAGAAAAAATATTAATGCTTAGATAAAAACAAATACTTTTTTCCTTAAAAGACATTATTAAATAGAAAAAATAATTTGGAATATTTAATAAAATAATTTCATTTTATTTTAGAAATAAGTTAAGGCCACCTTTTTCATGCCTACTTACATAAGTTATATAATTTAAATGTATCAAAGTTTCGTGAATATTTAGTATATGATTTATTTATCTGAATTCATTTGGTATTAACTTTGAAAAATGGTGCTTATAAATGCCTATTAGAATGAATATTTTTTTATTTATTTTAAAACCACAAATTTTAAAAGTAACTTATCAACTTATGGCAATGTATATTTATAACGCTTGTTCATAAGTAAGCAAATATTTGTTATGAAATAATTTATAGCAAGCTGTAAATTTTAATTAAAAAGAAATAAATGCCTTCTCAGTTTTATGCACAACCAATAATAATTATTTCAGTATGAGCAATAAATTAAGAACGCTGGACGCCTAATATAAAATTATTCCTTAAATTTATTAAATATATATTGAGTCAACAGTGAAATTATTCAGGAAAGAAAAAGAAACATAGAAATGCAACGTAAGTGCCCGATACGAATCTATCAAACCAGAACGAAAGCGTTATTTATCATGCCAGGAATGGCAGCATGTGCCAGCAGACGATTTATGGTTGTTAAAAGTAATACCACTCAAGGTCAAAGTTCAATGAGAAGCTGTTATGCGTGGATCAGATTCTGTAATGATTCATCGGACAAGTGGGATTTTGGGAATCACGATAGTTCCATGTGATTGGTTTCGTATGCTTACCCATGCATTTCTAACTTCGAGGAAACGAAAAGTTCTTCTATTACGAAAATACTACACACGAGTTCTGCATAGGACATTGTTCTAGGATATATGGAATAAAAGAATCCCCACTTCTTGCTAAAATATTAATTTTACTATCGTTTTCTGTTATGATAAATCGTTATTTTGAAAAAATATTCGGGAAAATATTTTTGGCAATATGCAATAGAATTTAGTACACAATTAAGGTAATGTATTTCATTTAATCAAAGAATAGTTCGAATGTTTATAGTTGTCTAAGTTTTAATATTTATTATTAAATGGGAAAATAAGAAGGATTTTTTTCATATAAATTATTTCCGATAAATGAATGCTTTATTCATGTAATAATACATCGATTTCTTTTCCAGTAAGTTAATTAATAATTTAGGATTACGTATCAAGAATAATTAATAAACATATCAAAATAAATTAAATGAATCATAAATAAATCATTAAGTAAAGATATGTATGGCTTCTAAGTGCGTATGTGTTTATTTAACATGATTTTAATGTATACTGAACATAATTATAAATTATGGTTGCTTATGCTGATTTCGTTTCTGATATATCAATTTTACTAATGAATTTAGTTTCCTACTTTTAAAACATAAGGCATTTTAAACTTTTTCTATTATTTTTAGGTTTGTTAAAAAACTTTCTGTCGATTCAAAATAAAATTGATTCGACATTTAATGACAAACATAATAATGATTAAAATTTCACATTAATAAATTAAAACAGCATTAAAAATTAATTTAATGAATAAACTGATTGCTAAAGTATTAATGTAAAATAGAAAAAAAACTGACATATACATTTTTTTGTTTAAATTTATCCATTGCTTAAGGCCATTTTCTGTTCAGAAGAATTTATTTGCAAATATATAAAATACAATTTAAGACGGATTCTGAACCTCATAGAGGTTCAAAAGTCATCCACGAAGGGAGTGTTGAAGTCAAAACCTTTGACCTAAAAACAAGTTTAGTTTGATTTTTCGCAATTAAAGTATTATAATATGTTAATTGTGAAACACACATAATACAACCACATAATATGTCTCTCCCAAGTCCTGCTTGCTGCCTCATCGTGGCGGGAGGGTGTTCCTGGACGGAATGGGCGAAGTACATCGGGAGTTTTACTCCTGGTAGGGCCACCCTAGGCGTGAAGGCCATTCGAATATGTCCAGCTAAAGTAAGCAGGCAATAGGGGCTAAGTCAGTCTTCTCCCTTTGGTGCCCCAGGTCCTCGGACCAGTTGAAGCTGCTCCTTTCCCACTACCATGGAACCAATACACTATCTACTTCCAAAGGGTTCCTTCCCATGTTGGTTTGGAGGGGAATGAAATTGCTGACACCTTAGCCAACTCTGCCTCTGCGGCTGCCTTGCATAATAATACTTGTCTAACTTTTTCTGAAATCTCCTCAATAAAGAAAATGGAAACCAATGCCCTTTGGAGAACCCCTCCAGTTCACACTTGGTACTTTGGAGTGCGACCACGTTGGACTCACAGTCCAAATATTTCTAGGAAGCAGCAGACGGCTCTATCTCGCTTTTTGAGTGGTCACATTAGTTCCCTCACCTTCCAGCAGGGTCGGAAATTCTTTACTGATTGTCACTGGTGTAAGGCCGCACAGGCTTCCCCCAACCATATTCTCGAGTGCCTAAATTTTACTGCTCGTGAGATTTTGAAGGACCCTTTACTGTTTTTAGACTTTTTGGAGATTTTCGGTTTTATGGTGTTGGTGTAGCAGAGCTACACCAACTGGGATTAGTAACAACAACAACATAATATGTTAATCTCGCAATGAACATATTTTGACAACATAATCAATTAACATATTTTGACCACTAGGGCAAATAGGAACGAAAATTACAATCTAAACTGAATTCCGAATCATTAAAAGCATCCAACTCCGATAAGGGAATCGAACTTTCGAATCATTGAAGTGAAGGCCTAAGAGCAAACCATTTGGGTAGTGCCGGGTTATATGAAGACAAGATCACTAAACGTTTTTTTTTTAATCAGTGCTTCGTTTATCTGTTATAAATAATGAATAAATTTCAAAGGAGTTGGATAACATGTTTTTAGAATGAACATTTTCCTTTGTATGATAAACATTAATAATGAAAGTTCTATATACACAGTGAAGAAATTCTATTTGTATTTTTAATCAATAAAATGTCTATTTACTCAAACAAATATATATATTTATCCATCAAGCATCAATATTATGTTTTAAACATTAAGTAGTGAGTTTTCTTATCCTTGGGTTGGGCAAGGTTGACTCAGCCTTTCATCCCTTCGGTGGGTCGATTAACTGAGTACCAAGCATGCTTGGGAACTAAACACTGGGGGTTTCGCGTTAGGCTGACCACCTAATCGGGACATATGTTTCGCACCCCAGGGCCCACGGTCATGAAAACAGTTATGGGCACTGTAGGCCTTGGCCCACATGGGCTGTCGAGCCATGGAGTTTAGTGAGCTTTCTTAAATAAGATATAAGTCAAATATTTTAGATGCATATCAAATGTGTTATTTAGTTACTCATCCCTTTGCAGGTTCTCCTGCGCCAAGACCAGCAATCCCCGTCGCACTCTCCATGCCTGAGGTTAATATGCAACTTCACTTGAGCGTGGAACTATGAGGGCTGAAGTCATGTCAAATGTTACAAATAATATACACCATAATAAGGAACATCTAATATCGAATGTGATAAAATGCATTTAAAATCTAAAAAAGTTAAAAATGCGTCAAAAATATCCTTTTATTAATCTACCTTCGTAGTTTTCAAATTTGAAAAGTGGCAAATGCAACTTGCAAGAGAAATTAATCATGTTTTCAAAACATTTTAAATAATATTAGTTTAAAACATTTAAATAACATTAGTTTAAAACATTAAAACATTTTAAATAAAATAGAGTTTTATAATATGATGCATTACTTTTATTTTTCGTTTTTTCTTCAAAGATCTACTGTTACAGTCTGTCTAATTTCAGATACTGAAAATAAAAAAGAAGTATTTTTTATTTTCACACAAACAATGATTACAGAATTTTATTCAAAATATTCCCTTATATTGCGATTATATATATATATATATATATACTATCTTGTCAATGGAAATTATATATGAGTGTACATTAAAAATATAGTTAATAAAATGACTGCTTTGAGCCTATAAAAGACTAAAATATTATAATATAAATTATAAAAGTATAAAAAATGAAATATTAAAAAATTGGTAAATATGTAACAAACATTCTGTATCACTGAGTAAATGAAATAAAACTAATGATTTTTGTTTGGTTTTTTTTCAACGTAAATAAATATTATTTATAAATAACTAAGAATAAAATAACTAAATTTAATAATAATATCCAAAATTATTTTTACTCAAACTTACGGCTGTGATTTTTTAAATAAAAATAATATATAAATATTATTTACAATATGCTCATTATGAAGTTAACGGCAAATTTTATATTGGTCATTAAACTTCAATAATATAAAAGCAAAACGAGAACTTTTTTGATATTAAGTCATTAAATCTACGTAAAAAATAACAATGAAGTTAGTTAAATGGTTAGATAGTTCGTGATCATAAAAGCTAACAAAGGAATAAAGGTACAGATGTTTTGAATACGAAAAAAGTGAATAGTTTTGGGCAGAAAAAATAAAGCCATTGTTTTCTCCTTTTTACAGCTATTAAAATAACGATAAACAATCAAAATTTTATAATTTTTGTCCACAAACACAATCGCAGTTTATAACCACTTAATTCAAGTAGAAATTTATATTTACAGTTTATCTTTTTTCATGGCATCATTTCTTTATTTGTTTTGTGAATATGCTTGCAGTTTTAGAATTGTTAATTTACGTATTTACGTGAGTGTGTGATATAATAGAAAAATAAAAACTATTAACGCTGATAATTCAAAAATTAAAAATTGTGCATGTAAATATTCTTTCTTTTCAAGGCACTTTGAAAGATATGTCGCCATTCTTCTAATCGCAAAAGAACGTTTTTCCCGTTCTAAAGCTATTTGAAAAGAAACATATTTTTAGCCAGTAAAAAGAATAAAATTCGTGAAATTATTAATACGAAAAGAATGAAATGAAAAAAAATACTTCCTTAACAAACATTCTATTTTGTTTTTAAATGTCGATTCATAAACAAAATTTCAATCATAATTTTGGAATCAACTCACCCATCCAAAAATAGTTTTAAAATCGTTTGCTTTTTGAATAATGTAATAAATATGACAAGTTATTTTTGGGTTTTAATTTAAAAAATTAATTAGCATAATATTTAAAAATGACTTCAGAATATTTTATAAAAAGTAATAAAAAGTCATCAAAATAACTAACCCACGCAAGTATATTTTTCTGAAAATGTTTTCTGAATGGTATTCGGGAAAGAATGTGTGGGCTGTATACAAATTGAAAATTTAATTATTCGTCCTGATATTGTGTATTTTACGACACGTTTTCGAGCAAAGTCTGGCGCATTTGAGCTGGTGACATGCGCTGCGAGCAAGCGAGTGGGAGTTGCAGTAGTGGAAACATGAGCCAATTGCTCAGATCCTTGCTTACAGACGTGGGTGGGCCAATGTTAGCCTCCACAACGCAAATTCTGTAATCGCGGATTTATTAGTTCTAAAAATAGCAACTTATTACAGAGCGAGAACGGGATTAAAGAGGAAATTGGTTTTCTAAACGAAAAATGTTACAATTTTGGCGACGATTATTTCCGAAATCCTTCCTATTGTGCAAAAGACAGGATTATTTTTTTTATTCTCTAGGCAGATGTTTTTCTTTACTAAAGAACAGGTGTTTGTGAATAAATGGCAGAAATAATTATCTCAGTAGAATTATTCTAGTGTGAATTTTTTATAAAATTTATGCATTATATTAAAAACAGTTTTACCCTTCTAATATTAGAAGAATTGAACTAATGTAGAAATGATTAAAAAAAGTGAATTTATTTTATTTTTAGCTTAATTTTTTTATGCATAATGCATTACTTTTTCTTGCAGTTTTAAATTTCAAGAGCGGAGCTATATTTAAAACTTTTTTCGTTCATAAAAAGTATCTGGTATAAAATGATAGAAGAATACCCTATATTAAAATGTAATTAAATAATAAGATATTTTAATTTAAAATTTTTCTAAATTTTAATATTCCTTTCATTATTTCTTGATTTTAAGAAATTAAAAAACAAACTTCATAAAATATTAGCTGATGCATTGTTTTGAATGCAATAATTAATAAGCACGTATGAATGTTTTATTATTATATAAAATTTTCTTGATACTTAAAACTAAAAGAATAATTGAAAATTGTGTAATAATAGTATGAAAATTTATTATTTTTAAACACTATTTTATAAAAAAAATTATGTTTTGCTTTGAAATGACGCAAAATTTTTTTTGTTTCACATAAAAAATGTTATGGCACCAATTATGAGATTCTGAAATTTTTTCATAAAATGTTGAAAAAAAGCTTCCAACACAAGAATAAAAATACTATATTATTAAATGGAGGAAAAGTAAGAGACATTATAAATTTAAAATTGATATAAATGTTACAATATAAACACAAAATTAATTTTTATGGTTATTCCATGAAGCGTACTGGTACTGGTGTATATATCTTTAAGCAGGAAAGAAAGAGGTATTGCACAGTACGTTTATATCTCTATTACGTTGTTTGGAAAGTATTTCGTTTTTTCCCAACAAAGGACTTAGTTGTACTTTTCACATCCAACTTCCCACTTCCGCTGCATAGTCATTATCTTTTTTGACTACTGATCTAGCGAAGCTTGCTTGCGAAGAAGTTTGTTTTATTCAACGCAGTTTTTGGCAGTTGGCGATTTTTGGCATATCTTACCTTTTACTATAAAGAAGATTGTCCACTAGCAAAGAAAAATTATCCGATGTGCACGGAGAAGATGTTTTGAGAAAACGTCAGTGTCAAAACGAGTTTGCAAAATTTGCATCCGATAGTTCTGATTTGCACATGGAACATCATATCCGATAATTTCGATGTTCACTGTGCACCACGTTCTGGAAAGCCATTTATAGATGGTAAACTAATAAAGACATTAATTGATATAAACTGACAATTAAAGAAATCGTGATGTCTTTGAAACTTTGTATTTACTGAATTCGACAACTTATATAATCATTTGAAACATTTAGGTTTAATTTTAAAGCTCAACATAACGGATTTCTCTAAGATAATGCTGGATCTCATATAATTTTGTTAACTCATCAAACATTTTTACAGCTTGGATGAAATATATTATCAAACCCAATAACTTCTCTAGATAACAGACCTTCCGATTATTTTTTGTTCTGGTCCCTACAAAATATTTAGACAGCAAGACTTTATTTCAAATGAGGAGGTCAAAAGTCACCTGAATCAGTTTATTTGACAGTAAAAATCAAATAAATAGAATCATGCTACTGCCCTTAAAAGGGCTAAACTTATTGGACAAGAACGCATAGTATATATATATATATATATATATATATATATATATATATATATATATATATATATATATATATATATAATTTAATAAAATATTTCTTCACTATAAGATAATTTTGTCTTTGTTTTTCATAAAAAATTATTTTCCGAACAAACGTATTGGTATGAATGCAGTAACACAATTCAGCTTATTTTTATAAAAAAATATTTCAAATTCACCTCCTTTTAATGCCCTAATTAAATGTAATAATTTGTATCTCAATTATCCACTTATGACAATAAATCAAGCGAGAGAGATAAATCCATGACAAAGATATTTATAAATGAAATACACCGATATTTAAAATGAATATTAGGATATAATATATTTTAGAGTAAGATTTAAGGACAGATTTTACTCCAAGCTCACATAACAAGAGCACAACTTCCACTAAGAGATACGGTTGCAGTGTAACATTCCAAAACATCTAAAAACTCTATTACAGATACTAGATCTGAAATCTACTCATTATATATAATGAGAACATTGGAAAAATTTTCTGAGAAAGATTTCTATGTAAGATTAAAAGGAATGGGAATTAGATATCTCAATTGAATTATAAACGGAAATAATGCGATCAAAAGTCTAATCAGTCCTATAAAGATTTAAAGATGTCAAATATGCAAGAGTAAATCAATGAAAAAAATTTATCAAATAATAAATAAAAATTAAGTACATAATAAATTTACATTAATTTTTAAGTATTTCTATCACTCTTCACATATGAAATCCGCTGTGGATTACTTGGTTAGGGATTACCCGGCTTAACTGAACATTCGTCTTGTTCACTAATGGCGGCTGGAGAATGTTAAAACTGGGCGTGGTCGCAATGTCTTCCAAGTGAAATGATACCTCTGGGGTGGCAGGCCAAGTATTGGGGGTCTTCTTGTTTCAAAATCACGAAGATTCCACCCGGCTGCTTCTATCTAACTGATAAAGCCCAACTCAGGGATAGGTCAAAGGAAGCATGCTGGTGCAACAACTAATACTCTTCACATATGTATGGAAAGTTTGTTAATGGGTTTCCTTATTTTGTCATAGAAATGAATTAGGTTTAAGCCTTAACCATTAACGGATTTCAGTGGACATGTCTGCATCAATTTATAAAAACTATAAAGCTTTCATAAACTAATGGCATAAAATGCAACCAACAAATATTTATTAAAATGAATTATTTTAATAACTTTTAATGATCTAATGAGTATGGCATGAGCAGAAACCTACATTTTTATAATTTTCTTTTTGCTAAACATATAAAATATTTTCCTTTGAATTATGAAACAACAGAACCAGATCAAAGAGTAAGAAACCACTTTTAATGAAAGTTCTGCTTATGGCAAGTCATTAAGATAGAGATGTACCTAATCCAGCGTTATTCCTTGATGAAATGATAGCAGTGTTATATTACCTATAAAAAGAATTTATTATTACTTATGGCTCTCTTTAGCATTTACATCTCCATTAGTTAATTTTACTGTAATAGACTATTTTTTCTGAATGAATTCGTTGTTTCCATGAATGTAAGTAGTCTTTCACTTCACTTACATTTATAGAAAGTTGGATGGTATGCAGTTTATAATGTCTTCACAGTGCGACAAATGTCAATTTTCATTAATTTTACGTCAATTTATCATTTTAATACAAAATTTGTGACCTATAATCACATTTACAGTAATCTCCTTATAACGTGGTACATTAGTTACTAGTTATAGGATAAAGCGTTTTACGAAAATGCTCGTAAAAAGCGCTCGTAAGACTTCATATAACGTATTTTGTATACCAATGATTCACGTTTAATTTTTTCTCCTTAAAGGGGGTTTAAATCGAATTTTAAGTGAGAACTATGTTATGAACGAAATGTGCACGTTTTATTAAAACCAAATAAAGACCATTTTAAATGTTGTGAGCGCTCCGTGGCTGAGTGGTCAAAGGCATCACTGCTAATCGCTTGAGAGCGTAGGAGTGTGGGTTCGATTCCCACCGTGGCCCTGGGTGTTTTCTTCGTTATTCTTCTGTGGTTGTACATCTGCCATTGTGCTATTTGCCCTAATATCGACGAAGACTTACAAGCGGATCTCAAGAATCAAGCATACAAGTCTGAATATATGTAATGTAATAAATAAATATTTAAATGTTGTTGTTGTCTTGTGCCAGCTAAGATATCATTATGGAGTGTGCTGCTCCACTTTTCCAACTGAACCCTATTTTGATTGGAGACCGGCTTCCTCAGTACACACATGCCATACGTTTATAGGGTAGGCAACCATTCACAAGGTATTTATTTAAAAAAAGGACAAAAATACGATAGACAGAGTGAGAAAGTACATGCATGCTGAAACTGGGATTCGAATCCAGGACCTCCCTATCCGCAGTTAAGCACTTTGACCACTATACAGAGTATGCGGCAACATTTTAAATAAAAAAATAAATGTAACTAAAAAACAGTTAATATCAAATGATCCCCAAAACAGTTTTATTACATGTTTATTCGCTGTAGGAGCTGTCTGAAATAACGTTCCACAGACGTCTTTTTTAGCAGAATGATCTTAGGTCTCAATAATATAATTTCAATAATTTAATTTTATAATAAAACAATTGACATAATGTGCAAACGTAAGCGAAATGGATTGCAAACTGTACAAATCATCATAAATTTCGCAGTACAGAAATATAATGAGGGGAATCAACTCTTTATAGGGGGGAAATACGTGTTACACGAGGGACTTGAAATGGCGTTATTAGAGTGCCGCGTTATAGTCAGGATTACTGTATTTATTTCTATCCATGCCTTATTCAATCCAAACATCCAACGAAGAGCTGTTGCAGTTTCAGCGTTTGGTTTCTATCTGTGAGGATATTTGAAGTGTTTCAGAATCCATGTAAAGCAGCAGGTTCCGATCTATCCTCGCGTGAAGAATAAAAGACCGCAGTAATAACCAAACACTATTTCTTAAAATTATGTATAACTATATTAATAAGCATTTTCTGTGACTTCGCTAAAATCTTTTCACAAAAAAAAAAAAAAATTAAAAAAAAATAAATTTATAATTGTGTAACAACACATTATCACAGTTATCATTATTAAGTTGTTCTTTTGGTTTGGTTTATGGATTTTTTGTCTCTCAATGACCATTCTTTTCACACGAGGGAAAAATAAGACCAAGACCTACAGTGAATGCCAAACGATTACAGAATCCATATTGGAAGTGAGATATGAATTTGCGAACTGTTGAGAGCTGCCTGCTCGGCAAGAAGTTGAAACCACTTCACCAATGCTACTAATTTATATATTTTTAGGAATTTTAAGTAATATTTAATATTTATTATATCTCTCGAGAACATTCAGTGCACACAGTTTTATTCAAACGATGCAAATGAATCGCAAACAATGGAATTTGTAAAAATAGTCTGCAATAGTCACAAATATACATTAAGACACATTTGCAGCTCTAGGGGTCGGCCCAAACTTTGATGGACTGATTGTGTAGAGGAGGACTTTAAAGTGCTGAAAATGACAAATTGGAAAACTGTCGCCTCCCACAGAACACAATGGAGGAGTGTTCTGAGGAAAGTCTTGGCCATTCTGGGCTTGTCGTGCTGAAGAAGAAGAATATTTGCAGCCTAAGTAATTAAGAATGTCTAGATCAAATTCGCTTTTGCATTCAAAAATACAATTTGATATATATATATATATATATATATATATATATATATATATATATATATATATATATATATATATATATATATATATATATATATATATATATATATATATATATATATATATATATATATATATATATATATATTGATCATTTATACAGTTCAAAAGTAAATGTTAAAATAGTGTATATAAAATGTTAGACATTTCATTTTCATGTATTTTTATTTATAACAGTCTTCAATCTATAAGGATTTTTCTGATACGATAAAGCAATTATCCTTCAATATATGAAAATAAGATTTATTGCTGAAGAGTTAAATAAATACTGATTTTATAGCAGGGAACAGTGCATATATGCAGTTTAAAAAAGCCTTGTTTGTCGCTTCACTGTCTTTTTTGCACACGACGACTAAATATACTTGGAGAGTTTATAATTTAAAGAATACTTCGAATCACTACAAACTCGATGTAAGGATCTAACTCAATGACTGTTGATCCTAAAGTTAGAGCGCTAAATAATTGGATAATAGAGTGGTAATTTATATCAAATATATAAGCAAATATATGAAATGCAAAATAGGAACCAACATGTATTAACAATTATTACAAGGGTATGAGTTTGTTTCATGTTAATGTCCTGTATGTCCTATATATATTTGGGAAAATATTAGGTTGGGGAATAAGCTCGTAGCGTTTTTACCAAAGACTTATTTAAACAAAAAAAAAATAATTACATCAATAAGTTAATCAATTCGCCGTTGCTGTTTACAACCTCTTCCCACCTCTCGACCCATTTGTTGATGCCGTTCCGCCAAAAATCGCCTGGTCTGGTATCAAATAAGTTGTTGAGCCAATTTTTAAGGACCTCTTTGTTACCGAAGGTAATGCCTTTCATATGGTTTGACAAAGAGCGGTAAAGATGGTAATCGGTCGGTGCTTGGTCCGAAGAATACGGCTGATGCTAAAGGACCTCCCATTCGAGCTCTTGGAATGCGGCTTTGACGACTTGTGCAACATGGGGCCTAGCTTTGTTGTGAAGTAGTATGGTTTGACCGTGTCAATCAGGTCTTTTCAGTTGAATAGCCTCATTCACGCAGTGTAGCTGGGCAATGTAGAGCTCCTTGTTAGCTGCGGCATCCGTTTCGAGCATTTCCCAGTGCACCAAGAGGTCCTTAAAAACGGGCTCAACAACTTCTTTTATACCAGACCAGGCGATTTTTGGCATCAACAAATTGGTCGAGAAGTAGAAAGAGGTTGTAAACAGCAACGACATATAAACTTATTGATATAATTATTGTTTTTTGTTTAAATAAAAATCTTTGGTATAAACTCTACGAGCTGATTCCCCAAAACCTAATAGTTCCCTAAATTATTTTATTATATATTTGTAATAATCTTTAATTCATTAATACTTGAGCTTAATAAAACTACTTATCCGTTATTAACAACACGATAACGAAATAAAGGAAATCTAGCAAGTGAACTTGTTTACAAGGAATGAAAAGTTTAATGCATTAAAAAAACACCGTTTAAATCATATTTATATTCCGCAGAAGTTGAACAAATATAATGAGAAGTTTATAGCTTTTAGTAGTTTTTAACAAGATTATATTTCAGGAAGAAAATTGTATACAAAACAGTCTACATAAATAAGCAACACATTTATTATTTTTTACATTCCTTTTAACTGAAATAAATTATTTAATTTTTTTTTATTTTCTGAAGAAAGAAAGTTGTTCATTAAAATAGAAAGAAAAAAATTGCTTTTCTATTTCATAAAATCCTCTTTCATTAGCGATGACAACATGATCCCAGAAGTTATGAATGACTGATTGTCATTGCCAAATGATATTGGGATTATCATTCACGATATATCGTACCAAAGGGACTCTTTTCAATTTAATTCACTTTTAGAAGTTGTATGTTTGAAACGCTGTTTTCGCCACCTTACACCATGATGAGCAAAGGTCTTTTTCATTTCAAGACGTTTTCTATTTTTCCACCTGGTTTTAATTTTCTAAACTCCAATTCATTTAATGGGTAATATATATTTGAACTAAAGTCATAAAATGTAGATTCTAATTGACGATTTGTAAAATTCATAATTCGTATTTTATTTTACCAAGTGTATAATTTTAAGAACTTTAATCAAGTCATTGAATTTTTGTTTTATGTTACTTTTGGGGGTTTTGATGTCACTATTTCTGATACAATAAAACTTAAAATTATGTATTTTTTTACATTTTATTCATATATTTGTATTTTATTACAATATAATAGGCTTTACTAATATGATGTTGCATACGTGTTTTCATTTCAAATTGTAATTTTGAATTAATTTGAGAAAAATCAAAAATATATGTAATGAACGTGACATAAAACCCAATTAGGCATAAGCAAGTTACTTATTTGACAATATTCATACAGAATTGATAGTAGAGTACAAAAGAAAGTGCAGTAATGAGAACGAAGGATGAGAAGGAATGTTCATTGTGACCAAATAGTAGGATCTCAATTTTTGGATTAGATCTCGGATTCAATTGCAGTAAATATTTAACAATGAGAGTCAGTTGTTTCATTTTTCTATCTGCATGTATGCCTATTCGTGGGAGGAGGTGTATTTAGAAGTTTCCAGCATTTCTTACCTTGAGACAGGTTAATGGAATCATAATTCATCATACTTTTATCAGGCTCATAATTTCATCATAATTTAAGGTCCTTCGTGATGAAATTATAAGCTTTATATTCAAATGTATTATAACAATTTTCAGTTATTCCATCTAAGGCCACGGTAGCTTAGTGGTAAGGGCATCGAGCTTCCGTCCGATAGTTTGGCGTTGGTTTTCCAATACCGCCAAAGATCCAGCGCATACTTGCGATATATGTACTCGTTACATCTGTGGAATCGAAAGTCCTGAGGTCAGTTGTTGAGCAGTTACCATGGGTGTAATAGTCTGGATAAAATTTCCTACCCTCCAAATCAATGTTAAAATTGAGAGAATGGATCCCCTGGTGGTGCCATCTATCGGAGGGGTCTAAGAGCAAAATCGTTCTTTCACCTTCTTGGAGCTCTCATTAAGCGAAAGACGCTCCCTACTGACATAAATTCGCATAGCCGTCGGCACAGTGAGCTTGGCTTGTCCAAGTGTTATTAATAACAACACAACACAGTTATATTCTACCTATATAAAAATAATAATATAAATGCTTCTTATATACTGTTTAGTTTAGGTTATAACTATGCGATCAAATAAATATTTTTTGCACCATAGGGACCTTTTTTATCTTGTTGTTGTTCCTTATTCCACTTGATCTAGTACAATCTAGACCAAGTCGAGTAGATCGTTCGCCCAGAGAAAGTCCCGAACCAGCGCAGGGTTATCAAAAAGATCTCTCTTCTCCAAACCCAGACAGGAGAGCAGATTGTCCTGAGAAGCTTGGTGGAAATTACACCTGAGGCACACAGGGAATACTTTTTGACCCTAAACGAATGTAAGGGTGCGAGTATGTCCAGTAATGTTTTCTTATCTTATTAAAAATAAATAATATTATCTATTTATTCCCTCTCACTAGACATGTTTAATGTATGGGAATACGTTTCTTTTCTAATTAAATGTTTAATATTACATCTCTGAATAAGTCAATGCTACTAGGCGGTATTATCTATAATGGTTTTTGTCATTTAATGCTACAAATGGCACCGCAATTTATTTTAATTCATAAAACTAATATTACTTTCTGAAAGCCTTGAAATGTAGGCATTTTAATTTGGTCAAAAACTAAGTATTTCCAAGAACTAACTGAACCAAATGGCTTCATTTTTATCAATTTAAACTAATTTGCTAAATTAAAGGTTTAATTATTTATGAAATGACATGAATTTGGTTTAATTATCCTTCATGTGTAAAAAATGACAGTTGAGAGACAACCATGCTAAATCTATGAAATGAACTGTGGGCTAAGTAACCATGTTTTCTTTCCTTGCATAACTTGCTTCGATAATTCTATTTTACAGATGCTTCATACTCATACACAATTAAATTAATTATCAGCTCGTGAACCCGTGATCGGCTACTCTGAAGTTAGTGACGCTAACTACTCCGCCTTCAATCAGCTTTAATAGTGATAATTATGATTTAAAAGTTGTAAAAATGTTGATGTAGGATTCGGTGACAGAAATAACTAAGTAAGTAAATTTTCAGATTAAACTGAGTTCCTGATAAAGAAATTGCTGAAAGTTTTTCAAAAAAATGAAATGTTGATTCTAGAACTTTAATGATGCCGCAGTGGTCTGTTTGGTGAAGCTGTTAACTCTCGTTTTTTATTGTAGTCCAAAAAGTAGTAAATTCAATTCCTGACCAAAACGGAGATCGGCCTTGTTCGCTAATAGCAGCATGGGCATATAAAATATGTTGTGGTAGTTAAGTCTTCCAAGTGAAATAATAACCTCTGGTTGTCTTCTACTTCTAAATTACGAAGACTCATCCGCTTTCTCACCATTTAGCTTCGCATGCTAGAGAAAATTCAGACTTCAACCTTTGATGACTCTCGAACCACCTGAAGCAGCATATCACACACTCTATCATGACCGGCATGGATTCCATGGACTTGATCGATTTATTTGTTGATCACACACACACAAGTTGGATAAGTCAACATCAACAGATCTTTCATATGCCATTTTTAGTGATAATGAAATACGAATTGTAAAGGAATCTTAATTTGTCTTCTCAAGTCAAATTTCTTCTTGAACACTATTAGGACTTTAGGTTTGTGATTCAAATGATGTATTTGTTGAGAGAAACGGAGCTCGCACTGTTAGAGAAATTAATTTAAATGGAAATTCAATTTAAGACTTTTGAGAATGCTATTTGACAAAACCCAAGTGCAACAGAATTAATGTTATTTAGTCAACTTAAATTTAATCAATAAGAAGAGTAATCAAAAACCAAAAGAAATGGCAGTAGGTAAAGATAAATATGCATGGATTATACTACTTGTAACTTTAATAGAGGGATTTTTAAGCATTGGCATAACAGTCCTCAAATTTGAATTTATCTTAATTTATTAAAGAAAGCATAATACATTTAAACTTGCAATTTAATTCTTTTTTGCTAATATTTTCAATTAGCAAAATACATAAAAAAACATTTAGCCTATGTTATTAATAAATTAGTGTTAAAATTATTTTAATGAGATAAAACTTGAGTTTATTTCTAATTTTTATTGTTTTACCCCAATACACAGAAAATACTATAACAATCAAAGGACAAAATTTGTGTTAATAAATTAAAAATGAAAAAAAAAATCGTCAGGTAGCAATGAATTTTTTTCCCTTTTCTCAATAATTAAATTTTAAATACATTTTATTACAATAATTGTTGTTCATCATATTTAATAGAAAAATTAATCATTTTTTGTTATTAACACACAATTTTCTTATTACAAAACATTGTATTTATGAATCACTCTACGGTGTTATGGTGTTATTTAATGACATGGTAATCAATGATATATATATATATATATATATATATATATATATATATATATATATATATATATATGTATATGTATGTATATGTATATATATACCCACTTTTCTAATGAAATCCTTTAATTAAATGACTAACTGTTTGTATTTTAAACAATTATATGTAAAACTCTTCATGTATTTATCTTCCGACGAAATATGTGGGCTTTATATTTAAAATATAAACTATATTAACTCTGTGTTGTTACTATCTATGCTGTAAATTCCGAATTTCTATAATTATTATTAATCTATATTATTACAAAAGAATTTCATACACCTCAACAGTGACACAGAAATCAAAACAATTTATGAATTATTGCTATTGCAAATATTTTATATATATATTTCATTATAAATAAATTCTTTTTATTGTAAGTAAAAAATAATACATCTTAAATTTTTAAGTGGAAAAATTTTAAATTAATTATATATTTCTGTTGATCTGAATTTGCGAAATATTGAAAAAAATTTGTTTTTTTTCCATGTTCTATTAAAAGAAATTTCTTTGTTACATTGTATCAAAATGATAATTATATTAACGTAATAAAAAATTAAATAATAATAATTTATTTTTCATGTATTAACAAATTAAAATATTTTAAATTTATTTTTCATGCATTAACTTTTTGATTCAAATTTTGTGGTTTAGATCTAAAAACAATACTTATAAAGAATGTTCCTTCAAAACTTTAATTTTTATAATTCACCGAACAACATACTCTTGAATATATAAGTGTGGTTAAGCCCATTTTCATGCAAGCTATTTCTCCTTAGAATAAATACATCTCCATCCTCTATACACACACTGTATGTATATATATATATATATATATATATATATATATATATATATATATATATATATATATATATATATATATATATATATTTGCAGTGCTATTCATATAAATAAATAACACTTATAACTGTGCAATTGAATATAATTATTTAAAATCTTAGTGCTGTGCAGTGAAGTGAATTTCAGAACAGATTTTTTCCATTATCTTTTATTTAAAAACAAATCTCTGTTTTCTTCTTATTAATAAAATAAAATGAATAAAATTATTAAAAAAATTGTGATTCTTAAATTGTCACTGATTTTAAAATTTTGTTACACTGTATATAATGTCGTTTTTAGAATTCGGTTATAGCGTTTTGTAAATTGAACATTTTTCAGAAAATTAAATTGATTACAATAAATATTTTTGAATAAATTTAGATAATCTGGAATGTTGTTTGTAAAGTTTAGAGAAAGATTTATAGTCAATTAATGAAGAATTCCTTTAAATCACAATAAATTCTTCAAGAATGTATTCTGAGAATTTATTTTATGCATTACAGAAATATATAAAAAAATCACGTAATGTTTTTGTTAACAATCATAGTAAAAAAATAAGTTTTGTTATGAAGAAGCTTTCACCACTTATTTATTCTTACAAATACGTTTCTAAAGCGCATGATATAAAATATTTCAGTTCATTTGCAAAGCAAGAAGTAAAAATAACATTTCTAAAAATTTCTTATAAACAACTCTGATTTATGAACTCTAATTCGTTGGTAGAACCATCGGCGGTATTGTCATCCTGTCATACCTATATTAAGCTGTCTTACAATTTATATTTTTTTGGAACAATAAAGTAATTGTTCATGTTCATCTACTGTGCAACAATTAACGTTACTTATTCTATTTCCATACTATCATTCCATCGACGACAGCGAATTTTGCAATTCTTTATTGGAATTCAAGTAACAAATAAATAAAATAAATAAAAAAAAACAGTTTTCATGCTCACACAAATAATAAAAAATATGAAATTATTCTGTTTAAATGTCATAGTTATTGATTCTCAACCTTACTCCCCCGCATGGATGGGTCGCCATGGTAACTCACTTCCGAAGTACGCACGGCTGAAAACTTTTCTCGAATGTGATTTTCCAACTCCATCCTATTGTTGAAATTCGTGTGGAGTTATTGAGAAAAATTATGAGTCGTTTGAAAATGAAATAATAAAACGAAAAAGAATAAAAAAAAGAGCAAACAATGGTAATTGTTCGAAAGTTTTGTACTTACCTTTATAATATCGTTTGCCGGGAAGAGCGACTGGCGAAGGTTGGTGGCAATGGATGCGGTTGTAGGAGTAGAGGCGCAAGATGCAGTAGTGTGATGGGAGAGGCATTCGTCCGATCCCTTCTCGCTCCCGCTCCGGTGCTGGCGTTACTACCGGCTTCGATTCATGAGGATCTGCGCCATCTGTTGGGTACAAGGGGTGGTTGCGTTTCATCCTTCCCACCTTTTTGTTTCTTGTTTTTTTCTTTTATCAATCGACGGCAGCCAGCGCTGCATGAATGGAAAAAGCAGACGATCGGGCTTAAATCGGGATGCTTCGACACAAATATAATGAGTTTAGGCCGATTTGAAATATTTTGAAAGGAAAATGCGTCTTTCATCGCGAAGACCATATCATAGTGGAAATATGCTTGGAAAATTAAGGAAATATCGCATTTAAAAAGGAATGAATTTAACTTCGTTCTTCTAATTAAAAATTGGTATATAATATCACACTTTTGTTGAAAAACATGCCTCAAAAATAACTCTAGTTAAATATAACTTATTCGTGTTTTAAAAATTAATATTTCCTCTCTATTCATGATATATTTTGAAAACATTTCAAATTCTATACTCTAAAAAGCAACGCAAAAAATGACTCAAATTTTCATGGCTTATTTCAGGTTTATGAGAAAAGAAGTGAAAAATATTATTATATTATATAATACACACACACGCAAACAAAGCTTAATAAACTTTGAATTGCAATATATATATATATATATATATATATTCATATCCGTTTTGTTGTATTTAGTATTTAAAGTAATATTTAAGCATTAAAATACTTATCAAACAAGTTCTTTTGAATTGTTGAGAAGTAATCTTTACTTATAAGCCTTTTTTACACTAAATATAAGAGTAGTTTTGCTGTTAATTTTCACAGTACTTGATACATTATCTGAGTATAATAGCTATTTTATGTTAGGAATAATATTTCTACCCAAAATAAATGTTAAGATAAATTTTATTACATTATTTTAATCCTACATTACTAAACTTTATTTAGAAGATTTTAACACATTTTATAAGCAATTGTTGGCATTCAAGTATAATGTATATATTTATTTTTTCTGGCTGTAGAATTCATCAAATATTTCATATGCTTCAATCAGCAAATTTATTTTATCAATGGATCTAACCAAAAATATTCTAAATTCATTTTAATCAAACGGTACTCTTAAATATTGATGCTAGACCGAAGTACAAGAGTACTTCCAGGGTAAATTAAAATGAAAGAAACCTTTATTTAAGACAAAACTTTTCAAAGAAAAAGTGTCGTGTTAGATATTCAAATTTATTCTTGTATATTCATGTTTGATACTCAAATGAAATACTTGTTGATTACATAAAAAAAATTAAAGTATTTTATTTCGAAAGAAATTTAATACTAAACCTTATATCAATAAATTTCCTTGTTTTTACTCTCAGAAAAGTATACATTTTACGTATCAAGTTCAAGTTAATTATTTACTCATTACTAGATTATACATATAAAAATTTAAATTTCAGAAAGTAAGTATAGTATATTTTATTATAGTTTTTATCAGTGAAATGGTCTTTGAAACATTTCATTGATAATAATGTTTTTTCATGGTACTTGTTTTGGTCATAGAAGCATGTTTCACACATTTAGCATTTTCAAATTTGTATTCATATTAATAAGTTTATAATATATATATATAAGTATTTTATAATTATAGTTTTTATATTTGTGTTTATAATAGTGTTATGCTGTTCAATATATACATATATCTTTTTATTTATATAAACTCAAAAAGATACTGTCTAAAAATTAATTGTATTTATTTTCTGTGGGTTCAATATTTTATTACTAGGAACAAGTGTTAATATTTTTATTTCCAAATGTTTTTAAGATAAGTAACAAATACCATAAAAGCTTACAGCATTACCTTATACCCGTAATCGTTGTTGAAAAATTAAAAAAAGGTATTTTAAAATTATATTAACAGGTGAAAAATAATATTTTACACGTAACTATAATTAATTGAATATGTATAGGCTATTTTGCAGGAACTTTCATCATCAGGGAGTTGATAAGTATACATACACATTGATGAAGAGTTTTATCACAAAATAAATATAATTTCCATCTATTTAAAATACGGCCGTGAAAAGTTTCATGCACAGTTCATACAGTTCACATTTTGTATCAACCTGCTAAATAATACTTATTATATCAACATTTCAGTTTTCTTACCATAAATTATCATTTGTTTATATAATAAAATTAATCTTAGTATAGCTAGATATATGTTAATAAATTTAGAGGATTTACTTTTTTTATTTCAATAATCTTCTTATTTGAGTTTTTATCAAACAATTTTGTGCTCGATGATAAATGCAATTCATCTAAATAAAATTCTGTAAATATGTAAGCGATAAGTTTTTTTGTAATATATAACTACATTTTAATGAGAAATTTATTGTACAAATAAAAAAAGTTTAGTCGCAAAATAAAGCGGAAATCTAAAAGATTCTTAAAGGAATCACTAATTGTATACATGTGATAAAATGCATGTATTTGTATAGATTATATGCATATAGAGGCTGTTTGTACATTTTTGAAGACGATTTTGACAGTACACAGAAAAATCAAATTTATATTTTGTGTGATAAATGCTTAATGGGATAGTGCTTGCTCGTAATTATCATTCTACATCATAATTTTCGTGTTAACAATGGTTTTCATAATGTGAAAAAAAAGTATTTTGTTCGAATCCTCTAGATTAGCTTTCCCATGTCCACAAAACATTGGAAATCTCCATTTCGTTAGAGAAGATTTTCAGAGTCCAAAAGCATCAAGAGACTTACCAGGTATGATCAGCCAGGAATATAATTTCAATTCTCTTTCCTTGTTCTATTAAAAAAAAAAACAATCGTGAATTTTTATTTGTTGTTGCTTGTCTTCATGCATGTTGATGCAACGTTGATGGTTGATGGCATTATGGGTAAAGATCTTGATTTCAGGCTTAAAAAAATGGAGCTATGTTTTTGACAGTTTTATCGAACGTTTTGTACTGTTATCTTACCTTTGTATGAAAAATTAGTGATTGTCCTAAATCCTTTAGCTAAACTTTCATCTATTGCTAGGACATTTTCTCATTTCTATCTTGACAAATGTTTTTCATGAAAAATTCTGCTGCGTTTTCTGCTTTCATATAGATGTGACGCCGAGGAAAACGATGGATACTATATTTTTGGATTTTCTAAGATTCGAATCAAATTTAACAATTTTATTTACAGTTAAAAACTATGCAGTTGAATGTATTTGAAAAATACCTATGAGTTGGTAGGTTTTCATTTAGCATTAAAGTTCTCTCATTTGAAATGTTAGAAAAACTACGCTTTCTCTTTAGACAAAGGATAATTGAACGATTGTCATAGTGTGAGCTTTTAAGGATGGATTTTTCATTTAAAGCTCAGACTGTGACGATATTTTCTCTTTAATATTTGTAATATTTTCTTCTTTTGTTTTACATTACTTAAAATCATGGCTTTTACAGCCTCTCTGAATTACTGAATAAGGAGCGTAAACGTTTCCTTTCATCCAATACCGTTCTAAAAGCGCCATTTTGTTGTTGTTTACTAATGACACTTGGACAAGCCAAGCTCGCTATGCTATGCGAATTAAGTCGATTGGGAGCGTCTTTCGTTTTAATCAGAGCACCATGAAGGTGAAAGTACGACTTTGCTCTACACACATGCCATAGCTACCCGTTTATAGGGTAGGCAACCATTCACACCTCATTCATACTAGGAAAGGACAAAAACAGTATAGATAAAGAGAGAAAGTACATCCATGCCCGAACCGGGATTCGAACCCAGGACCTCCTTATCCGTAGTCAGTCACGCTGACCACTAGACAAGTTGGTCAGCGCCATTTTGTTGTAAACATAAGATTGAATTATCAGAAAATATAAAAATAAAATTTGTTAACAAAATAATTGTCGTGTAAATAAAATTTTTTCCACGTAGAGGATTTTTTTGGAAGGGAAATAAAATTGTTTAAAAATGTACAAATAGCCTTTATAATTGTATTGCATAAATTGGATATATATTTAGGACTTTGTGGACTAACATAATTCAATAATGAAGGATAATGCATGTAACAATAAATCTTACATTTACCTTAATGTTTTCCCTATTGAGGGGGAGAGATTTCTGACCTATCCCATAGAAGTATAGGAGGAACTACAGAACTTTGGAAAACCAATGATGTAAAGAGGAGGAGCTAAGCCGAAAATTATGAAGAGTTAAAAACTGCATCCAAACACAGAGAAGACACACAGAAGCCCCAGAGAAGCCCGACATAGAAAAGGAGTCCACAATTGAGGACTGGGTCCTCATTGAGCATAATAAGAAGCTAAAACGATGTTAGTTGTAAACAAAGTATAACCACCGCATTCCAGAAGGAACCCTGCCTCGAATTTCCAGAATGGAGCTGCAAATGTCCGACAAATAGATGAACAGAAACGAGACGATAGAGTCTGAGGAGAGATACCAGAGAAAAAGAGGGAAAGCTCATGAGCGATGAGCAAGCCAAGCGAGATCCTGAGCCGGTAATGCCATTGACGTTAGGAGACACCACACTGCTACTTCTAAAAGGGGTGAGTCTGATCTCTCGTTCCTCGTCAAACTGGTCACACTCAGTTATGATAGATTAATGTGTAATTGTCATAAAACAAATAATAATGTTAGAATCTCAATTATTTAATCAAGAATGTTTTGATTGTAAATGTATATATAAATTTCTCTTGTAATTAAGTTACTAAAATAAATTACTAAGTTTTATTGTATTTTTGTTTTGAATTTATCTCTGTCATTCAATTATTTAAAAAACGAATCTGGGTTTCCGCGGAGTTTTTCTAAAATTACCGAGTTCACCCCAACATGTTACATTTACCTTAATGTTTTCCTTATTAAAGTTTGAAGGGTTAATTTCTACACTCTATATATATATATTTGATAATTAATTAATTAAAAAAACATCTATTTTCTTGCAAATACTTAATACAAAATATATTCTTAAATAACAAATAAAATTTTTTAATTAAGTGAATTCTATTCCTTAATGTTATCTAAATTGTATACTCAGTTTGAAAGTAAAATAAAAATTACCTGCACTTTAAAACGATAATTTACTAAGGAACTAATCATTTTCCAGTGAAATACTTCAAAAGTTTCATTTTCAAAAATTATTGCGAAGTCCTTCAAGTTTATGCGGATGAAGCATTCTTTGCATCTCCCTCATCCTGAAATAAAAAAGTCCAAATTCTCTCTGGAATTTTTGGTACGTCATAATCAATTTATGACCTAGCTAATGGCATTTCGAAAATTTCTAATTAGCATTGCCCTAGATGCTCAACAAATGAGCAGAAACTTTAATAATCAAGTTACCTTGTTTCTTTCAGAAAAAAAAAGAAATTAATGGCTTATATTAACTTCAAAGGATAATTAATTGCTCTTTAGATAATAAATTTTCTACTTAATTTATTGGAATACGGTTATAAGTTATTTTATTTCGCACCGTGGAAACGTGGGTTTTTTCAGAGCAATTAGCTTGTACATAGCGTTTTATATTGATATGAACATTGAAATAGTTGAAATTAAAACAAATATCGTATATTACAGTTAATAGTGGGAATGTTTGCATTTTTATTACTTCGTACCTCAATAGTTGTTCATAATTCCTTTATTTTTGAATTATAGAATGTGGAAATTCTTTCTAAATTTTATAAACACATCTAGATTTAACTTCATAATTATTCCCTCTCAAGTAGTATCAATAATGTTAATACAAATGTACCTACTTTATAGAACTTAATAAAGAAAAATATAGAATCTAAAACAACTTTTGGAGTATAGTATACCAATGATTTTTAAGAAAGGAGAAAAAATTTTCATTTTGAATTATAGATTTTCAAATTGTGATTCATTTGAAGAATTATAAAAAAAAATGTTTTAACTCGCATGTTTCATAATTCTTCGAGTGTATAATATTCATACAAAAATTAACAACACTTTATTTATGAAAGATGGGGAAACAATGTGAACCAAATTGGACATTAATCTTGTCTCATAATTGTAGTTTAAATTTATGAGATGTCTGATGTAGGTAAACATCAAATTGATCAAAAGGTTTAATAAATGATTCTGGAAAATTTGGTACAGTTTTGAATTATAACTAAAAGGCAATATTTAGAAAAGCAAGATAAATATTATTGCGCAAATTTAAACCAGGTTCCTTCGGATATTCTATCATGTGTATTTCATGATTTTTTCTACTCACAAAAAATTGTTGTTGTCTAGTGCCAACAAAGCTGACATTGTGGGGTGCGCTGCTCCAATTTTTCAACTGAACCATATTTTGGTGTGGAGTCCGATTTCCTCAGTACACACATGACATAGATACCCATTTTATAGGGAAGGCAGCCATTCACAACCGATTTATACAAGGAAAGGAGAAAGAAAGGGTAGACAGAAAGAGAAGGTACATCCATGCCCGAACTCCCTATCCACAACCCAGGACCTCCCTATCCACAACCAGGCCCGCTGACCACTAGACAGAGTGGGCGGCACTCACAAACAATTCTCCTTTCTAATCTCTATGTCCAGGAATATACTAGACGGAGTCCATTTGCTTTCAAAAAGTCGAAAACAAGCGTAGGAGACCTATATAGGTCCTCAAGAGATAACCCCAGGCACTTAAGGATAAGTGCCGGTGATGCCAGTTCATTTTGACATTTAGGACAATTCGGGTGCACCTTGAGACCTCTCTCGAATGTAAGTCCTTTCAGGTGTCCACTGAAGAATCGGGAAAGTGTTGTCTGAACATATCTATCGCAATCAAAAACAAGGGATCTTCCAGGACAATCTGCTTGATACCAGGGATGACTCGATGGAACGAGCTAAATCTACCTGTCAGCATGTCTTCTAATGGAATACAGTTCAAGATACGAGGGCCATTCAGAAAGTAGGGAATGTTTCCGTCTCACGCCGCTTGGCGATCACGTATGTTTTGGTGTGCGCGTGCTCAGAGCTTCAGTTGGTATCCAGCCGTCAGAACGAGAACATCTCCGCGCTGCCCGTTTTCCCAATATTCCAATTTAAAAAGTGCGCTGCAATTTCAAATCCCGACAGTTGTGAAGTGCGGTCCGTAATACGGTTTTTGTTAGCAAAAAACGTAAAACCGATAGAAATTCATCGGCAACTGTGCGAAGTGTATGGCAACGACGTAATGAATGAAAGTTCAGTGCGAAAATGGTGTATCCGGTTTAAAAATGGCCGAACCAACGTGCATGATGAAGAGAGGAGTGGACGCCCGAGCATTGTGACAGACGCCAAAGTTGATGAGAAGATTCGTGAAAACCGTCGCTTCAAAATAACGGAGTTTTCGCTTTGCTTCCCACAAGTTTCACGGTCTTTGTTGTTTGAAATTGTGACTCACAAGCGTGGCTACCAAAAATTTTGTGCAAGATGGGTGCAAAAATGCTTACTGATCTTAATAATGGTCAGCGAATGGGAGCAGCCTTAACATTTCTTGACGCCTACCACACACATGGTGATTCTTTACTGGATCGAATCGTAACGGGTGACGAGACGTGGGTGAAGCACGTCAATTGCGAGACAAAATTGCAGTCCATGGAGTGGGGGCACACAAGTTCCCCCAAAAAACCAAAAAAATTTTTGCAAACCTTGTCAGCGCGGAAGATTATGGCTACTGTTTTTTGGGATAGGCAAGGTGTGCTGCTTATTGACTTTCTCGAGCGTGGTGCAACAATCAACTCTGATCGGTACTGCCAAACATTGCGCAAACTTAGAAGAGCAGTGCAAAACAAGCGCCGAGGAAAGTTATCGTCAAAAATTTTGTTTTTTCACGACAATGCCCGACCTCACACGGCAAATCGAACTGCAGAACTTCTTGACTCATTCAAATGGGAGATTTTTTCCACATCTACCCTACAGTCCCGACCTATCACCGAGTGATTTTCACTTGTTCCTGAAGAGGAAGAACTGGCTAGCGACACAGCATTTTGATGACGACGACGAGCTCCGGGTGTGCGTCACTGATTGGCTGAGATCGCAGGCGGCGGATTTCTATGACGAAGGAATTTCGAAGCTTGTCCACCGCTGCGATAAGTGCCTTAATTTGTTTGGTGACTATGTAGAAAAATAGCATTTTAGTCACTCTTTCAGATGTATATAATAAAAATTTTTTTCCTGTACTTAGTTTTTGTTTTATTACAAAACGTTCCTCACTTTCTGAATAACCCTCGTATGTCAGTGAATTAGTAGGTGGTAATGGTTGTTCAGAACCCTCCTTTGCCAGAACGTCTGCCATCTCATTCCCCCATATGTCCACATGCGAAGGAATCCACTGAAGGTGCACTTCACAAAGTGACGAGACCTGCTTAAGTTTGACACAAACAATTAGAATATGTAAGTGAAAAGAAAATTGAAACAAGTATGCTTGAAAATATTACAAATATACTAAATTAGGAAAAATGTAACATTTAAAACAAAACTATATATAATTGCCTTTTCTTGCGAAAAAGAAATTCCATTTAATATCAAAACAAAGCAGTTGTTTTTGATTGACGCCATTCTGAGAAATAGTTAATACTAATTACAAAAATATCTCGCATCATAAAGAATGAACGGGATGTCCTAAAGTTTAAGAAATAAGTCTCTAATAAAACCAGTGGCATCTTTATATATATCTCAGAATAATTTGATTATCATTAGTTTTTTTCTCTGTTGAGATTTTAAAAGCATAGATGGACCACAATTTTATTCGCTTTGAAATAGATGGCGTATTCGAACACAATCAGTGATTTTAGCCCAATAATAATTTATAATTCTCCTATTATGAAAAATGAATATATTGCTCGTTGTATTATTTATAAAAAACATATAATTCATTGTTAAAACTGTTTTTTTTATTTTATTCTTTTTTTCCATGGTATAGTGTAAATCATTATAAAATGAGTTTGTTTTTATATTGCTTAAGAAATCGTATCCAATTTAAATTTCATATTGGTTCAGGCATTTTGACTAATTAAATTAATCTATTTATATTCTTATTCGTATTATTTTGTCAGTATATAAAGAGTGCTTTTTCGAAGTAACCTAAAAATATTTAATAGTTGGAAATAATGAAATAAACAAAAGCTATTGCGATCAAATTTGACGCTTATAATAAACGAAGAAAACTTCACTTATACGAAAGAGAAGTATGTGTGTGCGTAAAGAAAAATTCATTTTACACATTTACTTTGGATTAGATTAAAATAAAAAAGGAGAGTTTGTGTTATCCATCCAGATGCACTTCTATTGAACTGGTAGAGCAAAAACACTGACTTAGTACAAGGAACTATGCTGGTGCTGTAACACAACATGAAAGTCTGTTGACAAACTCAAATATTATACTCAAATATTCTCCATTTTTATACTTCGATTATTTTTACCAAGTCCTAGTCTAATTTCAGCAGTAACTAAATATCTGAAGTTGTATAAAACTGAGAACGAGAAGAGCAAAGGTGCTATTAGGTCCAAAGATCATCTAATGTTAAGAACCTTAGTTTATTCTTTTTTATTTTTATTGCATAATGAACTCCAAATTAGAAATAAAGGGGTCGATATTTGTGTTATTTAAGTGTTCGCTAGAAGGTCTTTTTAAATTGCCCATGTTTACTGGATATTTTTTATTGTAAACCAAGTTGCAGTAATCTTATGCTTATTGCAGTGTATTGTATTCGATTACTTAATGTACAGAACTACATTATTACTTATTGCAACTCATAGCGAAAAAAATCAATTCACAATACTTTCAGCTTCAGATTAAATTTCTAAGTAACAGCTGGGTATATTCATAATAGCTTGAACCTCCCACTAATAGACCAGATGGTCTATCATTGTTTCAGAATAGCAGAAAGAATAATGTAAAATAGAACATAAATTGTCATATTTGAAGATAGTTGATATTTTTTGGTAAAAGATGCACTACAATTTCAATTAATTATTTCTATGATGAGTTTCATTGAAAGTTGAAGTGTGAGCTGCTCTAAATGTATTAAATAGTTTTACCAAAAAGCCTTCACTTCATCAAAAACATTAATTTAAGAAATTAATTTAATCCAGCATCTTTTTACAGTAATAGTGTGATTTATTGATTAATTAACTTATATATAGACACTCAGTATAAAAATGTATTTAAATATAAATATCGGTAATATTCCTAGTTGATACAGGTGTTATGGCTAACTAAGTGCTTATATATTTTTTTACCAAACTAATGAAATAAGACATTGAATTATAGTTGATATTTTAATATTCGGAAATATATTTTTAGCATTAAATTTTTTATTTTTAATTTATTTTTCAGCTAAGTGAGCCCTTTCTAAAATAAGCAAAAATGTTGGTTAGCGCTGTAGTAATTCAAATATTTTTAATGTGCTTTTATTATTTACTTATTTATTTATTTTTTGATTTTACCATAATTCATTGGTAATTGAAAATGAAGAGTTGTGGTTAAATACTAACATAAAAATAAAGAACTATATTGGAAAAACTTGAAAATCAGTGTAAATTTTAAGTAATTACTCATGAAATTTCAGAAAAGTAGTTCTTATGTGCGATCTGTACAATTAACACGCAATTCAATAAAAAGGTCATGGCATGCAAGTATCAGGAACAAAACCTCATAGGTGACGTAAGCATAAACAAAACACGTGCCATACACAATCGCAGTTCAAGACTGCAAAAACGAAAGTACGATGACCCAATTAAAAGGATTCTATGTAAGTGGGATCTAAAGTGCCATATGGATTGAAGAAATTACATGGACAACCTTTGACGTTGAAGAATGATCTGAAAGCTGCAGGATGGATCTGGTATGACCAGTCTTTCTTGAAAATTCAGAATCAACAAAGGTTTTATTTCACGTTCTTGGAAAGCCTTTAAACCATAAGTACAGCTGTCAGAAAATTTGGTCATGGCCATCTCAGAAAAACAACTGCAGTGAATGATCGATATATCATCTTTCCGAAGAAAAGAGCCCCTGAACAATCAGGAAGCACCATTTTTCAGAAACTGTGTACAGAAATGGGGGATAAGTGTTGCGGTTTATTGCGTTCGATTACAAAGGTGACCTTTTTCCGCTATCCTAAATGCTGCATCCTCTTTAAAGTTGGTCATCGACAATATTGTTTAGAGTTGCGCAAGGAAAAACTGGGCATCAAAGCAATCGACTGGTGTCCTTTTTATGGATGAGACTCGTTTGCGTACCCCAAGCGATTCTCAATGCTAGTTGATTTGGGAAGATGTTGGAAAGCAGTTTCATTCCAGTAACATTACGAGAGCAGCAAGTTATAGTGGTCATAGAATTGTCGGTTGGGGAAGAATTATGCTGAACCGGAAGATTGAGCTCCATGCGTTTTGGGCAGAGAATCTGTATTATAAAGAATTGGTACTTCTCTATGTGCGTTTGTTACAATGTGACTTTAGAACAGACTTCGTTTTTATGGATGACAATGAGTGACCACGCCAACCTTCTGGTACGAGAAGATATCACTCTAATTGATTGACCAGCGTACTCAAATGACGTGGAATGCTTTGGTAAGACACCTTATGGCAAAATTAGATCCTCCGGAAAGCACCCACCAACTAAAACAGACAGTGATTGAAGAATAGGAGTTCTGACGTCAAGAACTGTTGGTCAATCTGGCGATGAATATGAAGAGACGATGAGAAGTAATTATTGCAGTAAGAGGAAGGCATATCCCATTCCGAAGAACACGCGCTTGTTCTTCTTGGACAGACAATCTTGTGTAACGATACGTGGAGTTTAATGAAGTCTTTTTTGTTTGATTCCATACGATATGGTTTATAGTCATTTTTGCCCAGTTGGGTTTTCGTCATTGTTTAAGTGCAAAATGCTGTGTCTCATTTCTGAATTTTATGTTTCTCAGATTATTTCTCGTGAAATTATGTCAAAAAACCTGTTACTTATGATTTGCAATCTAGTCTTTTAGTCTTTACAACCACTTAATGTTTCAAAATAGTCGCATTTATTTTTTCAATTTTGATATTAATGTTTTTGCATTCTGTATAATAACAATAAACTTGTTTATGTTGTGAAAATGTTTTGAAAATTCAAAAATTTGAAGGTATTTCGACATATTTAGTGAACGTGTAAAATTTGTCTTCTAAATGTGAAAGAACAATATTGTAATTTTCATGTAATTAATGAAATAACAGGACAGAATATATTATCAGATAACAGGTCACACAAGTTGAGTGATATAATAATTTTAATTTCTAATATTTTAAACAAAGTGCAGAAAAATTTTAAACAGTATTATTAAACTAAATATTTACTTAATTATAATTAGCATCTCAAGAAATTTAATTTGTTGATAAGTAAATTCAATAAAAAGTGACTCACAAGCTTCTATTTTCTTATCATAGGAACATGTAAGATCTTTTCATTTAAATAAAACTAATGTTGTTAATTATTTATATTTAACAAAGGAAACTTTACATAAAGAAAAATTTTATAGTTATATTAATTATAATTTCTTTGAAAATTTTTAAATATATTTTTAATTAATAGTATTTATTAAAGAGAATCATTATTTCAAAGATTATTAGATGTAACTGCATGCATTTTTTCTAAAAAAAAATGTGCTACCGAGTGTTGCAAAATATTATTTTTCTCAAAAGTGGGAAAAGTAAAACTGTTAACTTGCATCTCTTCATTAAATTAAATGGATAAAAGCTTTATTTTAGTTCATTTTCTTATCTTTTAATCACAAATTTAAAAAATGTATATATAGTACATACAGTAAAAAATATAAACATTTATTAAACCATATTATAAAATTATAATGCGTATGTGTGGTCATTAAACTGCAACATTTGGCGCTAAATTGTGACATTTGACAACATATTTTTTACAGAAATTGCGGAATAGAAAATACGGGACAAAAAATACGTAAATACTGACTTTAGAAGCGTTATAATTTGTATTGCTTGAAGCTCATGAAAATACTCTATAATATGACTTTTAATTGAGTCTATTACTATTTCTTCTAGAAAGTGAAATCCTTTTATTTCAGACTGATTGCTTATGTTTTAAGTAGCTACAATTTGTCATTTTATTCAAAAATTTTATAGTATATAAAATTGTATTAGGCATTTTTAGTAGCATAAACTGAAAATTATCTTTTCAAATGAAAGTATTTTAACATTGCAACTGCTATTTTACCACTGAATCGATTTTTCAAGACCACTTTCCCACTAATTTTCCCTTAATTTTCAGACAATATTTTTTTAATTTGTCAGTTTGCTGTCAATATTTAACAAAATGTAAGAAATTATAACTAAAAGATATTGATTAGACCTGCTACATGTTTCAATAATTTTATTTTTAAGATATTGCTAACTTCTTTTAATCTCGATATACCGGAAAACAAGCCATTAGTTAAAACAATTTTTCATCATCATCATTGTTTTTGATATTTCTGTGTAGATGATTTTATTGATGAGTTTAAACTATGAACAAAAGAAATTGAATGAGAGAATTTGCTTACATAAAAGTAAGATAGAGGAGAAAAAATAAAAATCAGCTGTGTTGATAAATTTGGTGTTATTTATAACAATATCGAAATATGATTCATAATGTGTAATATACCTCTGTTAAAAGTGTTAGGTTCAATTATTGCAATATATGGGAATAGCACTTTATTTCCAATAATAAGCATGCCATTTTGTAGCTATCAAGATAGGATTTGAAATACTAATTCCAACACACGGTTACAGTTATATGCGTACAAGAAAGGGACATGGTTTTATGAAAGTATTAAAATAATACCAATCACATCAGTACGGTTAGATTGAAATTCAGAAATGATAACCAACAAGATTCAATGAAGATTGCCATTTTTTATTTCTGTATTGCCATTTTGGCGACATCATTTGAGATCATGCTATCAATTTTTGAAACGGCTTCTGTGTATAAGCATATCATCTAGGTGCAATTTATGAGCTTATTTGCAATTTAATTTAATGATGCAGCTAAGTATTTACTGAAGCAACCAACATTATTGAGTCTGAAACTAGTGTTCCATTAGAGTCATAATTTCATGTAAAATAAAAAGAAAGAGAATAAAGTGGAATTTATCAGATATTTGAGAGAGTTCGTCTGACCATTAACTCTTTTATGTGTGGTTTATTGAAAAGAATTGAGTGATCTTTCAAAGAATTAAGAGTAATTTGATCCGTTTAGCATTTTTAATATCTTTCTATGGAGATGTTATAACATTATTGCCTTTTTGAATAATGTGATACAATTACTACAGATCTTATAATTTGATTAACCACTAGTGACATATAAAATTTTTTTCTTTTCATTTTATGAAAATAGAAGTATAATAAGGAGACAAAATTAAGTAATTTTTAAATAATTGATTTTATGTAACTATATGTTGTTACTTGGACAAGCCAAGCTCGCTATGCCATGGCAATGTGAATTTAAGTCAATAAGGAGCGTCTTTAATTTTAATCAGAGCACACCCCGAAGGTGAAAGTACGTCTTTGCTCTCTTTTAAATCCTCCGATAGATGGCACCACCAGAGGACCAACTCCCTCAAATTTAACATTGATTTGA
This sequence comes from Latrodectus hesperus, assembly GCA_037975125.1. NCBI lineage: Eukaryota > Metazoa > Arthropoda > Arachnida > Araneae > Theridiidae > Latrodectus > Latrodectus hesperus. Next base: position 3,017,790 of record CM075852.1, on the reverse strand, counting down.
AGGGCGAGGAAATTTTCTTCAGACCATTGCACCCATGGTAACTGCTCAAGGACAGACCATAGGACTTTCGATTCCACAGATTTAACGAGCACGTATATCGTATGTACTCGGTGGGTCTTTGGCGGCATTGGGAATCGAACCCCACCCTTCCGAATGGAAGGCCGATACCCTAACCACTAGGCTACCACAGCCCTTAACTATATGCTATTATTTAATATTCAAATTATGAGTCTAGAATCAGTCATCAGCATAATAATCAGATTATATAATATGTAGTATAATAATCAAATTGTAGTATATGTTGTAACACATTTGAAAAATTTACTATCAAAATCAATTATATTACAAATAATATTTGATTTCAGTTTCAGGGGAATCATGAATAATTTGGAAATCAACAAAATAATACGCGTGTTTTAATTTAAAACGGAATAATAAGTATACCAAAAGATTTTTGGTAAATATTTATTGCATTGAAGTAAATTAATAGTATCATTCATTTTCATCTGTTAACAAAGTGTAAATTAGCATATCTTATTTTAAGCATTCCTAATAGTATAATAGGTAATTCCTAATTAATAGTATCATTTATTTTCATCTGTTAACAAAGTGTAAATTAGCATATCTTATTTTAAGCATTCCTAATAGTATAATAGGTAATTCCTAATTAATAGTATCATTTATTTTCATCTGTTAACAAAGTGTAAATTAGCATATCTTATTTTAAGCATTCCTAATAGTATAATAGGTAATTCCTAATTAATAGTATCATTTATTTTCATCTGTTAACAAAGTGTAAATTAGCATATCTTATTTTAAGCATTCCTAATAGTATAATAGGTAATTCCTAATTAATAGTATCATTTATTTTCATCTGTTAACAAAGTGTAAATTAGCATATCTTATTTTAAGCATTCCTAATAGTATAATAGGTAATTCCTAATTAATAGTATCATTTATTTTCCTCTGTTAACAAAGTGTAAATTAGCATATCTTATTTTAAGCATTCCTAATAGTATAATAGGTAATTCCTAATTAATAGTATCATTTATTTTCATCTGTTAACAAAGTGTAAATTAGCATATCTTATTTTAAGCATTCCTAATAGTATAATAGGTAATTCCTAATTAATAGTATCATTTATTTTCATCTGTTAACAAAGTGTAAATTAGCATATCTTATTTTAAGCATTCCTAATAGTATAATAGGTAATTCCTAATTAATAGTATCATTTATTTTCATCTGTTAACAAAGTGTAAATTAGCATATCTTATTTTAAGCATTCCTAATAGTATAATAGGTAATTCCTAATTAATAGTATCATTTATTTTCATCTGTTAACAAAGTGTAAATTAGCATATCTTATTTTAAGCATTCCTATTTTCGCTTACTTATTTTGGAACAATTTTTTGTAACGAATAATTTTAAAAAAATAATTCGCACTACATATGTCGCATTAGCCTTTCATCTCCATCAGACATTATAATAATATATTATTATAGTGTCTGAGGGTCACCCAATTTTTATCAATTGGTAATTTGTTTGCGGTATATTTAGCACCTAACTGAATATTCTGGAAAAGTAGTGGGAGATGTTTTTATCACCAAGTAATATTTTTAGTGCAAATGAGTGAGTGAAATTAATACAAATGAGTGTGTGAATAGATTAAATTAAAGTCTTTGTTTTGTTTCTTGCAATAAATAACGAAATAATAGTGAACATAATTACGTATTCAAACTTAACTTACAAATATTCTACTCGCAATGTAAAAATAATGATGAAGAAAATTGTTTTAGAGAGATAATTTATTTCCATTCAATTTTCATTTATGAAGTATAAATGCTTTGATTTACATTTGATTCGAGATATATTATTCAATCGAAATTTTTCATCCAAAAAAAAAATGAAGAAAAAAATTTGAGCTTGTGTAAAAATAACATAATAGATGACGAAATTGCAATAATAACATTAGTCAAAATATCGTAGATTGGGTGAAAAATTAACTAAAAATAAATTATTATAATGATTTTACTACAGACATGTATGGAATTTAAAATGTTTATTTGTTAAATATTTTTTTCTTGAATGTTATTACTTATGACTTTTTCATTTAACTGAAACCAGTAAAAAAATATAAATCAAAATAGTAAATTTACTCTCACCCCTATAAAAATGTGCATATTTCAAACAAAAAGATTGCTAAGAAGTAGCATAAGGCATATATTATAGACAATTTTCTGTTGTCTTAGAAGAATATTTATGGAACCGTAAGATTAAATAAGTGAAAAATATAGTATATTTTTTAAAACCACCCGTCTCTTATTTAAAATGCAAGATATGTTCATTCATTGTCGTGTGCCGGCTAGGCTGGCAACATGGGGTGCGCTGCTCCACTTTTCCAACTGAATCCTATTTTGGTGTGGAGTCCGACTTTCCTCAGTACAAAAATACCATAGGGACCCGTTTATAGGGTAGGCAACCATTCACACAAGGAAAGGACAAAGACAGGATAGATAGAGAGAGAAAGTACCTCCATTTCCGAACCGGGATTCGAACCCAGGACTTCTTTATCCGTAGTCAGGTACGCTGACCACTAGACAAGTTGGTCAGCTGCAAGATACGTACTGTATTAAATAGCAATGTTAAGTACATAGTAGTGAAGATGTCAAACTTGCTCTTATTTGTGTTGGTTTACAGAGATATTAATGTCAGTTGCTGGATTTCGCAATTTCAAAAACCGCTGGAATAAAGAAATTTAGGTAGTATGTTCTATAATTTGTTCTTCTCTTTGGCCATTCTGACAATATTTCGAGGAAATATTGATATTAAATTTCAAAACTGAGTTCTTATTTAGAGAGTAAGACTGAAAATGCTTTTCTGTTGAGAGCAGCGCGCCAACTCAGGTGGACCTCGTCACTTGTCCGTGGTTCAAAATGACGAGGCACTTGGTGATGACCTTTTAATATTAAAGTACAGCCTGCTCAGCTGTAAATGTATGTGAATGAATCGAGATACCTCTTCAGACAAACTTGCAAGAAGTCGACTGAAACATTGTGCGCACCATTGTTAAGTGGTAAAATTGTGTTCTTTTAAATGGAAGCAGGATTGAACAAAGGAAAATTGGGGCCATTTTTCTGCATTCACATCTGTTGTGGATCTTAATGGGAATTTCCATTTTATCTGTCTTCCTCCATTTTAAGCCTGTCTGTATTTTTACTTTTACGATTCAACAATATGTACAATTATTTATGAAAATTCCTTCCGGAAAGAGTTAAGAGTTGTACATTCAAATGGCTTATTATGCGCAGCTTTCGACTATTAAGCTAACCACTACGTAATATCAAAAAAACCACTTGCCAATGCTTGTTTAACATGCATATTCATTTAGCTATCAATCATTTAATGTGGTACGCAGTATTCAATTTCTAACTATCCTTATTACTATTTAGAAAAACTGAGCAGGCTTCTCCTAATCACATCCTGTACTTTTTGGGACATTCCAGAGAAGATATATACTCATCCCCCCTTCTGGTCCTCGATTTCCTTAGGGTAAACGGTCTGAAGGACCTTTGCCTGACTTCGTCAGACATTTGGAGGGTAAGCCACAACAACGACGATTTAGAGAAATGTCTCACTTAAAAGACAGTAGAATAAAAGCGAGTAAACTTTAGTGATAAAACCACGATTTAATTCGTGCTCTAATGTCAAACTATGTTTATGAATACAACTAATAACATAAAAGTATTAAATTAATAGCCAACCAACAAGGAAAACAACTGTATAGGATATATACTCATCCCCCTTCTGGTCCTCGATTTCCTTAGGGTAAACGGTCTGATGGACCTTGTCTGACTTCGTCAGACATTTGGAGGATAAGCCACAACAACAACGATTTAGAGAAATGTCTCATTTAAAAGACAGTAGAATAAAAGCGAGTAAACTTTAGTGATAAAACCACGACTTAATTCGTGCTCTAATGTCAAACTATGTTTATGAATACAACTAATAACATAAAAGTATTAAATTAATAGCCAACCAACAAGGAAAACAACTGTATAGGATATATACTCATCCCCCCTTCTGGTCCTCGATTTCCTTAGGGTAAACGGTCTGATGGACCTTGTCTGACTTCGTCAGACATTTGGAGGATAAGCCACAACAACAACGATTTAGAGAAATGTCTCACTTAAAAGACAGTAGAATAAAAGCGAGTAAACTTTAGTGATAAAACCACGATTTAATTCGTGCTCTAATGTCAAACTATGTTTATGAATACAACACTGCTGACGATATATGACACGTCATGTATACATTCACTTGATGAGCTCGTGTATGGAGGGAAGCAAACACTCTATTTTTTCCTCTATAACACGTTATTATTACACGTCTATACAGTGTTTTCGTGTGGGAAGGAGTATATTGAGGTGAACATGCAAATATGTGTGTTGCCCCGTGTGGGTTCTCTATGATTAGAGATACAAAAGTCATCAAGATTAAACTAAAAAATCTTTCCTTATGCGATTTTATCAGGCATTATACATATTTATAATTTCGTAATCATTAAATGCAAACTTATATGTTTTATCTGATTTCAGTGCTGTTTGATTCATTCTAAATAGTCCTTACATTAACTTTGAAACAATATGAGAAGGATATTAGTAAGGAACTTTTATGATTTTATACCTAACAGAGTTCAGTCACCAATTGATGACTAAATCCAGTACTAGACCAGGAGTAGTCAACAGGTTTATAAACACAACCAGCTTTTACATTATGAATAGTAAATTTTTCTAACAATTCGTCATTTTATCAATAACTTAAATTTTGTAATTAGCTACCAATAATTTATTATAATTGTTTATCAATATCAGTAAATAAAACATACAACTGTTTATCAATAACTTATGCATGTAATAGTATTTTAGGGTGCATTGCATTGTTATTTACGACATCCTTTATGAGCTGAAATTTTTTATCAATCAATAAAAGAAATGAAAAGTTTGAATGATTTTAATAATGGTAGGCAAAGAGAGGAATGACTACTGAACTAGATTTTGTTAATTTTTGTTGTATTTCTACCTGTTATTTCTTATTGTTTCTACCTGTTATTATTATTCTACCTGTTTTTGTTGTATTTTTATCAGTTTCACTTTGATTTACTTATTTCCATGAAATTCGTAAATCAAAGTGACAATTATATATTCAAGGATTTGCTTCTAAAGAATAACGTATCTCTGATAAAAATGATTCAATCATATTATGTTAACAATTGATAAATAATGGTTTTGTAAAATCTAAAACAGTTAGTTTATTCATTATAAATTTTATGTTATTAAAAATACAAGAACATTTTTTAAATTTGTAATATTATAAAAAATGATTATTCTGAAAGTACTGCACACTACTGTGTATTTCATATAAGTGTAAATATTTTAAATTAATTTTAAATTTCATGACAGTTGTCTATGACGCCATTAGGCCTCGCTTTTTGCCACAAGGGGCAAAATTAATGATATCACATATAGAAGGGTTCCCAGTAAATGTAAAACCCTAACACAGAAAATGGTTTGGTTTTTGTAATTTGGATTCAGTGAATAAGGATTAAGCCGCTAGATTTAACCTGACACATCCAGAGGTATCATTTCTCTTGGAAGACATTGCGAGCATGAAGTACTTTACGTGGTGAAGCTGCTACAAACGCAACTTATTTTAGGCTGATTCGGTTTAACAGCGAGAACGGTGCCTTTTCCCAATAGGTCCCTGTGGTTTCAAAATACTTTAAATAAAAAATATTAGTCATATGTTATAAATGTTCAATGACAGCAAACCCATAATTTTGCTCCCAGAGAAATAAATTCTTTTGATGTATATACTCTCATATTTTTTTTATTTATAAATTTAATTTTTATACGTCCTAACTCATAACTTTAAATAAATTTTCTATTTATTCTCACAAAAAAGAAAGGAATTTTTCCTTTAAACAATAAGGCTAATTAATATAAATTCTATAGTATTTTTTAGAAAGGAAATAAATTCTATAATATTTTTAGAAATGCGAAATTAAGCATTTGGGCCAGATCCTGATATATTATTTCTGATTAATTTGTCAAACTATGCTATGCTTGAGACTCGTTTCGGAAAAATCTTTCCTGGGGTTTCTAAAAATAGCATCCTTTTGTTCCCAAATTTTCCTTACTCTAGCATTTTTTACATTAGAAAAGTATTTCTCGCTTGCCTCAGATAGTATTTTGAAAGTACATAAAAGGAAACCTCAAATCAGCGTTTCCTAAAATAACACTCACTAAAACACGTGGTGTAGTTCTTAGAAGTACGCTAAAATAATATCGATAAGCACGGAAAATTACTGTAATGAATTGAATAAAAATAAAATAAATAATAATATTATTTGGCATATAAAATCACATTCATCTGAACATGTTATAGAATATAATTCGGTTAACTTAAATAAACTGTTAAATAGTACAATAACTTATACTATATATATATATATATATATATATATATATATATATATATATATATATATATATATATATATATATATAACCTAAGCTTTTTACTTACATTTACACGCAAATTTCTTTTTCTGTGTTGGATTAATATTTTGAACAAAGGATTTTTTTAAATAACTAACATTTAATCAAATACCTGACATTTAATAAAAAGGAATTAAGTATTAGAACTGAATTTAGCATATATTATCCCTCAAAGTTTAATTTCAATATGCGAATGTGATAACTATTAATAAACTATACAGCATTTTATAACAAAGTACTTAAAATATAAAACAAAAGAGAATTACGAATAGTTACTAAATGACGATCGTTTTCTTAAATTGGATTTTGAAAAATCAAAGAAGCTGACTTGTACACTTAACAACCTATGTTTATTAAACTCAAAGAAAGGAATTTTTATACAGAAATTCCTTACAAATTAAGTCTTTTTCTGGATTCAAATTTAAACTTTCTTCATGGATCTTAAGTTGGAAAGAAGCAAATTTTGAACTTGTGAATTTTAGCAGAAAATTAGAATGCATATTTCAAAGCTACCTAGAAGAGTAATTATTGATTAGGAAATTAATAATTTTTGTAAAAAAGAAATAAATTTTTTTTCAGTGAAACAAGTCAAATGCAAATTTGTCAATCAATGTGCATTGAACAAATAAACAAGCCACATTAGTTTTAATTATACATAGCATTTTTGGAAATATATTTTAGTATTTTAAACAATTTATTGAATTTGGGTACTAGAAAAATTATTTCAGTAAAGACCCTCATTCTCAATTATTATCTGAAGTCACAAGAATACATGCTTTACAAATAGCTATTGTGTAGGTCAGAAAATGTTGAAAAGGTGGTTTAAAATTCTCTAGGGTTTTTATGAGTAACAAGAATAAAAAATGTTCTAAAACCATGAATGACGCTGATGTTTTAAGACCAGGATAATCACACTTCATGAAAACGACAATTGGCAATACATTATTTTGGAAAATGTCTGTAACAAACTGTCTCAACTCATCATAAAGTGAGTTTAGAATTTTCATTTTGGATAAAAATGGCACAGGAAAGAAGTGAAAATGAAATTAAAGAATATACGGTACTGAGAGTCCACATTTTCAGCAGTCGTAAGTATTCATTGCAAAGTTCAAATAATTTTATTCATAGAAATTGCATCTTTGGATCATTGCTGCAGACACACTTTATCTGTCTATTGCAAATCTTTACTAATGATTTGGTAATTGGTCACTAACGTGAAAAATCGGATGATGGAGAATTTCCCCCAAAACTCTTTTTTCAATTTTCTACCATGAATCCTACACTATCCTGGAAAAGAAGAATGATCTGTAAATTCCAGGTGATAAATCTTTCCTTATGATATCTAGATATCCCTTGGAATTAACAAATGTTAATATAAGGCTTGATTTAGTGGAATATGTAGAGAAAAAGAGAGAGATTGCACCTAGTGTTTTAAAAACACTTGCCTCAGAGACCACTGCAACCAGATATCCGTCTTTTCAATGGCTTAAGATCCCAATTTGACTGCCACTTTAAGTTGGGGCTGGTATTTTCTCTGACCTTTTTTCATTTTATGCCTCGGCAGGTTATATTGGTACCTCCTTTGGCGATGAAGTTATAGCGATATGCATAGCTTTGAAACGACAATCAGCTATTCATTGCAAGTTTTCAATAGCAGTTATCCTTTTTAACTCTCAGGCAGCCAACCAATCAATCTCTACAGTCGAACACCCGCGAACGCTTGAAATTCAAAAATGTCAAGAATTCCTGAGAAGTCTTGCGTTGAAAGGGAAGCAAATTGTTTTCCAGTGGGTGCCAGGCCACTGTGATTTATGGGGCAATGAACAAGCAGACATCCTTGCAAAGAAAGGTGTCGGTCTTCTACAACATCCTTCTACGCTCCTCTCGTATTGGAAGATTAAACAGTTTCTAAAGCATCTATTGGCTTCTAATGCCTCGCGAGACCTACAGGCTCATATAGTTTAAAAACACTGGAGTAATTTAGGTCCTTCTCATATTCCTATTTTACCTAGACGAAATGCAGTTGCGTCTACCAACATGACATGACTACCTAGCCTCTCTTTGAAGAGCTTGGACATTCTTACTGTTCTTACTAATTCACTCTGCTGTTCTAGAGAAGTAGCTGGACAGAGACCATCTACCCTTTTGTGGGGCTGTTTGCTGCTCAACGGAGGAAGCGAGATATTGGGAGGCAAGATAGCTCCTCAGGCAAATAACTTCGGTCTATTTTCTGTAGTTTACTTTTTGTTTTAGTTCTTTGTATTTTGCCGGGCCATTGAAAATAAAAAATAATTTCTACCACGATATCTTAAATATAAATAAATAATATGAAAAAGAACAACAATACATAAAACGAATAGTAAACCACACTGCAATAAGTTTCACATTTTGCTCACTAATGAGGTAGTTAAATTAGTTTTCTTGTCATGTGTTCTCAAGTGATCAAATACTTACTCTATTTATTTATGTTTAATGTTATTCCCGATTTAGTTAAATATTTAGGGGAAAGTGCTTTCACTTTAATAATAGCTTGTGGTGTTTTAATCATAGCTTATAAGTAAATAATTGTGATTTTTCTGATTTCTTTTAATAACTGTATTATATTTCATTAGATTTATTAGCAAGCATTTCATCTGAATATAGTAGTAGTTGAAAAATTTAATAAGAATTTTAACTGTAATATATTTCTGTAACAGCAAGGAATGATTTTCTAACATGTGCTAAGACATAAATAATTTCAATGAATATATTAGTTATATATTTACAATTAAACTGAAAGAATTTCTGAATTTACAATCATAATCCTTCGCATTTTCCTTTCAAATTGATTTGAATATAAGTTGTTAGAATTCATATTGTGTAAGCACAATTGTTGACATAAAAAATTTACAAAGAAAAGCATTATAAAGTGTTAATGACAGCAGAGAAAGGAGGAACTTTGAAGCAATTTGCATAATTCACAGCATTAGACAATAGAAACATCAACCATCCAACAGCAAGTGCGATACGTTACTTCTTGATAAACTTCTAGAAAGTAGTGTGGGAAGACTGCTTCTTTTATCCGAAAACTTCAGTTCTCAGACTTCTGCATTCTGCTCTGCAGATAGTTCTCTTATTGTTTCACAACTAGTCCAGGCACTTCAAAATCTGTTACTAATATGCAATTTTTTCTTCTTTAAATAAAGATAAAGATAACAGATAACGGCTGCAGATATTATGGACGGATGTGGGAGATTTCCTTAATTAGAAACAATAATACCAAGTTTATTGGACTAACAAATATTTTAACGGTGTTGTAGCAGTGTATTTACAAGACTGTGGTGGGGCCTTGCCAACACATTTGCCTTTAATGTGTACTTTTTCGATGAGGTCATTAGCGCAGATAAGAAATCCAGCTCTAACAAAATTAATCCTTATAAATCATTTTTTGATATTGTGAGGTATACAATTTAACTTCGTTCGACTTTTCATTTCTACAGCATATTTTGCTTTCCAAGATGATTTTCATAGATAGATATTGACGTAATTTTCATCGATAGATATTCATGTGATTTTCATAGATAGATATTCTTGTTATTTTCATAGATAGATATTCACCTGATTTTCATAGATAGATATTCACCTGATTTTCATAGATAGATATTCGCCTGATTTTCGTAGATAGGTATTCACTTGATTTTTATAGATAGATATTCACCTGATTTTCATAGATAGATATTCACAAGATTTTCATAGATAGGTATTCACTTGATTTTTATAGATAGATATTTACCTGATTTTCATAGATAGATATTCACCTGATTTTCATAGATAGATATTCACTTGATTTTCATAGATAGATATTCGCATGTCACAAAAGTGGAAACTCGGAAAACTTAATACCCAATCCAGCATACGCGCATGTAGAAGGCAGAAACGCAATGTTTATCTCTCATCTAACAGTGGCTGGAATCACATGCTGGATCTTTAGCTCTGGAAAGCGTTGTTCTATCACTAAATCAAGATAAGTCATCATACACCAATCTTTGTTGCCCTGTAAGTGGTCAGCCTACCATAAGGCTTTTTAACATAGTTATTTTTCAGTTTCATCATCATTAATAATCCTTCATGACGCGCCAGCCCAGGATGGGCCAACGCCTTCTGAACAAGTTTCTTCCAGCCACCTCTACTGGGAGCCAAACTCCTCCAATATTTTGATCCAAGGACCCTACAGTCTTCTTCGAGTGCATCCACCCATCTCAGCTTTGGTCTTCCTCTTCTTCTTACGCTGATGGGTTTTGCAAGAAAAATTTCTCTAAGGGTTTTATTGTCTTTCATTCTAATAACATGTCCAACCCAATTGAGACGGCTTACTTTAATGTGATGTACAACGTCTGGCTCCTTGTACATTCGATAGATTTCTGTATTGTATCTTCTGCGCCCGTTTTCCTTCTTACCTCCAAAGATACTTCTTAAAATCCTGTGTTCAAATAGGCCCAAGAGCCTCTCCCCTCTTACAGTCAAAGTCCAAGTTTCCGAGGCATAGGTCAAAACGGGATGGATAGGCGTTCTATAGATCTGTAACTTAGTTTTTATGTGATAAAAATTTAGTTTTTAATAAATTTCTTAGGCCAAAAAAGGCTTATTTTTCAGTTTCAGAAGAGTTTAATTGCCAAAATTACTCTTTATAAATCAATTTTATATGTTATGTTAATTACAATGATCTTTCATTGTTGTATACACGAATTCCAACAGTGAAAGGTCATTGTGTTAATGTATGTATAAAAAATGGGACTCACCTTCACCTAGCTTAATGTGTTCAACTAGTACTATAACAATACTTTCATCTTCAGTAACTTTTTACTTTTGTGGTCACTGTGATCCCCGAACTTATTCTTCTGGTTCTGGATTTTTCTGAGAAGTACAAGCCTGATCCATGAGATGTTGTTGTTGTTGCACCAATATGCCTCCCTGTATCTAGCTCTGAGTTGGGCTTTACCAGTTGTATAGAAGCAACTGGACGGAGTCTTCTAGATTTTGAAGCAGGGACCAAATGGAAGACCCCCAATATTTGGCCTTCCACCCGCATAGGTATCATTTCACTTAGATGATATTGGGTCCACGACCTATTAAATGTGTCCCAAGTGCCTTTAGTGAACATAACGGATTTTCCATTAAGTGGGGACTCAAACTTATTTTTTTACCATGATAAGAGCGACTCCCTTATCAACCATGCCACCGCTGTCCTATCCAGGAGATGTATCAGAGTTGAAAGATTGCCATAAAATGAAAATGTTTTTGAAGATGCTTTATTTGAATCATTTTCTGTTTTCCAGTATGGTGATCAGTTTGCTTAGAAAAAGTTAGTTACTACCATGAGAAAATTTTGAAACTCTCTCACTGCCTTTTTAACTGTGAATTTAATGTCGCTTGAAATCATCACAATATGTCTAGGGCATACCTTCAAGCAAATAGGACGGGAATTTGGATTCGATTGATTCAAAGGATATGTTTTGAAGTTTCAAATGAAGAAGTTTTATTTTTAAAATCTCTTTATATTTATATACTGGCCAATGTATTAGATACTTTTGAGATTTTCATTTAAATGCTGTTAGGGCAATGTCCGGAATTTTATATATGATGGGTTACATGCTGTTAGAATGCTAGCAAAAATATTATGTAAGTATTTCCTAAAGAAGGAAGTAGAATAGGAAAAAAAACGACAGATCTTTGAACATTTAAAGAAAGAAATATTGTTGGTGCCTGTTTTGTGGAGCCTCGACTTCAGCTGGGCGGAATCTCACTCATATTCTCAAAAGCAGCCTTTTAAAAATTTTCAAATGTTAAAATCGGAACACTTATTCCTTGTCTAGAAGATGTAACTACGTTTCGAGTTCAGTTTTCCAAGACTGTGGTCAGAGTTATATCAGCTGAATTATTTGCCAGAACAAGGATTCTACTGTGGTCCAAAGGATCAAGACTCCTTCCACGAGATTCTTAGAGTTGAAATGAATGCGCATTTGCAGAGAATTACAGAGATAAGAATGCACAGTCGTGGATGTCTCTTAAGAAAACTAACTGATTTCTGCTTTAAATGTGTAAATTCATTTTCAGTGGTGTGGGGGAAAATACATTGGACATCTGAGGGTTGAAAACGAGGGATGGGATTGAATAAATTACGAGATTTTGTACTTTGCACTGATGGAAATCGAGTTTATACGCAGATTGATTCACATATTTTTATTTATAGTGAACGTTGAAACAGATTTTATTTTTACAGTTAAATATCATTTATTTTGTAAATATTATCATTCCATGTAATTAATTTTACGTTTTCCAACTTCATGTAAATATCGCCTGCCGCTGCTATGAGTTGGAATTATATCTTATATTTTTAGCAAAATATACTATATGTATCACTTTTGACGTATTCGTCGATGTTTTTCTCTATATGATGTTTTTATCTAGCGTAAATTGAGGAGATTAACATCATTAATTTGGATACTATATCGTTCGTAAATGTTGATTGTTCCTGTGGAAGGTGAGATTGAGGGAGGTAGGCAAAATCTTTGGTGATCCATATCCCCTGATATAATGCATAACTTGTTTTTCCTTTCGAGATTCACAGTGAATAATGTTTATGAAAGGAAAATGTTAAATGTTGATAATTAAAAGTATTTCTGAAAAACTTTTGCAGTGTCTCTCCGGTTGTATGGTGTTGTGTTTTGGTGACTAAAGCATTGTAGTTATTATAGATTCGCTCATTGATATATTATTAACTTTCCATTGAGGATTGCTGACTTTCTTCCAGTAATCCTCAATGGATCGTTTTTTGATTTCTGATTGCATGTTGTTTTGTTTCTCTCTTAAATATAACACATCATGGACCTCAAAAAATTGCTAAATGTAGAACGTGGAAAATTTTTAATGTAGAATTAATTTCTGATTAAGATTTCGTTTTAGAAAATGTGATTATCACCAAAAAAAGGATTGATTTACATACCAGCATTGTCAGTAATGCGCAGAGACACACCGTATTTAACCAAATTGTATAGTTCTTTACAAACAATCAGTTAGTTTTCATTCGTTAATTGCAATGAAACTGCTTTTGAATCGAGTTATTTCTGAATTGCTAGAATTATGAAACATTCTCGTTGTGGATTTATGTAAAAAAGATACACGATCACGACGTTGATGAATATCCGCTGTATAATTAATATTAGAAAACAAACATATAAATTTAATTCAATAGTCGTTATGAGTTCTAATAGTTATCGAAACTATTTACTGCTAATTAACATATTACCCATAATTTGGTTTAATCCATTCAAGGAAGCATCCTGATGTATCTTCTTTTAAAAGTATTACCATAGCTTTTTTCGTCATTCCACATGAAATTTGCATTTCATATGCTGGACAAGATAAGAACGGCAGCTGAAATTTGTAATAAGCTATAAATTCTACATGATCAACATCTTTCAAGAAACTCTAGTATAAAAACAACAAATGATGTTGGTGATGTTGATTAAATTCTGTTAAAATTTCATTTGCTTTTCTGAATCAATTTACATGAAACGTCATGGGAAATATCTTTCAATCAGACAATAAAATCCAGCATCTGTATTGTACAAACAGGCCATGAACTTTTAATTGCTTTAAATTAGGATAAAATGATATTCCTTTTAAAGAAGCATTAAAATATTGGTTATTAACTTATTAATGGATGTTGAATGATAGAGTAAATTATGTTGTTGTTGTTGTTTATGACACTTGGACAGGCCAAGCTCACTAGCCAACGGCTGTGGAAAATTAATTCAGAAGTATGTATCTTTCGTTTAACTAGAGCACCACCAATGTGAAAGTACGTCTTTGCTCTAAAACTCCTCCGATAGATGGCGCCACCAGAGAATTCACTCCTTCAATTTTTGACTCTGATCTGCAGAGGGAGGAAATTTTCTCCACACCATTACACCCATGGCAACTGCTCAACGATCGACCACAGGATTCTCAATTCCACAGATTTAACAGGCATGTATATCGCATGTATTCGGTGGGTCTTTGGCGGCATTGGGAAACGAACCCAGCCCTTCCGGGTGGAAGGCTAATCACTAGTCTACCACGGCCTTAGAGTAGAGCCCACGGTGACCTGGTTGGTTAGGACGTCATTTTCCTTATCGGAAGGTAGTGAGTTCGAATCCAGCCGACCGAAGATCCTTCGTGTTCGCTAATGGCGGCTAGGGCGCGTTAAAACTAGGGGTGCTCACCATGTCCTCTAAGTGAAAGGATACCCCTAGGGGTGGCAGGCCAAATATTGAGGGTGTTCTGCCTGGTCCCTGCTTCAAAATTACGAAGTCTCCACCCGGCTCCTTCGATCTAAGTGGGAGAGCCCAACTCAGTGTTATAGTCACAGGAAAGTATGCTGGTGCAACAATAACGGTCTTGGAGTAAGTTATTGCTTTATTCATTTGAATTTATGTCATTTCAAACAATTAGGTATGTATTGAAGATTACTTTATTTTGTTCCTATCAATTTGATTTGAAAATATTTTACATTTTTAGAATTGTAGGATATGTCGAATTTTAAATTTCAAATTCAATGGAAAGACACTAAAATTCACTGGAATGAAGGACTTTAATTCTCAATTTTTAATTGAGATAGTCTGTCACATGAAATAATATACATATTTCATTGTTAATAATGCAACAAGCATTATCCAAGCTTAGAAATAACACATTTTCAAATTTTGAATTCATCAAGATAAAAGAAATAGAAGTGTTTTACATTTAATTAGAGTTCTCATTAACTCGATACAATTGCTTTTTAGCTGGCTTAACTGTTGCCACTTCCACTGCATCAATTTAGGTACATGAAATAATCGCAGTTTTTTTTTTTTATCAAGGCAGGAGAACTTTAACCGTTCTGTAAAGTGCTCCGTCTCGGTATTATCTCCCGCGGTAGCGACAGTGGAAAAGTCGTTACATATTTAATAAAAGTTCTCATTTCTTGGCAACACGCTGGCTCCCCGCAGATCGTGATCGCTTGCTGTCAGATTTTATAGCGATATTTATGAAGGTTCATACTGCTCCCACTCGGCAGCAGCAGCAGTAATTTTGGAGTAATGATATGGACCGCGATGACGAAAAGAAAGAATATATGGAGTCACGTGACAGCTGCACAGTGCATGTGAGGTAGAAGAGGGTGTAAAAAAAGAGATTACGAAATCGTGGTCCGCTGGTGCAAAAAATGGAGAATAATGACGATTTCATTCCCCAGATTATTAACATTCAACTACTTTTTCAGAAACTTTTACATTTTTAAAGAAAATAATCATTTCCAACTTCTAAAAGAAGAATTTAATCTTTTTCTCTTGAAATGTATTTTTTTCTCTATATTTCAATTAACAATTTCATTCGCTTTACCTTCACCTTAGAATAGTGTGATAATAGGAATCAATAACATGATTTCAGTAACAACATATCTAATAATATTTGTGATTTATTTCTTAATTCAAAAGTTTCAATTAGAAAACGCTAATACATAACTACGTTGTCTTACTTTTAGATTTAATGTTTAAAATTTTTTTAACATATGTTTAATTAAATGTGATTCAATGTAAGGCATCACTACATTTCTTAATATATATCTGATTATTTTCACATTTCGGTTTTTTCACAAGATTTTTCACACAAGATTTTTTTAACATATATTAAATTAAATGTGATTCAATGTAAGGCATCACTACATTTCTTAATATATATCTGATTATTTTCACATTTGGTTTTTTCACAAGATTTTTCCACAAGATTTTTTAACATATATTAAATTAAATGTGATTCAATGTAAGGCATCACTACATTTCTTAATATATCTGATTATTTTCACATTTGACTTTTTTCACAAGATTTTTCCCACAAGATTTTTTTAACATATATTAAATTAAATGCTATTCAGTGTAAGGCATCACTACATTTCATAATATATCTGATTATTTTCACATTTGGTGAAACGTTTATGACAGATGCTTTATTTAAAAATTAATTTTTTAAAATAAAATAAATGCTACAATGTCAACACCAATATAGGGCTAAATATTAAGCAGTAAAGCATATAGTGTAGTATTTTGGAATTTTTTAAAACATGATTTAAGTTGTTTCGATTATTTTACTCATGACTGAAACCTCAGCAAAAGCTTTAAACTAAATTAAGCAATAGTCACTAAATAATTTATGTGTTGTTATCTCTGATAAATGTAAGATATCTTTATAAAATTGTGCTAGAGAGGCAACGAAAAAATTATACAGCTTCAAATATATTTTTTCAAAAATTCAAATAAAATTATCATGACTTGCATAAATGCACATGTATACTTAAGCTGTTAAAAAATAGAGTTGTTTAAGAAAAAAATTTGAAAGAAACTATAGTGAATATATTTTGGAACTGACTATATGATGACACTTTCAGTAATATAATGTAGTGAGAACATATCTTTTAAAAATTCTAAGCTTAGAGGAAACTTACTAGCACACACATTCTAAAATATTTAGATTATTCCTGTCTGTAATGAAAATTGTTTTTATAAATTTATTGTAAGACAAAAAATTAATATTCATAGTGCTATGAAAACAATCGAAATTACTTTAAACAAAACTATTTCTATTACTTTACAGAAAACATTTTCTTTAAAAAAGAAAAAGCCACTTATATACATAGTTAAATAAGTTGTTTTTAGATTTATTTGTAAAGAATATTAACCGCATAGACGAAAAATTCTAATTTTGGAAAGAAATGAAAAAATTGCTTATACATATATATGATAATTCAGCTGTCTTTATTTTAATGAACACGTTTTATTTTAATATTTCCTAAAATTTAATTTAAGAACTCTCTTTATAAATTAAATGGATTAAATTTAGGTTAGCAGCTTCAAAATGAAATTTTATGAAATAAAGAATTGAAAAATAGATATTATATAGTGCTTAATTTAAGTTATAACGAAATAGTTTTCAGCTCATATATATATATATATATATATATATATATATATATATATATATATATATATATATATATATATATATATATATATATATATATATATATATATATATATATATATATATATATACACACACACACACACACAGGGTGTCCAAAATTAAAGTTCCCCTATTCAGAGCTACATACAGACGTAACTATTCATCCGAAAATTTTGAAACTTTGGGTTCCCCTCTTAAAAAGGGAATAGAAAAAAGACATTTAGCAAAAAAAAAAAAAAGTTCCAAATGTCGCCACTAGAGGGCGTATTAATGTAAAACGACAGCATATGCAAAGTTTTGCACAACTGACGAGTATTAAAGGGAAAGCATTCACTGAAGAATTTATGCGAGTGTGTTCGTGACAGAAAATGACCGTTGAGTTTACAATCTCGTGCTTTGTTAGTCAAACTGTTTTATCAAAACGATGATTCAGCACCAGCAGCCTTAAAGAAATTTCGGACTTTGAACGGCCTTCGAACAGGTCCAATGACGTCTAAAGGATTACGAAAAATGATAAAGAAATTTGAAGAAACGGGATCGTTGGGTGTTCGTCCTGGAAGAGGAAGAAAACCAGTTCCTTCAGAAGTCGTTGAGGAGGTTGCGCTTCAAGTGGAAGAGAACACAGCGTCAAACTTTATGGGTAGCAGTAGTGTTCGCCGTGTCGCAAAAGTGTTGGTAATGCCACATTCTACTGTTCATAAGATCCTTAGGAATATCTTACGGTATTATCCGTACAAAATCGCCCTTGTTCAGCAGTTGCTTCCACAGGATTTTGACGCACGGCAAACGTTCTCATTGCAGTTTCTTGCTCGGTGTCAGGTCGATTCTGCATGGCCTTGGAACATTTTGTGGTCCGATGAAGCGCATTTTCATTTGGACGGCGGTAAATACGCATAAATGACGAATTTGGGCCACAGAACACCCCCGCTCTACCCTAGACGTTCCGTTACATTCTCCAAAAGTAACGGTAGGGTGTGGATTTAATGCAGCTTTTATTCTGGAGCCGTACTTTTTCGAGGAAATAGCTCCATCAGGTGCAGTGACATGCACTATCACGAAGGCGCGATATGCAACGATGTTACAGAACGCAGTTGTTCCGGCTCTACAATCACGTCAATGCCTTGGACAAACGATCTTTATGCAAGACGGTGCGACTCCACACATTGGAAATTGCGTAAAAGATGTTCTCAAAACACATTTTACAGAAGAAAGGGTCATAAGCCGACACTTCAGTAATGCCTGGCCTGCCCGATCCCCAGACCTTAATCCATGCGATTTTTGGCTCTGGGGATATTTGAAAGATCTGGTTGGCCGTGACAACCCAAGAACGTTGCCTGATCTTAAAGCCAGCATTTTCCGCCATGTGCTGAATATTTCGACGCACTCACTGCGCTCTACCGTAGAACATGCCATTTTGAGATTTCAGAGGGTTGCTGACAATGGTGGTCATAATATCGAACATGACGTGGCGTAATTACAAGCTAATGTGTAATTCTTGAATAAAATAATTGATAATACGCCCTCTAATGGCGAAATTTGGAACTTTTTTTTGCTAAATGTTTGTCCCATCTCTTTTTTAAAGAGTACCCAAAGTTTCAGAATTTTCGAATGAATAGTTACGGCTGTACGTAGCTCTGAATAGGGGAACTTTAATTATGGATACCCTGTATATATATATATATATATATATATATATATATATATATATATATATATATATATATATATATATACACTGCTCAAAACAATTAAAGGATATTGCAGTTTTAGGTGGACCTTGTGGCTGTGAAACTTTTTAGCTGATTGATACGTAGTTGACAGACGTAGTAGGTGATATGATAATAAATTACACATGTTTGGCTGAAAAAAATGCATTTTATTGCGCATTTGTGTACAAAAGGAAAAAAACACAATTTGTGCATATGAGAAAAAAAGAATAAGAAAAGGTGTTGTCTTCAAAGGAACTCATTTTCAGTAGGGGGTATGGTTTCCACGGACAACCAGCAACGTTGAACACCTTTGAGGCATGGAGTCAATGAGGCTATTAATCACGAGTTGGGGTATTCTGTCCCACTCTTCCAGAAGAACTTTTTCCAGTTCTTGGAGAGTTTGTGGGGGTGGTTGGTGGCCAGCAACTCGTCTTCCTAGAGCGTCCCAAACGTGCTCTATTGGATTCATGGCTAGAGAACACGCTGGACTTTCCATTCGTACGATTCCTTCCTTGAAAAGGAAATCCTTCACCAGGTTAGCACGATATGGCCTGCAGTTATCGTCCATTAAAATGAAGTCATCTCCGATTACTGCAGCGTGAGGGACTACAATAGGTCTGAGAATCTCATCCCTATATCGGCGACCAACCAGAGGTCCATATTGAATGATATAGAGGTCTTTGCGCCCGTCAATGGAGATGCCACCATACACCAACACTGCCCCACCGCCAAATCTGACACTTTCGTGCACGAACATTTGATGATTCCTACTGCCACGGTCCCTCCAGATGAAAATGCGCCTATTATCAGGATGAACAGAAAAATGGGACTCATCAGAAAAAAGAACATTACTCCATTCATTTCTCCTCCGGTTCACATGCTGTGCTGCCCACTCCCTGCGGTCACGACGATGTCTTGATGTTAGTTTAACATCTACCATCGGTCGGCGAACATACAGACCCACACCATGGAGCCGGTTTCGGACAGTCTGAGTTGAAACCGTGGTGTCAGTAGTCGAGCGAAGGTGTTGTTGGAGAAAAGTAGCATTCATATTTCGGTGTCTCCGTGCAGTTAACACTAAATAACGATCTTCATTGAGCGTTGTTACCCATCTACAGTAGTTTTTACCCATCTACGACCTTGCCCTGGTCTTCGGCCTGTACTTCCGTTCTCCGAAAAACGGTTCCAGATCCTGGAAATCACACTTTGTAACACTCCAATGGCTTGCGCTACTCCGGTTTGAGTTTGGCCCCCTTCTAACCTACCAACAATTCTCCAAGCTTCAGAATCGATTAAATGACTTCGCTGAGACATCGTACTCATCGAAACAAAGCAGTCACTGAATACTGATCATCTTTATATTCATTGTCTTTATTCAGTTGAAAGTCAAATTTCATTCACTGCCGCTGAAGTGACGTTTTTGACGTCGAATTCAAAATTACCATACTCCACACTCTGAAAATCAGAAACATTTTCATTTGTGATTCTCTTCTTCCATTTTCAGCAAAAAAAATTTCGTTTATATCTTTATTTTATGTAAAACTTACAATATCCTTTAATTATTTTGAGCAGTGTATACATATAATATTATCTGAAATGTAGAATTTTCTACGCATGTCCAAATAAACTGTCCGACATTGAAATGCAACACTAAGAAGGAATTACTAGAAAGTTGAGCAAAATTTCAGGATAAATGCATTTTATACTGATAAACGCAAATGACGGAAATGCGTAGCACGTAGGATAAGATATAAGGTGATGAACCGGCAGAGTGGGCAATATTCGGGCCGTTATTGCTGCTTGGAAAATAATCGTTGAAAGTTTGTTCTTTGTCTCAAAGGACGCCATAACTGCAGAGAATGCCAGGCCATCATCGACGGAGTCAGTTCCAGCAGGCAGACGAGTTTACAAGGGGCATGGTGATTGGACTGACGAAGGACAGGTGGGTCCTTACGGCAAATCTAGCAGCTAGACACCTGGATCCGTCCACATAGCACCGGCTGTGGCGAAGAGGGTTGGAGCAAGGAATTGTGGAACATTTGCGGACTCAGGCTTTTTCTTGTGAATGAAAGCAGATGTTAATCTAGCAATGTTAGTTTTTAATAATACTGTCCGTTACGTTTACAAAGCATTTTGTCTGTTACTGATATTATATGCCATGTTAAGTCTAGCTTCTGTTCTTACATCTGCCTCTTTTTACAATTATTTTCCTTCATCTACAATATTTCACTTTTAAATTTTTTGGTCGTAATTATTTCTTTTATTTACAACTGACAAGAAACTGCTGCTGAAAAAGAGAGATCCGTTTCAGTATATTACTTAAACCCACAGCTTTTTGCTATAAAAAATATATCATTTTGCAAAACTGGCCCTTTTTTCTAAATTCCATTTAAGATTTCGTTTCCCCATTTTTATGAATGATTTTCTTGCTCCCTTTAAAAGAAGGACAAAATTTATTTTGTGTAATTAACCTATAAAATACAAATATCTAATTTTTAACATGAATCCTTGCAATTCACGTATCTATGTACTCTAGGATGTTATCGTTATTATTGTCTAATTCGAGGACACAGAATTATGAAATTAGTAAGAAAAATAATTAATAAAAGTGGAATAAAAAAGGAATGTGAAAATTGAGAATAATGAAAGAAAACCGTTTTATAAAAGAACTAAATGAAAGCGTCTTGTTTATCATTGCTTTTTCTATAACGCTCAGCGGCTAAGAAGTTTTTACCTTTCCATATAATAATGGATGAAATTGATGTTGTTACTTATGATACTTGGACAAGACAACCTCATTATGCCGTAGGCTATAACAATTTAAGTCAGTAGAGTGCGTCTTTCGTTTTAACCAGAGCACCACGAAGGTAAAAGTACGACTTTTCTCTAAACTCTTCCGATAGATGGCAGCACCAGAGGACTCACTCCCTCAATTTTGACTGATCTGGTGGGGGAGGAAATTTTCTCCAGACCATTGCATCCATAGCAACTGCTCAACGACCGACCACAGGACTTTCGATTCCACAGATTTAACGAGCTAGTGTATCGGTGGGTCTTTGACGGCATTGGGAATCGAACCTTGTCCTGCCGGACGGAAGACGGATGCCCTAACCAACAGGCTACCCCGACCCGGGCGTAACTGATATCACCTTTATTTAATGGATCTCCCACTGGACGTACCATCATGGTTTCGAAAGTCGATTGGTTCTCATATTTAGATGTATGTACTAAACAGATGATCCCAGACTTGGTTTCTCAGCCCAGAGATATCCTTTCATTCAGATGATCTATTTTATGTACCCTAGCCACCACCAGTAATAGTTCGGTCATTTTCTTACTTAGAACAAAAATGACCACCAACCAAATATATTTGGTCGGTAGTCACTTTTCTATACAATCTACTTTGAATAGTTGTGATTAAGAACGTTAAAGCATGAAGGGAGTTACTAGTACTTATTGAAAATCTCTGTCCCAGTTATTTGCTCTTTTTTATACTCTTCTACTTAAACTTAATTATATTGCTTGCATATATTTGTGTTATAAACTACTTATATCGTCTGCTATGACCATCATCAAGATAATTAATTTGTATTTTTTACCAAGGTTACTTGGAGTGTTAGGATAATCTATTCTCACAATTTTATTGCAATATTTAACATGTCATCTCCCATTGTGAAAATTTTGTAAATGTTTTGTTGTTAATGTTATATTTCTGTCAAATTATTAATTTCAAATATTAGAGACCTATTGAAATTCATTTTTGTTATCAAATTTCGTGACAATTCTGTCACACCAGATGTATTACGTGATGGAGCTATACCTGATAACCTAAGGTACAGACCAGGTGTTCCATTGCGTATGTCTATGTCTATGTGATTAAGAACTAGGGACTTCACTGGCAATACTCTTGTAGGCATAAATACCTTACAAAATAACATTACCATACAATTGCTGTGAATATGCAAATAAACAAAGAGGTTTAATTTAAATGTATTTTAATTGTAGTAAAAAAACTCTTATTAAAAAGTTACAGTTTTATTATGAGTAACTTTTTACAATGTAATTCCTTTTTGTAAGTCATTTTTTTCTTGGAATACTGTGGTACAGACCAGTGTTTTTTACATATAATTTCAGCAATAAGAACAAGCGATGAAATCGCGTACCCTATAATTAATATGATAAATTTCCCTAACATGTGTTTCAGCTCGAGGCTTTTTATTTCAACATTTTCATTTGATATACATTCGCTGTAGGCTAAAAATTCATTTCTCATTCTTAGTTCCAGCATGCCAGATTCTGAACGCAATCTGAAAATAAAAAGTAAAAATAGGGCATGACATTGTTTTAATACAGTTATTTCTTTCATGGTTCTGTAAAATTTAAAATGTCAATCTTATAGCGTTGATAAAAAGCGTTTTAATTTTAATTTGAGCGTATTTGAATAATGACTAGTCAAAAAAATGTCTCGCATTATCGTAAAAAAAATAAATAAAATGAAATAAATAAACACATCCTCAGTTCACTGTATACACTTGTAATGAATTTTTTCTAATTTTTTAGTAATTTTAATGATAAAATTCAATGTTAAAATTACTATATTCAAAAATTTTTATACGGCATTGACTAAATCAACGCAATATAAAAGCAAAGTTGTATATTAAG
Organism: Latrodectus hesperus; assembly: GCA_037975125.1. Lineage (NCBI taxonomy): Eukaryota > Metazoa > Arthropoda > Arachnida > Araneae > Theridiidae > Latrodectus > Latrodectus hesperus. The sequence goes on along the minus strand of CM075852.1, from coordinate 2,993,846 downwards.
GCATTTTATTAAAAAGAAACTATGAAAAATTCTCATTTATATTTGTTAAAATAATAACTTAACTCATCGTAATTGCATCTTTTTAGACTATTAAGCAAATAATTCACAGCACAATGAATAAAAAAAAACTATCTATAAACTATAATATCTATAGAAATTTTATATAACTCAAGACTTTTTAGTAAGTAAAATTCGATGTATATAAATGCTTAATGTACAAACAGACACAATAGCAAAATTTATGCTAATTTTTTACAAAGCTAATGATTTAAAAATAATAATTATTAAAAGCAATAATTATTCGAATAAAAAAATTACGCTGAAGAAATTTTTCACAAATGTGACCATACCATATACTTTATAAGTGTTACAAAAAATAAAATATAAACAAAGTTAAAAAAATTAAAAACTCCAATTATTAATTTTAAATTCTCTTAATCAATGAAATTTTTAAATATTTAAATCATCCTTGCCGTTTTAAACTAACCATAAAATGGATGTTTTGTCTTGTTTTTTTCGTTTTGCTTTTTCATCTCTGCTATTGTCAACGTGTTAATTGTTTGAATCATTGGAAAACACGGCTTTGCTCCCTATATAAGAAATAGTTTTATTAGAGCAAAATGAACTTGGACAGTATTATCAGGCATTCGATGGTGAATTTCGCCTTGTTTGCTGCCGCTCGAAGAATGTGATTTGAAGACTGGGAGCAAATTTGTCGACAAGTCGTCTACACAGCGTCGTCTCAATAGAATGTGACATGGATAAACATTATCTGACCTTATGAATATTTTAAACCTATGAGAATCGTAATAAATTCGCCTACTCAGTATCTCAACTGTAAATAAAGAAACATCCATTTTGTGGCTTATAAACAAAGTAAGAAAAACATATATCAGTTAAAGAGAAGTGTCTTATATTTTACTAACACATTTTAAAATAGTAATATTGCTTGTAAAAGCAATCTTAATTATTCATAAATAATAAAAAATGATGAGATTGGAAATTTTTAAAAATGCTGGTGAATATAAAAATTAATTACATACTGTATGTTAATTAAAATATAATGATACATACTATATGAAATTATATATAGATGTATATAGAAAGTATTTATTCTTAATTTGTATACCTTTAAAAATTTTTTTCTTCAAGTTGTTAATTATTTTATGGTAAGGTTCTAATGCGTAAATCATTCGTTTTTATTTAATGTCCAGAATTTTGTAAAAAACGTAGTTTAGAAAATGGTTTCAAAACAAAGATTTAAATAACCTCATATTCAGAAAACAAACAGCTCTTAGTAACAAATTTTGATTGAGATGAAGAAAATCTAGTTATTGCAAATGTATTATTAAAAAATTTTAGAAGTATAAATAAATAGAAACTGTAATATTTCAGAAGAAACTTACAGGCTATGTATTAATTGTCATCTTTAAAATGAAATTTTTCTACTTTCAATATAATTACGTAAAATGTTACAAAATGCGAAAATATAAAAATCTTTTAATAATTATAAACATTCAATACTACTTCAAATGCTTTATTCATATTCAATCCCACAGCTGTTTGATTAAAATTATCACTGTCTCTTTAACATAATTGATTATCTAACATCTGTTCATCTAATCGTAATTTAATTACTTTGGAAAGATAATCGTAAGCTCATCATAATTTCAACGATGTTTCCAAGATAAGAAATTTTTTCAAAAGAATTTTATCATAGTATCTAGAGCACATAAAATGAAATTTCTCAATTCAATGGTAGAGGTTATTAAGATTTCTTTAAAATCTAACTGAAATTAAATAATTTATTTAATCAAATTCTTTCAAAAAAATGCATTTCCCTTTTTTCCAGTCACACCGTAAAGCTCACCAATGTATATTGATCAAGAACAAATAAAAGATAAAGTTCTCGCTTAAAAAAAATCATTGGCTTCTCGAGCAACCTGTATGGATTTCCTAAAGGGGAGTTAATTAGGAGTTAAGGGAGCTCATTTCACCAACTTTCAGGATGTCAGCTTCGATGAATAAAGCTCGTTAAAGAGCTCTGACGCATAGTTCAATATCTGTTGAGCAATATTTGAATGTTCTCTGCTGCTCATTTATATGTCTTTGAAGTGAACAGAACGCGTTCGTTACTAATGGAAGCAATAAAATGAATTCATGTCATTCAGTGTTCTTTATACCAACAAATTTTATTTTATATATAATGAATATAGCCTCTTTCCTTTATAATTAATTATTCAGTTGTTGGGAAGGAGAGTTCCTTATTTCCCATCGTCATTTAAGGATATTGTTATAGTTTAGTCACACAGCAGAAATTGGTTTTGATGAACTCAACTCAAAAGGATGTCACCAAATTGTTTTTAAATTCTACATATTTTTCTTGATTCGAATCCCTTGAATGTAGTGTTGTATTACATTTCTATCTATTATTTATGAGAGGAGATTTCGGTTTAATTTTTTGAACTTGCGTTTATGCGTTACAAATAACATCATATCACACATAGTTAATATGACATATATACGCAGAATATAAAATAAAGTTGTATGCATTGTGACGCGGAATTATGTTTTATGTCAAATATTAAATTTATACTTCAAATCTTCAAATATTATTAAAGGTGAAATTTCTGAGATTATGAGATAAAAATGTTTACATTTAGGTAAAGCTAAGTTTTAATTTTAAAAAGTGTTTATACATAAAAAAATAGAAATTATAGCTAAAAGAGTTGTACGTGTCTACATAATCCATAAAGCTGTTTTATATTATACAGATTAAACAAGCAGCCACAGATTTAGCCAAGTTTTGATTCTTATATATTGCTATTTCGTATTAGTTATTTTGATCATCATTCAACGATTTTATTATATCGCTGCATTTCGTATATTGCAAAATATATAGCTAATATAATAACAATATTACAATTATACCTATTATTTTAATAATTTATTATTTGAAAATAAGACCAAATTACATTCATTTATAGCACTTCGGTTCCAACATATTTTTTTAATTAAATGTATTATCAAACTGTGATTTAATTTGTTTTTTAATATTCATTTAAACAAATAAACTTGTCACATGTAATCTGCTCTTTAATATCCTCTTCATACCTATATAGAACTAGAAACAGGGTGATCCTTGTATGGGTGCCAGGGCATAAAGGTATCGAAGGCAATGAAAGGGCTTATGAGCTTGCTAAACAAGGATCGTCTTTTGTTCCCATTGGTCCAGAACCTTTTTGTGGGATCAATTTGAAGACCGCAAAAATCAATGTTCTCAGATGGGAAAAACGGAAGATGTATGAAGCTTGGCTCAAATCTCCTGGTCAAACCCACGCTAAAGGTATGATCTGTAGATCATCAGCGAGGATTTCCTATGAAATTCTAAGATGCTCTAGGCAGAAGATACGTTTAATCGTAGGCTTCATAACTGGGCACTACTATTTCAGAAAACATCTCCATAAAATGGGACAGTTTCAGCAAGATCCTATCTGCAGGAAATGTCATATGCAAGAGGAAACGGCCAAGCATATCATTTATGAATGCGAGGCTCTTGCCCTCCCTAGATTAACCTCTTTAGGCATCATCCATACTAGAGAGTTACACCTAGATTCCATTAAAGGGTTATCAGATTTTATTAATAAAGTGGGTGATCCGAGCAAATTGAACTAAGAAACATTGGGTTTGGAGTTAACAGTACAAAATGCTGATAAAAGCAGAGGTGCTCAATGACATACAAACCCACCTCGAAGAAGAAGAAGATACCTATATAGTATTGTTATACTCATTCTAACAAACTGTAAAAATCAGTTATGGATGGTTGCTATGGAAACGTTTGGCCAATTGTAAACTTCTGGAAGAGATGCAATATATCCTCTAACTGATAATTGTTCCAATCACACACACACACACATTGAATGAAAATTATCCCTTACTTTAACCTCAAGAAGTTATCCATTTCCTCTTATAATGGTTCAAAAACTTTATTGCGTAAAAATATGTTCCGAAAGAAAATACAGTTTTACATCACATCATAGAAAAGTGATGCTTACAACGCTGACGTGATAAACACTACATTGACATATTAATATAATCATAGTAGAAGGAAACAGAAATTCATCCAGGTATAAACTTAATTTTTAAATATACGAAGAAATAGGAATTTTTAATGATTTTCAGAATAAAATAAAAATGGAGACAAATACCACGATTTTTTAAATCACTTATATTAACTGTAAAATTTGCTCTGAAGGATGTATATGTATTTTAAATAAGCTAAAGTGAAGAAATCAATTATTTTATAATTATTTAAGTAAATATTCATACAAACTACAGTTCCGCAAGTCATTTCATTTTTCGAATAACCGAGATAATACTAGGCACTCGTTATGAAGAAATTCATTTTTGCTGGGACACAATTACAATAAAGTTAACATAATGTTATTAATTTATTTATTCTTCCATATCTTGGGAATCAAATTAACACAATCCAACAATGGACGAATCAGCTGATAGAATCAATTACCAATTAATTATAAAACTATAATAAAAAATCAAAAATGTAAATATTATTACAATTACAGAAATTAATTTGAAAGACGTGATAAATTTAAGCTTACGTATAAGTATTATCAAAAGACTAGATGAATTGCATAGAAACTGGTAGCGAATTCTATGTGATTCACCTGTTTGGAATTTTAATGATTCGGAAATCACACATGAATGTGAGATGCATGTACTTCACTGTAACATTTTGTGAATTCTACGTAATTCATCTGGAAGAGGAATCTATCTAATTAACCTGGAAGAAGATTCTATCTAATTCACCTGGAAAAGAATTCTATGTAATTCACCTATTTGGAATTTTAACAATTCGGAAACCATGAATGTGTTTATGATGCATGTACTTCTCTGTAGCTTTCAGTGAACTCTATCTAATTCACCTGGAAAAGGATTCTATGTAATTCACCTGGATAAGAATTCTACCCAATTCACCTGGAAAATGATTCTATGTAATTCACCTGGATGAAAATTCTACCTAATTCACCTGGGAATTTTATTCCCAGGTGAATTAGGTAGTCACCTATTTGGAATTTTAACAATTAGGAAATCACACATGAATGTGTGATGCATGTACTTCACTGTAACTTTTTGTGAATTCTACATAATTCATCATAGAAGAGGATTCTATCTAATTCACCAGGAAGAGGATTCTGTTTAATTCACCTATTTGGAATTTTAACAATTCGGAAACCATGAATGTGTGTATGATGCATGTATTTCTCTGTTGCTTTCAGTGAACTCTATGTCATTCACCTGGAAGAGGATTCCATGTAATTCACCTGGAAGAGAATTTTTGGTAATTCACCTATTTGTAATTTTAACTTTTCGGAAACCATGAATGTGTGTGAAATGCTGTACATAGATTATGTATGATTTCTGTGAATTTTTTTTTCATAATTGTAATCAAAATTATATGTTAAAGTTTATAAAAATGCATAATTAAATTTTTTAAGCGAAACTTATCTTATTTAAGTGTTATTAATCTAATTACAGGAAATTTAAAGAAGTGTAAGATTGATTTAGAGCAAATTATTGCTGATTCCTATGTTCTATAACTACAAATTGTATCAAAATACTAATTTAATTTTGTATATAATAGACAACTCTTGCTATTGTGTATAAATTCATATGTATATATATGAATGTGCCATGTGCTTTTATTTTAACACTCAACCGTTATATAATGACGTAAATATTAATTTTAATTACCATATTACTATTTGCGTTTTAGTTTTTTTAAAGTATCAGTTTAATGATTCAGAAATACAGTATTTCTCTGTTAAATGATTTTCTTCCTGAAATTTATAATTCAGATTACCTTTAAGTACTTAATATACCACTAATTTTAATTTCATAATGATGCAGTACTTATGATCAATATGAGTATGAAATAAAGCATTTATGTGGTAAGAAATAAGTGGGATCTAAGTAGTAAGGTAATGTATATAAAAAAAAGTGTTAATAATCTTATAAGATAATCAATTGTCACACCGGATGTATAATAATTAGCGACAGTCAACTTACATTTTATTAATCTGTTGAATCCATTGTTTGGGAAATGGTTTTCGAAATACCATGGCTTTACGCAAATTCCAGAGGCGTTCTCGAGCCAATCGAAATCGACAAGGGAGCTTTTTCTTGTACCTTTCTGCTAAGAAACTCTTCACCCTCATGCTGTCTGTAATAATTGCATAATGCCCTGATAAAACCTGTTCCACACCCAGTGTACGCATTTTGTCGTAAGTCAACAGACACTTTTTAGGATTCTCACGGACTTTTTTAAAAACTGCTTTGTACTCCTCAGAGCTGCTTTCCTGCAAATATTATGACACAAAATAGTATATATCTGAGTAAAAAAATTATGTTTAAAACTATATACATAAAGTATAGACATTGACACAAGAAAGAAAAAAAACACAATTTTTTTACAAAAGGTATTTCCATTAACTTATATGGGAAAGAATGCATTATTTTTATAGTTTCTACCTTTATACAGATAAAATTGTAATTTTTATAATTATGTGTTTTTATCATTCTTAAATTTTATTACCAAGGTCTTTAGGAACATGTGTACAAAAGTCAATATTGCCAAAAAATTGTTTTTTTATGAATTATATATAGCTAGTACTTCAATATGAAATGAAAGAAAGCAAGGATACATTTGAAAAATCAATTCAGATATTCATTTTCTAAGAAAAATGGTCGAACAAAAATTATTTATATAGCATTTCCAATTTTATTTTTTAAATATGTGTGCATTGATATTGCTCGTATGCTATTGGTATCCTTAACATAAATTATCTTTTGTTCTACTACAGCATTTTCAAATTTTTAATAGTTTCCGCTTGACTTATTTGATTCGTCAGAATGATTGCACATCAGCAGCTCTCCTCTGGATTTAAATTAAAGGTTGCTTATGAATTAATTATTCTAATTCTTCTTTGAGTAACATTTTTAGCTTTCTCTCTACATAAGAAGCAATGCTTGGTATTTTGGCTCCGCTGAATAAACAATTTGACTGTTAAAGATCGAGGTCAGAGGTTATTTAAAATTCATTATTTAATGACAGTACACCAGTTGTTGTTTCTGATCTCCCTTCTGCTAAGACGGAGTCCAACCAGATCAATAAAACCGTTGACATTAATGAAGTTTGAGACAAGAAGTAGACAATTGTGTATGTCCCTGGAACCAGGGGGTATGCATACCCCTCTGGGGCTTGAGCTAGCCACCAGGCGCCTCGGCAGGTGGTGGATCACCAAACGTCCTGTAGGAATGACAGGATAGCCTTGAATATAGAATAAGAGGCCGCGAACCAGCTCCCGTAAACCCTGGTGTTATGCGATCCGTGCCTAGGGCTAACTGGCACCGCGGTATTGGTGTCTTAACGGAGCCTCTAGTTGACTGGCAAACTTCTAGAGTAATTTGCCTTGCCCAGTATCTCAGGCAATGCTGGGTGGACTTATATTACCTGAGCTTATTAATTGTTATCTTGTGGCTGAAAAGACACAAGAAATAACAAATTTTTCTGCATTTGCAGGTGATGCCTCTGATGTAGACCTTGCTGAAAAAGACAAGGGAACTCAGAGGCAATCTTGTAAAGGGGCAGTAATGAATCTTTTACTTGAAGTAGAAATGACCTCCAAACCATCTTCTGGTGAAAGCCAGGAAGCTATCCCTAGCATGACTGACTTTCTGACCAGATGGGACTGTTTCAGCAAGACCCTATCTGCTGGAAATGTCAAACGCAAGAGGAAACGGCAGAGCATATCATTTATGAATGTGAGGCTCTTGCCCTCCCTAGATTAACTTCTTTAGGCATCATCCATACTAGAGAGTTACACCTAGACTCTATTAAAGGGTTATCGGACTTTATTAATAAAGTGGGTGACCCGAGCAACTGGAACTAGGAAACATTGGGTTTGGAGTTAATGGTACAAAATGCTGATAAAAGCAGAGGTGCCCAATGACATACAAACCCAACCTTAAGAAGAAGAAGAAGAAGATTGTGTATGTCTTCCCAGACCAGTCCAAGATGTGCTGAGGTGATGCCTGTTCCTGCTGGAATTGAGGGCAAAGAGGAAATCACTTGCTACCCACAGAATATGCCAGACCTTTCAAGTATCCACTAGCAAGTCGAGTCAGATATGTATTGGTCTGCCTGCCACAATAGAGAGATAGAGAAAGTCCTGGTTTTTTGCCTTTATACCAGTTGTGAAACGGAGGTATCAACCATTTTTATTTGTTGTGGGCTATTTGCCCTGAGAATAACTCTTAATATGTGAGTTCTGAAGTGAAAGGGACATGCTGTTCTAATCCTTCCTTTGTAAGAGTGTAGGCTAATTCATTTCAGTAGATATTAACAGGGATGGGATCCACTGAAAATATACTTTGTTTTTGTGAGAGGTGAGCTTCACTTTGCATAGGATAGATAAACTGGTTTTATCTCCTGTCAGTGCATCAGAGAATGAAACGGTTACCTCAGTTTTTCTTTTCTCTTTACGGTCTTACTTATACGAATGACTTTATGCAAACTTCTTTTTACTTGATGACAGTACCAAACATTGTCATATGGAACATTAACGGTACTGATCTTCTTCAAAATAAGAGATGTTTTTCTTTTGAATCAAGAAAGAGCATTATGTTAGAAAGGCATTATGTATGCGCACAAAATTTTATCTTATCATATTTCTTGAAAGAACTGTACACCAAATTGCTTTATGCTCATTTGCTTAAACGAATACGATTAAGATTAAATTGTATTCGTATGTAAGTTTCATCCTTTATTAATTTGAAAATATTCATGTTTTCTTGGTTTAAAAAGCTGGATTATTTTGCAAATAACCAATACCAATAATTTGTTTTAAATAAGCTGTTAGCCAATCATCAAATGAAATTGAAGAAATAAGAATAAAACTTATTAATACATTTACACATATTTAGAAACATTTGTAATTTTACTTTTGATGTTAGATCATGTTAATTTTCTACAATTTCTTTAACATTATATGGTAAATATCATATAGATATAGACAAATAACGCAACCGCACTTCTTATCTTGGTTGCCATGACAATAACTACAACAATCAATACCATCTGCCGTGACACTTCGGCATAAGAATCAGGAATGTTTCACTGCGAGGAAGCAATTGATTTGCAACTGTCTTAAAGAAATGAAAGATAAGCATTTGTTTCAGGATTCGTTGCTCAAACAAGCTTTAATTCAAGTTTCTAAGGTGAAGAAAATTTGTATTTTGAAGAAATAAATATTCCATCTTGAAAACTAATCCTGGACTTTCCAATCTTTAATTGACTCGGCTTTTCCCTAATAAGGCCATACGTTTTGCTTTCATTTAGTGATATGTTTTGATATTGACCAAAATCTTTTGGCAAAAGATTTTTCTTTTAAGTTTATGTCATTTTCAAAATATATTACTGTATGAGAGAGAGAGAGACTTGTATTTATTTCAAGTCAATCCTCATTACATATGTGTTATAATTCTTATTAATATTACAATCCAATGATTTGTTGCATGGATTGCTAAAACATTTTGAACAAAATGCTCAAAAATATTATAAAATATGAGCAAGATTTATGGTATTATGAAAGCAAGAATGATAGTGGTTCAGTAGTTGAAAAAAATACATTGTGCAAATCATTTATTTGCACATTGTGTTAGAAACTTTGCTTAACACTGTTTAGAAGTTTTATTGTCTTATAAAACAAATCTCCTGATAAGCTTAATTTTTTGTGATTTCATAATAATTATGCAAGTTTAAATATTTTAGTTTATTATTTTATCATTTTTAAATTTATTCTTCTAATTATCAGTTTGCAATTGACGTGGTTTCAATTGACGTGAATGGAAACTTGGACGTATGTTATCTATCATGAAGAAGACAGAATAATAATTTGGGACTTGCAAAAAACAATGATGCAGGTAAAATTACAACTGTGAAGTCAAATGATAAATTTTGGTAAACGGGATATACAGTTATAAACTTTTGCACAGTTTCTCGTAACGTAAATAAAGATTATGTCATATTACAGAAGTTTCGTTCAACATTTGATTCGTTAATGCTTTCGTTGAATTAAATTTATGATGATATAATTATTGTCTTTAAATTTGAGGCCATTGTTACCTGTCTTTAATCTGAGTAAATAACGATTGAAGCAAAAAGTACACCATCTCATACTATAATAAAAAAGAAGAATTCTGAGAAAAGCATGTTGCTAAATAGGCATGAAATATATTATATTATTATAATGAATTATAATTAGTTTATTGAGAAAAATCTGAGATTGTAAGACCTGTGATTGTAAAATTGAAATTATTACACACTAAAATATTACTGAAAACTAATTTTTGACAAAGGAATGCCTTGTTTTGGTTAGGAGATTTTTTCCACTATTGATGCTTTCACAATTGTATCAATTGTGCAAAAAAATCTCGTATACTTTTGGAAGATTCTGAATAGATTTGGTATTTGACTATACGTAAAAATGTCCATCATTCTGCTTATAAAATGACTAAAATTATAAGCAGAATTTTTGAAACAGTTAGTAAAAACAAAGTTAACATTGATTGAAATAATACATGCCAATAAAATTAAATTATTCATCTGTAACATAGGTATGAGCTTTACGGTGATCAGCAGATATCTAAAGTGGGTTTATGTGGTGGATGCTATGCAGTTGCTATATGCTTAAGAAAGGTATTAGAAATTCACTTCACCTGTGTTTTAGGACTGCAGTGTAGGGGTAATTTAAGGGAACATTCATAGATTTAGAATTATATTAAATAGGTTAAATTATCAAAGAACTCTTTTTCTATTATTCTAACTCAGATTAAATTTAATATTACACTTACATTTACATATACTGTTATACAGATAAATATTTTATTTTCAATAAGAACAAATAAATCAATTTCGACATTTTTAATTCTTTTCCAGTTAGAAAATTTAAAACCTGAAAAATAAACAAAATAACTCACTTTGAATTTGTAATATATGGAAGCATCTGGTTCTAGAATAGGATGAATATCTGGTGCTGCAATGATGTCAAAAATGGAATCAATTTTTCGAGATTTTCTGAAGAACAAATCCGTAAGCACTGTTGTACTGTATGCGTGCACTAGTACTGAAATACTCAGTATCCAGGAAATGAACAAGAAGCTTTCCTTATAAGTCCTTGAGCGTTCGACTCTTCCTGAAATTTAGTACTTTCAAAATAATAATCTTGGCACAGGTGCCGTATAATCCATGATTCCAAATTCTGAATTTTTTTTGGCAATGAAGAAATGTTGCCAAGATGACGTATCGAGACGTGCGCGATGACGTAAATACTAGGGTTACCAAAATAGAATTTTCTGCATAATTCTTATTGGTCTCCATATGTATGACGTAACAAAAACAAGGTTGCCAGATACATAAGGAAATCCGCCAAAAAATCGCCAATCTCAGAATTTGGCGCATGGATTATACGGCACCTGTGTGCCATAATCTTTTTATATTATAGTTTTTCAAATATACATTAAAATTTTTATGATAGAAAAATACTGATTCAAAATCGTAGAGTTAATAAAAAAATTTTTTAACACTAAAAAGTCTCATATTAATTGACATATTCAAAAGCTTTGATTTTTTTTTTATTTCGTGATATGCATCATTATTACATATGTGTTAGTGTTGTTGCTCATTATACCTATATGTATTTATTGTATTAATTTTCATTATTTTGAAATTGATATACAGGATGATTGTTAATTGTAATACCCTTTTCAAAAGACCTTTAAAAAACCACTTGAAGAATGAGCTATAGTACATTTGCTTCTAAGTGAAGAGATGTTGATTTGTTGAGTGAAAAAAATGGTCAAAAAGTTAATTGCTGGTGATAAGATGCTAAAAACGATAGCTTTAAAAGATAATTTTAGAAAAATATTTAATTAGGGAAATAGAAGAATACATTTTGAAATATAATGTTAATTTCAAGGTTCTACTTAATGTGACATATACATTTGCAAATAACAATTGTGATTAAATTTCATAATTCATTAGTGAATTTAATAGTTTAATATATTAAAAAAGAAGTGCCGATTTTTATTATTTATTTAATCTTTCATAGAGGAAAATCTATAAATTTAATGATTGAAAAACAAATTTAATAAACAATGGGAAATAATAAGTGGAAATAATACTAAATGTGTTAACCTAATATTTTTTAAAGCTATAGTGTATTGCTTTAGAGTTAAAATTATGTACCCAATTTCCTGCTCGTTGCAGTTTACTCCAGAAGAGGTGTATAGCTTAACTTATACATTGTTCATATTCTTATCATATAAGAGATGAATCAGAAATTATATTTTAAATATAAACTGAGACATTTTATAATATAAGATATATTTTTAAGGAAAAAGTATAAAAAAATATTTTTAGATAATAAGGATATCAAATAGTGAGATGTAGTAATTTTGAAGGTTTAATTTAGCATACATCACTTACTAATACAATTCTCATAAAGTTTAATAGGAGAAACGTTTCAATAGAATACCTCTATATTTTAGTTAAAAATTTTTAGTTACAATTCTACAATTCTAAAATAAATTATTTTAGTTACAATTCTCATAAAGTTTAAAAGGAGAAACGTTTCAATAGAATACCTCTATATTTTAGTTAAAAATATGAAATAAACTAACTATTATAAACCATCAAATTCCTGGAACCAGGGGGTATGCGTACCACTCTGGGGCTTGAGCTAGCCACCAGGCGCGTCGGCAGGTAATGGATCGCCGAACATCCTGTAGGAATGACAGGATAGCCTTGAATATAGAATAAAAGGCCGCGAACCAGCTCCCGTAAACCCTGGTGTTATGCGATCCGTGCCTAGGGCTAATTGGCACCGCGGTATTGGTGTCTTAACGGAGCCTCTAGTTGCCTGGCAAACTTCTAGAGTAATTTGCCTTGCCCAGTATCTCAGGCAATGCTGGGTGGACTTATATTACCTGAGCTTATTAATTGTTATCTTGTGGCTGAAAAGACACAAGAAATAACAAACCTTTCTGCATTTGCAGGTGAAGCCTCTGAAGTAGACCTTGCTGAAAAAGACAAGGGAACTCAGAGGCAATCTTGTAAAGGGGCAGTAATGAATCTTTTACTTGAGGTAGAAATGACCTCCAAACCATCTTCTGGTGAAAGCCAGGAAGCTATCCCTAGCATGACTGACTTTCTGACCAGATGGGACTGTTTCAGCAAGACCCTATCTGCTGGAAATGTCAAACGCAAGAGGAAACGGCAGAGCATATCATTTATGAATGTGAGGCTCTTGCCCTCCCTAGATTAACTTCTTTAGGCATCATCCATACTAGAGAGTTACACCTAGACTCCATTAAAGGGTTATCGGACTTTATTAATAAAGTGGGTGACCTGAGCAACTGGAACTAGGAAACATTGGGTTTGGAGTTAATGGTACAAAATGCTGATAAAAGCAGAGGTGCCCAATGACATACAAACCCAACCTTAAGAAGAAGAAGAAGAAGAACCATCAAATTGCTTAGAAAAAATAAAAAATTAAAATTTTCTGTAATTGATGATTTGTAAGAATTTTTCGATAGTTAAAACTTTATTAGATTCAATGTTCGTTTGAATACACATTTCTCCGATTAAACGTTAAATTTAAATATAAATTGTTTTGACAAGTTTCTCATTTAAAATTACAATCTGTAAATCAAGTAAATATCTTGAGAAGTGCATTTTAGTTTTAAATATAACTGCAAATTTTACATAATATAAAATTGTAAAAATAAATAATTGTTTGTTAATTGTTTTGTAAATAAATTTCTTTAATAAATTACTTAAATTAAAACTTATTAAATATCAAATAATGTTTTTAATTTTTTATTTGTCATAACTAAGTTGTTGTATCGTTTAACCCAAACTCGCTATGCTGTTGTCTATGTGAATTTAAGTCAACCAGAGCACCACGAAGAAGTAAGTAAGGCTTTGCTTTAAGACTCTTCCGGTAGATGGCACCACCAGAGAATGCGCTCTCTCAATTTTGACTTTGATTTGGAGGAGGAGGAAATTTTCTTCAGACCATTACACCCGTGGTAACTGCTCAAAAACCGATTACAGGAATTTTGATTCCACAGATTTAACGAGCACGTATATACTCGGTAGGTTTTTAGCGGCATTGGAAATCGAACTCCACCCTTCCAGATGGAAACCCAATGCCCTAACCACTAGACTACCACGGCCTCATAATGAAGTAAATATAGCATATTAAGTAAATACATTTATGGAAAGTAAATGAAATAAAAACCACACAAAAATAATATGATTCAATATAGGATAATGAGGAAGCTTTACACACATTATTCTTTTGAATTTAAAATTTCTTACCTTGTTGCAATGATATTTTCCCAAAAATCCAGAGGTTACCACAAAATCCACCCATGAAATTGTAATCTCTTTTCCCTATTTTGTTGACCAGACTGTTCACGAAACACAAGACTAAAATGGCCAGTAATAACAGTAACCAAATCTATTGTAAAATGAGAAATTGCTAAATCATTAGTAACCAATCATTGATTGAGCAAATATGTATTAAAAGTTTAAGCCTTTTAAACTGTATTTAAATAAGAAAACAGATTATTGCTCAACAAACCTCAGTAGAAAATATTTTGAGTATACTGAATAGTGACATCCTCCATTCAAATACTGGCACAAGTATTTCAACCTGATCAATGTACACAGGGACTGACATATCAAAAGCCCTCCACCGATCATATGTCACAGTGAATGGACCGATAGCTAAATCAACTTCCTGCAAAATATGTATGAAGGATATTATGTTGCATAATTTTTAATCCTGGCTCGATGGATTCATGATTATTTTGTAAAATAATATTAATTTTATTGATAATGAATAAAGGAAGATTAAATTATTACTTAATTTAATTTTGCTTGTCGCGCAACATAATCATTCTGTACAACAGCTGACATTGTGAATAGTATGAAAATGAAGCATTTTACATTGTGCGGCACAGGTGCCACGATTCCAAATTCTGAATTATTTTGGCGATGAAGAAATGTTGCCAAGATGACGTATCGTGACGTGCGCGATGACGTTAATACTAGGGTTACCATAATAGAATTTTCTGCATAATTCTTATAGGTCTCCATATCTATGACATAATAAAAACGAGGTTGCCAGATAGATAAGAAAATCCGCCAAAAATTCGCCAAACTCAGAATTTGGTTTAGAATTTGGTCAAACTCAGAATTTGATTTGTACGGCACCTGTGCCCATTATGCATTGTACTGTAGTTCAATTTCAGTACAAATATACCTACATTTCTAGCTACCATTCCTAGCATTCCTGTCCATCCATTTGGCCCCCTAATACCCCATGCGTCACGTTCTGATCTGTACAGTGTATACCTACGAAGAGAAACCATGGCCATTATATAATAATACAAGTTGAAATAATATTCTTCGATTAATCTTGTTGTCAGAATCTGTAAATTTTAGAAATATTAAATACATTTATTATCATGTTTATCAATCTGTATCGATATATGAAAGTCCATTTAATCTAATAAATTATTAATATGAAGTAATAAAAAACTGAAGATATCTAAATTATATTTTCTAATTACATAATTGAATTCTATTGTGTCACAACATGTACTTTAAATAAATAAGTATTCTTAAAGCATGCTTGAAATTTTCTCAAAAGTCGTGTCAAAGTATTTTATAAATAATATGGAATATTTAGTGATGTCTCTATTGAATTGAGTATCGATAGTGACCCCACTTATTTGTCACTATCGATAATATTATGTAATTAAATATATATTTAAATGTATGTAATTAAATTTTAAAGATAACTGTTTATTTTCTATAACATGTAGCATTCAATAAATGAGGCTAAGTTATAAGATTTCAAAACTTTTGTTGATGTCAGGTTACTGGAAATTATTTTTTATCAACATTTTTTTTAAAGTGGCTGTTATTTCATATTCAGCAATATTCCTGGATTATTACATAGCATTTTAAACAATATATGGCGATCAATAATTTTTTCATCGTTATAAAAATTCGTCAAAACATTATTCCTATCATAAAGCAATTCTCTATTTTTCAGCTAAAATTTTACAATCAGCTAAAATTTTCTTAATTTTAGCTACAAAATTTTTTATAACTTCAGTTAAAATTTTCATAATTTCAGCTAAAATATTACAAAATTTAGTAATAATCATACGGCAATCAACCTGTTCCTGTTTCTCACGCTAGAGGAGTTTTAAGTTCTAAATGATGAGGAGATTTTAATATAATATTAAGAATTGCCGTTGGACACATGTTTAAATGAAAAATTTTTAGATTCGATCTAGTAGGTACCCATTAGTTTGACGAAAATTTTGGTGATAAAATTTAACTTCTGGTAACCCTATCTTTATATAGCTTTTGTGTAGCGGCCATCTTGTTAGTCACATTTTGGCGTCAAAAAACAATCGCCCATGAATTAGGGGTACCAGATTGTAAATTTTTCCTAAAATTTTATGTATACTTCAAAGTATATTTCTTTAAGTAGGACATTTTCTGAAAAGTAGTATTTTGTAGTTTTCTGAAAAAAAAGCGTTACAGTCGAACTGGAGTTCTACTAAAAATTTTACAAACAACAAATATAATAAAATAGGGAACATGCCCAAAATAATTAACTAGACTGTATCGTTGATGTACAGCAATAGCTCACAAAATTTTCTCTGACTCAGTGTTTATCAAATAATAATTTTTTTTTTGTAATCAGAATTGTTTTCTTTTTATGAAGTTTGATTTTATTCTTAAGTATGTTTATTTTAAATGCATTGCGTTCTTGGCTGCTTACTTATACCATCTCGAATTCGATAAGTATAATTAACTGTTGCTTAACTTTTATATCACAAAAACTAACGATTGTGATTTAGTATCAAAGTCCTTAAAAATATCCATGCAACTCTAACAAAAGTATGAAATTGATTAATTAATTTGCTTAAGTAATTTAATTTTCTTCTAAGAATATATCTTCTATGGGATTAAAATCATAACTTTTCGACTACAATATAACTTATTTTTCTCAACATTTATAACTCAACGTATATTTTTTAAGCACTTTTTTCTCAAAATTAAAGCACATTTTGTAAAAACTGTATTTTATGGAGTTTCTTTTAGAGTTATAGGTATATATAGAATAAAGAAAGTATTTGAGAATGTTTACTTTTTTTAATTTCAAATAAAATAATAAAAAATATGAACTAACAAGGATGCATTGATGAACAACTAAAAATTATTTTAATGACTAAATACAGAAATCAAGTTAAGTCTTATCTAATCTGCTATGCTTAAGAACAGCGGTAGTAAAAGTCATATAAAAAAAGTTTGCCTTATACATTACAAGACGAGTCCACTTGCAATCTTCTTATCAATAAGAATTAGAAGGATAATAAGTTGATAATAAAATTTTAAAGCAACAGAGTTTTAATACTAAAAGATATCTTGTGTAATCAAGAAGAAAAGAGGGCATCCACTTTACACAATTTTATGAACGATTCCTAAAATAGTTTACAAACGAAATATGTAGAAAGGAACATCAAATAAAGTTCATGTTCAATAAGTTTCCTTTCAGCTGCAAAACACATCTGGATGCAGAAATTAATATCACTCTGAATATATTGAAATATGTAACAAGAATTCATAAGCATCCATTTCAAAGTGTCGAAGGTCAAACAACATTGTCAGAAAAATCTTCTGCAACTGCTATGTCAGACAACCCTATAGAACAATGAAATCATGTAATCTGAAGACCATTCGACGCAACCACCATTCGGCAAAATGTCAGTGGATTTTTTCTCTGGAATATCAAGACACTATTATGTTGGAAAAAACATTTTGCATGTTGTCTAAAGGATTGATTAATATGTCATGTAGCATCCCTAAATGTTGAGTATTATCATTAAACGCAGATCTGACCAGAATGTCTTTAGCATGCACACCAAATATTCATGGATTACTGTACCTGATGACGAACTAATAGATGATGTATAATATTTTCAATGACCTACTATGTTTTTCTGCTTATAGACGACTATCACGCTAAATGTTGATTCATATTTACGAATAATGTAACATAGAACTTTGAATAGATCCTTATTATTTCAGTACGAATTCACACAAGTTATTATGTCTTTAAGCGTTCTCTGGTAGAAGTGACCGTCACGATCTCTATCGACGTTTAACATTTGCTTTGTGTAAGATTTCTTACAAGCTCTTCATATGATGCTTATAGCTCTGATGTGCTCTGAGAATTATTTAGGACAGTCTACGTTCATTTATGACTAAACCTCCAGATCGAATTATTCTAGCCTACCGAAGGACGGTCAGCTGTTTCACAACTCGATGAATGATTTCTCATGACAAAAGCGGTCCTGCTGGCAACGTTCATGATAGAGCCATGTAGCTCACATTTATTATATAAGAGATCATCTTCTAGTAATATTTTATTTAAAATTCTCACCATGACCATGACATTGGGCTTATAACTGGGAAAGTGGATTTCGAACTTGTGGCTTCTTCACTTATTTGTATAGCATACAAAATACAATAATTTCAAATACCACACGATGTTTAATTAGAGTTGGCTACTATTGTGTAGGCTTTCGTGCATTTTGTATTTAATTTTCGTTTATTGAACAATTAAATCGTTTTTTGCTACTCATTTTTAAGCATTGTGCCACTGGAGCGGCAGTATAATACTGGTCTCAGCTTGCAGATATCTTCTCGAGCATAAATTTCATTTCATGTGCCAAATGCACACTCTGGACAACGAATAGCAGAATTTTGTGGAAGGAAATAATTTTTTTTAACATGTTACGTGACATAACATTTTTATACACTGGGAAAACAAACATACGTTCTACTTCATTTTATTCTCCGCATACCTGTGCTTAAGCTGTCTTGATATTAAATATCTACTATTTTACAACTTCGTATTCGATATTTTTTCGCAGTTCTTTTAGTTTACGAGATAAAAACACTAAATTCCGAATTTTACAGCAAGGCATGTCTTTAATTATTTCATATTGCTGCGCATATACTCTTTTTTATGCTTATATATCTTTATTTGGCGACAGTTATCGGCGTTCTAAAGTTAAGCTGGTTTTGTCAATTTGGATATTATTGATAATTCTATATATAAGTTTTAATTTATATTCTTGTGTACACTAATATAATTTATGTGAACTTGAATTGAATTAATGATTATGAACTAATATTTTGTAATTTTCATATTTGGCTTTACGAATATGGTATTCAATCATAGGATTTCGTTTAAGGATTTACAAAACATTTTCTTTCCTTTTTCTACGGATACGAAATAGCACTAAACTCCTCCCAGCTGAATGCATAAAATATGCAAGATAAGCAATGTAAACAAATCCTTGAGAAACGTACCATAACGATTATAACTTCTACAGTTACTCGATATTTAATACAAAATTATAAGTATTCTAAAATTCTGCTTAACTTCTCGTAAAATATGAAATAAATTCTCCAATTATTGTTAATTCAATAATTTGCTCCTGTAGTCTTACATTAGTTTTTCAAACTAAAATGTAATTATTCAAACTATCTAAGATGCAATAAATGAAGTCTTCTGTAAATTAAAAGTTTTATTTTTTATTTTAAATATCAAGTAAAAAAGTTGATACCATTGATTGAAATTGTGTAAGTTTCTAATTCTGAAATATTTTATTTTGAAAAATATCGTAGTTAATGCATAATTATTTTGATTTTTATAATTATAACTTTTTATTTTGTGTCCTTTCATAGTAAAAGTATGTTGGTTTAGTGCATCGTATGCATATTTAGTTAAATAATTTATTTTATCCATTATGTTATCGGAGCTACTGTAGAGCTCTCTTAGGTTGTTTCTAAATTTATTTCATGCTACTACAATGATTTTGACAACCGCGAGATCTCTCGGCGGAAGTAAGAGAACTGCGATCTGTGCTTCTGAATTAAAAAAAAAG
Source organism: Latrodectus hesperus (assembly GCA_037975125.1). Taxonomy (NCBI): domain Eukaryota; kingdom Metazoa; phylum Arthropoda; class Arachnida; order Araneae; family Theridiidae; genus Latrodectus; species Latrodectus hesperus. The sequence continues at coordinate 2,973,716 of CM075852.1, read as the reverse complement.
GAAGAATAACAAGACTGTTCAGTGCTTCTTAGTTCGAAAAAAAGGAAGAATAACAAGACTTTTCTGTGCTTCTGAATTCGAAAAAAAGGAAGAACAACAAGACTTTTCTGTGCTTTTGAATTAAAAAAAATGAAGAATAACAAGACTGTTCAGTGCTTCTTAGTTCGAAAAAAAGGAAGAATAACAAGACTGTTCGATGCTTCTTAATTCGAAAAAAACAAAGAATAACAAGACTGTTCTGTGCTTCTGAATACGAAAAAAAGGAAGAATAACAAGACTATTCTGTGCTTCTGAATTCGAAAAAAAGGAATAACAAGACTGTTCTGAGTGTTAGCGTGTGTTTTCGTATATAAAATGTTATAAATTTATTTTTGTGTTTTGCGCAATCATGGAAGATAATAATTATTTGATTTCAGAAATGATTGTAATCAATTCGCGGCACAAATTGAATTCAGCGTCATAACATTACTTCACGCAGTTAAGCAGTAGTTTGAATAAGAATATAACTTTTTATTTTGATTTGAGAAGCTACGTATAGAATTATATAACACATAATCATTCATACATTACATACCAAACAGAATTCCTTTTAATACATTTTTTACTGACTATATAATAATCTCGAGTCGCGATGAAGCCCCAGCAATAGGGCGCAAGCACGCCCTATTATTGCTGAGAATAATGTTCAATTTTTCCTCCTTCGGTTTAAATGGATGCCAGCTGTTCTTAAGCCCTAAGGCTGTGCTCCATTGTTTGAAGGCGTTCGAATTCATGGGCTTGGTTTGATGTTACTATCAGCCAGGAGAGAGGGATATGCCACCACATATCATAATTAATTTGAAATTTCTCTATGACAACCAGCTTCTTAGCACTTTTAAGGAAAAAAATTAATTTTTCTTATTATTCATCTTTAAAAATCGTATTATCAGGTTTCAATAAATTATCAAAATTTGTAACTAAGATAAATGGTTTAGTATAAAACTCTTTGCAGTATTTTAATAAAAATGCCTGAAGGGAATTTCATAAAAATTAAGAGAGGCATTCTGATAAAATGGTGTCATTTACTAACTTCTTAGAAACACTGATAGCATAAGATACTCCCAATTAATGCACATAAAATTCAATTATTAGAGAAGAGCTTTAAAAATATTTCAGCACTATATAAAATCATTTCTTAACAGTATTTAACATTTTTTAATGTTTTTAATTTGTAAGAACTTTATGCTAATAAATAAACAATTTACAAAAATCTTTCTTTTTTATTCTGATTACAATTTCTATTTCCCAAGATAGAAAGAATTTTTCTAAAAGAATTACAAGTTCTCAAATGTTAATAATTTCAATTTTAAATAATAGATGGCAGCAGTATTGAAAACTACTTCTTTTACTTAATGAATTCAATATTAAATTCATAGTAATTTGTATAAAAATTTTACATTAAACGAATATAGGCTAAATTAAAAGAAAAAAATAATTTAATAATAATATTAATTAATAATAATGTGTAATTATGAAAACATTAGTTATGAGTTTTAAATTTCAGTTCTGTGTCGTAATTAATATAATAAATACAGACAATAAGAGTACAATTTCTCCGAATGCTATCATACGTTGAAATATTCAAACAACCGCCTGCCTAGTTTTAAGATAAAAATAATTTAAAATAGAAAGCTATGGGAGATTAAAATAAATAACCTCTCTAATTAGTATAAGTATCTAATATAGAAATTTCAAGCACTGTAACAAATGTTTTCATGTTGAAAACAATCATAAAACTTTTAACAAAATCTACAAAAGAAAAGGCTCATGAGTATAGGAATTTGCAATTAATAAAAAGAAATTTTTGAAAAATTTTGAAATTGAAACCTATATATTTATAAAATATTTTTTTATTTTATTGATTTTTTAATGGTTTTTAATGATTTGATTTTTGAATTACTATATTGTTTGTTACTAATACGTTGTCTGTGAAAGAATTATATTCGTCTGCAAGAGCAATGAGATCGTATGTAAATTCTTGATGCCTCATTCATAGCAGCCCTCCCTCCTCCGAAAAAAAAAAAAACTATTAAATTCTAGTATCAATTTTCCCTTATATATTCCATTAAAATTACAAGATTAGTATATAATTAGTGAAATTCATTACTCAGTTCAGTACAAAATACTCAAAAATCAGCGGGGTTATATCAGCCTCAATTTTCTGTATGTTATATTTTATACCGAAATATTTATCGTATTTTAAATCACAATAAATTATCCTTTTTACTTTCATACTTTACATCGCAAAATTGGAAACAACTTAAAAATGTATAAAAATAGAATTAATAAATGTATGAATTAACTAAGGTGAAGGAAAGGAGACAAGTTTTAAATTAATCCTATTTTTAAATTAAAAAAATACAAAATTGTTTTCTTAAACTCTTACTTTTTTGTAAGTACCTTCGCATAAATGCCTAATCTATATCTTAACGAACATTTCAGTGTGTATTAAGTTACTTTTCACATCAAACTATATATTTGTATATCCATTCCCAGAGAAATTTAACAATTACCGAGATTCGGGGTTATGTTTGATTGAGAGTCGATGAAATAAACTCTTTAAAATTTATAAGCTTTTTATTCGTAGCAAATTGAACTAAATACAGAAAATTCCAGCAGTAGAAATTACAATTCCGCAGATCTAATACAGCTTATACTACAGGAATCAGCTTCCAATTACAGAAAGCTCTAATATCTCAGGCAAACAGCAACTTCTATACTCTAAACTAACATTCAAGACTGATCGTCTTCACTAACTTCTCACTGCCGCTAGAAAAACTCAGAAACTGACTCGGTCCGTGGAACGGTGGTATTTATAGCTTACTTGGCGAGAAAATCTAAGTCTTTCTCCAAGTTTCTGGAAGCTTCCAGGCCATCTCGCTCAATAATGGCCTTAGAGCTTAGGTTGTGGAAGTCTCCAGAACTATCTATTTCTTACCAAATCTCCCCAAGTCGCCAATTATCAAGCCAAGTGGTCGCCAAGAATCTTGCCAAAGAAGCCATAAATACCACCGTTGCAAAGTTTGTAAAAAAATATTTACAAAATTTGTAACAGTATTTATTAATCACTACAAAACTATTTTGAGGAGATCATCAAAGTCGTATCAATTTTGCAATGGAAATGAAGTGCAACCTTTTTATTTTTGACAAATTTGTATTTCCAAAATATACAGTGAATGTCGAAACATTGTAGGACCATAAATAAAGTGCATTTTGGAATTTAAAATAGCATGAGTACATTATTACGAAGTTTAGTGGTGTGATAATTTTATTTTACGACAATGCTCGTCCAACTGAATTCAAGATTCCATCTCCTCACACGACTAAGATCATCTTGATGATCTCTTCGGGATAGTTATGCTCAGGCACTTAGTGACAGCAAATTATTCATGAGTTTAAAAGACAAAGTTGATAATTAGACAGCTGAAAATATCTGTATTGTCGTAACTAATAAATGAAGTAGCAAATTTCCATGGGAATAAATGTAGAACTAAATGTAGGACGAAACGAGTTTCTTTAGGTAGATTAAATATATTTATGTAAGAAACTTTTTTTTATGTTGGAGTGTGTCTCAGAAAGTTATATAAATACCTTAAAGGAACTGACTTTTGTATTTTTATATTAAAAATGTATACATTTAAATAAACATTATTAATTCTATTTCGTTTATTTGGTTTTGCGTATTAATAAACTGATATTAGATCAAAAGAATAGAATTGCTGAGACAAAATGATAACTAAGTAAGAGAAAGTAGATTATATTTGTTAAGTTCTATAAATAATTAGTGTTGTTGTTATTCATGATACTTGGACAAGCCAAGTCTGTCCTTTGGCTCGAAATTAAGTCATAAGTTGTGTGTATCTCGTTTAATCAGAGCACCAAGAAGATGAATGTACGACTTTGCTCTAAGACTTCTCCGATAGATGGCACCACCAGAGGATCCGCTCCCTCAATTTTGACTTTGATCTGGTGGAGGAGGAAATTTTCTCCAGACCATTACATCCATAGTAACTGCTCAACGACCAAATACAGGACATTCGATTCAAAAAATTTAACAAGCATGCTTTACGTTTTACGGCAGCAGACCTCCTCGTTCCTAGCTCGGAATGAGCATTTAAAATGCACATGCACTCGGTGGGTCTTTGGTGGCATTGGGTATCGAGACCAGACCGTCCGGACGGAATGCCGATGGCCTACCACGACTACGTGAATAATTAGAAACAAAACAACGCTTCAATAATATTATTTCATATTTGAGCAGTAACACTCTGCAAATCCGATTAGTTTCAAATTATTTGTTTTTGATATCATGAATAAAAGGAATTCATTTAATAGTTATTACTAGTATGACATTAAACAGTAGAAGAAAAAAATTAGTTGTAATAACATTATGATAATAGTTTAATTTTTGAAATATAATAAATGGATATAATAAGAAAATGAAAGCAAAAAAATAGTGAAGCGCTTTTGTAAAGCAAATTTTGAAATTATTGGGAAATTGATCAATGTTGAAGAGACATTAAAGTGAACAGTAGGAATCATAAGAAAAGTATTTAAATTGAAAGAAAAGTGAAATACACTTCAACTATGTTCGTAATATAATTTTAGCTAATTAATTACATGCTAATTAATTATTTAAATTTATTTTATAATTAATTAATTAATTTAAAAAAACTTCCTCTATTTATTTAATAATTTTTGGTTTGAACAATATTATAATAAAACTGTTCGATTGTAAACGTACTTCTAACAACTCCGATATCGTTAAAATGGTCTTGACTATGGAAGAAAAATTACTGATATTATGATGAATAGAAAATAATTGTCTTATAATAAGTAATTCAAAAACAGTTGTCGGATACAACATTTCAAATCACTGACAGAGTTTGATATGTATCAAATAAAGAAGGCCACATAAACACATATCTTCTGCTGATACAAATCAGGCTTATAAATATAAATTCGAACTTCTTTTTACTAATTCTTAAATATGTGTATTGATAAATGCTCTCATTCAAGAATAAATAATCCATTTGCAACACAACTGAAGATTTAGTGAAAATCTCGTTAATCAGTCACAAGAGAACAGTTTAAGACTCATTTCCAGTGATCTATTTTAATTTTTTATTTGTTGTTTTAAAAATAGTTGTCCCTTAATGAGTGATAAATATATTAGAATTTTGAGTTAATTTTCATCAATATTCATTGATCGAAACAGAAAAAATCCTACATCAAGAACTAATATTTGATTCTAGAACAAAATGATTAGAAAGAAAGATATTCAATCACTTAAAACTAATTTTTTTCTTGTAGATAGACATAAATTCTGCGAGTCATGATACTGTTATTTAGGACTGCATATTTTTTAGAAGTGTTGTAATATTCAGCTGTATTATGGAATGTGCGTTTTTGATGTCATCCTAAAACTCTTTTTCGTTTGGTGCAAACAAATAGGTCTCTCTAAAACAACTTCTTTTTTCTCATAGGATCCACGTCCTGTGGATTCCGTCTTACGTCGACGTTGTTGGAAATGAAATTGCGAACAGTCTGTCTAGAGTTGGTGTTGGTGAGGAAACAGCGCCTGCCTCTCCTCGTACTTATATGGAGCTATTTTCTGAATATAAGGCAAAGAGTAAGGACATTTGAATGGTCCCACCGGTACACCCATGGTATCAGAGTCAAAGCCCAAACGGGTCATTGATTCGAGGTGGTAGTAGACAAGATCAAACTGCCCTTACCCGATACCTTAATGGACATCTGTCATCAAAGAATTTTGTTGGTGGTAAAAAACACCATTTCTGCCAGGATCAAGGAGAAAATTTCCAGACATCGATACAATTAAAAACAAATAAAAATTAAAATTAAATCGGCCTTGCCGATTTAAGCTAACCATAAAGTGGATGTTTTGTCTTGTCTTTTCCATTTTGCTTTTTTCTTCTGCGCTATTTTCAACGTGTTCAACTGCCCTTACCCGATACCTTAATAGACATCTGTCATCAAAGAATTTTGTTGGTGGTAAAAAACACCATTTCTGCCAGGATCAAGGAGAAAATTTCCAGACATCGATACAATTAAAAACAAATAAAAATTTAAATTAAATCGGCCTTGCCGATTTAAGCTAACCATAAAGTGGATGTTTTGTCTTGCCTTTTCCATTTTGCTTTTTTCTTCTGCGCTATTTTCAACGTGTTCAATTTTAGAAGCAATATCGCTAAATATTTGAAAAATAATCATTTATAACATGCTTGTCTAAAGTGCGGCCCAAACGCAAATTATGAAAATATTTAAATTTACACATTTTTATTAAAAAAATTAATTTTGAAATTTTTTCATATATAATCGATTTGCTGATATTTATTTCGAAATAAAAATTTAACTCTTTAACCCTTTGAATACCGAGGCTTGAATTCTTATGGGTACTCAAAATGCCAAAACGCCCGAAAATGTAGTTTTTCGTTTCCGAAGATTTCCTCCCCCCCCCCTAGTGTAAGAGTAGAAGCAATAAATTTTCCCAGGGTTCGTACAATGCAGTATTGCACTACATTGTACGATAACAAAGATAAATCAACAAGTGTATATGACAGGTAAGAAGTTAAAATTTTAAAAATGGAAAGTGTGTTAAGCGTTGTATAAAAACCATTAACTTTATAAGAGCAAAAGGACTTAATCATAGACAATTTCAAGAGTTTCTCAAGATAATGGGCACTGAATTTGCAGATGTTATTTATTATACAGAAGTAAGATGGCTCAGTAAGGGAAAATGCTCAAAAGATTTTACGATTTAAGAACTGAAATAAAAATATTTATGGAATCAAAAGGGAAACCTGTGACTGAATTTGAAGACGAAAATTGGGTTTCAGATTTAGGTTTTTTAGTAGACTTAACAGAGCATCTGAATGATTTATATTTCAGACTTCAAGGAAAAAATCAATTTATTAATAATATGTTCCAAACTATAACAGCGTTTGAAAGAAAGTTGAAATTTTGACACAATCAAATAAAAGTGAAAGATTTGACGCATTTCAGTACTTTGGCTGCACATAAACCTGTGAGTTGCACTAAATATGCTGCATTAAAATTTGATTTAATTCAAGAGTTCGAAAGTAGATTTCAAGATTTTCGAAAAATGAAGAATATTTCAACATATTGTCTATTCCATTTTCTCTAGAAATATATTAATTACATTCAAATCTTCAAATGGAATGCATTGAACTGCAAAGTGACATTCAACTGAAAGAAAAATTTGGAAATATTTCTTTGCAGGAGTTTTATAAAAATTACCTACCCCGCGATAAATATCCTAATTTTCACAATCATACTTTATTAATGTCTTCAGCTTTTAGTAGTACCTATATTTGTGAACAATTATTTTCAAGAATGAAGCATACAAAAAATAAAAATAGGACAAAGATTACCGACAAACATCTTGAAAATGCATTAAGAATTGCAAACTCGTCTATTGAACCCGATCTCGATTCGCTTGTTCGACAAAAGCAAATTCATCCATCTCATTAATTTGATTATTTTTTCCATCTTTATGAAATCCAAACTAAATGAAACGAAACTTTTACATATTTAAAATAAATATGTACCTATACATATCAAATTAAAAATAAAAAAATTTATAATGAAAAGAAGTTAATTTTAATAAAACCACATAGAGTTAATTTTTATTTCAATTTTTTGAAAAAATATTGTATGTGCGGCCCTGTAAAAAAATTTTTTTTGCCATGCGGCCTACGAACCGTCATAGTTTAGACACCCATGGTTTAGAACAACAGGTAAATTTCATGATTTTGAAAACTTTTTCAAACGGAAAAAAATTATGATTAAAAAATATTTCCTTATTACTGGTAAAAATCATGAATGGATTTTTTCTCATCAGACACTAGATGGTGAATTTCGCCTTATTTGAAGGCAGGCAACAAATTCGCTGACATTTCTGATTTACGATGCCGTAGTTCATTATGTGTGATCCAGATGGAACATTATTTGACGTCATGGATATTTTAAACCAATGAGAATTGTAATAAAGTGGCGTAATCATGATTTCAAATGGAATGAAAGAGCAACTACTTTAAGGATAATAAAAGCACATGGTCTTCAAACTCAAATATCCACACTTTGTAAATCTTCCTTTATAATAATAGAAAATACCACATTCTCATTTTAACAGCCATCATTGAAGTAAGTTTTCCAGAAATATTCTTTTCCTTTGAAATTTGTATTATCAAGCATCTCACGTTTGTGAGTCATTTTTCTCTCATTTCAAGTAAAAAATAAATAAAATTAAATTAAATTAAATCTACGTGTGTATCTTCGATTTTATGGACACACAATACTATCTTGTACCAAACAATTATAGTTTTTAAAATGTTCATGACATTGGAGTAAATATTAGATGGGCATGAATGAAGAAGAAAGTGTTCTGATACACCAGTGTGTAGGCCAGGAAATGCTGACAAGTAAGCAATTAATGGGGGAAAATAGACAATTTCGTTTTTATCATCCTTTAATGACATTTCTTGATTATTTTCTTTTTAATTAACACTTATTGAGTGCATGTAAACATTAATAAAACTTGAAATAACCACCTGTAACTGAATATAAGAACTCCTTTTCTGTCGGAAACATGTCATAGTATTTGTGAGAGGAAATAAATGCATGGAGAATTCTACAAAAGGAAATTTATCTATAGGAATTTCGGATAAATACATAATATAGGATTTATATTTATTGACTCGTAATAGTTGTATTTCATGACTAAATTTAATGGAAAAAAACACATTTTATTAAAGGTATATCTTTGAAATATCCCTACTAATCTTTGACAACTTTACTTTCTAATATTTCTTTAAATATTGTTTCAAATAATTAAAAAGTTACTACATATTATTTCAAGAAATCAATCATTAGCAGAAACAATTCATGTTAAATAATAAACTGAACATTCTTTTTCTTAAAACGTAATTTTTCATTTTCATTTTAAAATTAAAATTAAACATATTTCATTAAACATTTTTACCTATTTTTATTGTATGGTAATACAAAAATATCATCTTCATATAGGTAATATTAAAATAATTATTTAGAAGTATATGGAATATTTATGCATATAATTACAAATAAAAATTAATTTTTACAGCCCTTAAAATGAATATATACCACAATAATATTGTTAAAAGACAAAAAACACAATTTATATTCAATGTGAAATGATACCTAAATAATATTAGTCATCAGTTTGAATAAATAGTTACAGAAGTTGCAAATAAATGGCGATGTAATCGTCATATGTAATGTTTAGTATAAATAGTCAAAGCCCAGAGCGATCAGTACCACTATTCAAGCGTGAATGGAGGTTAGCATTGAAAACATTGTGATGTGATTTTTTGAAAGAATGTTTTCATACGATTATTTCATTTATGTATGCTGATTTGAGCTGTGAATCGTACAGCGCCATCTGTTAGCAGCTTTTGTAACTATTATTTCAAATTGCTGTATAAAATTCTACAGCTTTCACAATAAACATACCTTTTACTGCATTCTCTATCTATCTTTGTTTTCGAGATTATTTAATTTTGAAATCAGGAGTCCTTTTCTGGACACCCTGTATATATATATATATATATATATATATATATATATATATATATATATATATATATATATATATAATATATATATATATATATATATATATATATATATATATATATATATATATATATATATATATTATAAAAGCACCAAATAAAACTTGATTTAAACAGCTTGATTATAAACTTGTAAAATAAAATAATAAAAAAATAAGCTGAAATTACAGTACTAAATAATGGCTGTTTAAATCAAGTTTTATTTGGTGCTTTTATAATATATATATATATATATATATATATATATATATATATATATATATATATATATATATATATATATATATATATATATATATATATAAATATTTTACAAGTTGCACAGTTCTTATAATATTATAAATAAGTAAATATCTGCTATTCAAAAGTTATCATAACTGCTTTCAGTTGTGTTTCGACGAAAACGGACAAGTGTTTTTTTTCCCATTATTCTATTCATTATATAATTATTTTGCTTACGAATTTTTCAGGCTTCAACAAAAATACAACTCAATTAGAAATGTTTACGTTCAGAAATAGTCTCTCCTAAGCGCGCCGACAAACGATTTAAAGTAAACTTGTTTATTTAAACAACTCGAGAATGTTTTAAACATGTGATTCAATACAAAAGGCTCATTTTTCCAAGCATATATTATTGATAAAATATTTGCTTGCATACTTTCCAAAAGAGCAGTTGCTACGAAGAATATTTTAGTAAAGATTCTCATTTTAGATTTAAAAGGTAAATGTTTTTACAATGGAGGTTTTCTCAATAAAAATAAAGATTTATCTGCCTGTTTTATAAAATATTGCTTTGCAAAATAAGATAAAATAAACAGAAAATTATAAAATATGAAAAATGTGATTGATGTTTTCTTCTATTGATTTTACTGTGTATGATTATTGAAAATAATTATATTTATCAGTGTTTCTAAAAATCATTTATTCCGAATTTTTTTTGTTTGATATTACTAGATAAATTGGATTTTAAGTATTCACATGTGACATTATTGCTAACCTTAAGCATCTGTGACTTTACTTTGACGTTGTGAAAGATATATGTAGTGTAATGTCTCACCATCGGCACTTTCGATTTTAAGATCCTATGTTTTTTTGTTTTGTTTTGATTTTCAGAGAGACTCTCGTTGTACGCGAAGCAGGCGAGAGAGATTGTCGCGAACCCATACATGGCTCCTTGTAAATTTTGTTCATTTTTTAATTAAATGTGTATGTTTCGAAATTGGAGTCATTTATTTGTTTGTTTGTTTCATAACAAACTTATGTTTTTGGTGGCAGCGGTTTGATGCTTTTTTAATGCTTTGCATTAGCATCCACTATGCAAATTAATTATGTGCACTATAATGGATTACGTGCCAAAATGTTGGAATACAGGTAGGCCATTTTGATCAATCTTTCTCTGGCTACTATTGAAAATAAATAGTTTGGAATGTTATATAAATTTATAGAATATTTAGTTCCAATCTTATTTAGAGTTTTTCTTGTTATATCAATTAATTTTGTTTATAAGTTTGTAAATGGTGTATTCCATATTACAAAGCTAATTTCTGTATTTCGTGTATTCGAATTTACAGTGTAATATTTTTTATAGGAAAAGTGTATCTTATTATAAATTTGCATTTCATAATTTTTATGTGGTTGATGTATTTCAATTCACGTAGGAATTTGTTAAAATAACTATGTTGTTATAGATTAATGTGTAAAATCGAAAGTACACTTAAATTCATAATTTTTGAATGTTTCACTGAAAGTAGATTTTAAGAAAGTAATATATACTTTAGAGAGGTTTTTGATTTCGTTATGTGAAAATGAAAGTACATGATTACAAATAGGTTTGAATTTAAAGTAATGTGAGATTTATTGATGTGTTTTTGATTTTTTTTTATAAAGTATCAAACTGATTTATTTGATATTTAGAACTGATTTATTTGATATTAGTTTATTTTCATTGATAAAGATTTGAAAAGATATTTTCTTACTGTTTAAAATATCGTACGTTATTATCATTTTCATGTCGTGTATGATTAATTAATTAAGTTTATTGATTTAAAATCGAAAGCTGATTTCTGGTTTAGATTAGTTAAAGCTTTTAATTTATATTGTTGTTAGGAATTGTAGTGTGTTCTATATTTTGAATTAAATAAGGATTCAAAAATAATATAATTTCATTTTCTGTTTTAATATAATAGTATTTGTATAAGAATCTGATTTTATAAATTTATACATTTTTGATTAATAATTCAATTTATCTGAGTATCAAGCATTAGCTTGGTGATAAAAAAACTTGAAATCGAGAGTAGAAGATTTAATATTAAACTTGTTCTTCTTTTCAAAATATATGATTTGCTGTTTATACACTATTTGTTGTATTACAATATAGTTTGTTTTCGTTTAAATTTTTTAAATGTTATGGATATGTTTTATATTAGTAGAGTGTGTTAAATAATTTCAATAGTTATTTACGAAATTTTGTATATAGGTGGGTGTAGTCTGTTTTTTCTCTCATTATTGCATCTCTTCTGAGATAAAGCGTTAATAAATAAAATGGCTTTTTTAGCACGGGGGAAAAAGGGAGATTTAGTAGAAGTAGCTGAAGAGTTAGGGGAAATGGTTCCAGATTCTTTTAAAATCCCGGATATTAAAAAATTAATTTTAACTAGTAAAAACTTTAATGAGGAAGAAGTAAAATGTATATTAGATAGGGTAATCGAGGAAAGAGTTAAAAGGGAACAGGAAGAAAAAGAAGAAAGAGTTAGGCGAGAAATACTAGAAAAAGAGGAAAGAATTAGGCGAGAAGAAATAGAAAAAGAAGAAAGAATTAGACGTGAAGAAAGAGAACATATTTTAGAAATGAAACGTCTAGAAATCTCTTCAAATGCTGCAATTTCGAACACAGAATCAGTTACAAATAGGACTGAACATGCTCAAAAAATTCAATTAATGCAAATAACGCCAAAATTCGATGAAAGGAAAGATGAGATGAGTTTATACTTAATAAATTTTGAGCGTAGAGCAGAAATGGCTCATATTCCAAAAAACGAATGGGTAGTTTATCTTGTAAGTGCTTTACCTTCAGAGATATCTAACATGTTAGCTAGAGAACCTCCAGAAAGGGCTGATGATTACGATTACGTGAAGGAAATTATTCTTAAACGATTCAAGTTAAATAGCGAAAAATTAAGACAATTGTTTCTTAAACACCAGAAAACGTCAGACAAATCATGGAGAAATTATGCACAAGAATTGAATAGTTACTTTACGGAATGGCTTACGGAATTAGAAATAACGACATTTGAACAGCTTAAGGAACTAATGGTAACAGATCAATTGAAACGTCGTGTGCCAATTGAAATTAAGGAACATTTTTTGGCGGAATGGCTTAAAATAAATTCGCCGTATGATCTGGCAGAGAAAATAGATGAATATGAAAGTTTAAGAGATAGTTTTAAGACGAAAGATTTTACAAAACTCCCTCGAAATAATTTTGGTTTTCGTCAACAAAATGAAAACCGTGCCTTTAAGTTTAATGAAGTAGTTCGGAATCATAAATCTCATGTTCCTAAAAGAGTCGAGAATAAAAATTCTAATTATTCACATGAAAAGGAATTTGAAAAAAGAAAACAACTCCGATGTTATGAGTGTGGTTCTTATAGTCATTTGCGGCCTCAGTGTGACAAAATAAAAAAGAACTTAGAATCGGTAGCATCCAACGAAATTGCTAGAAGTACATTTAATGAGTTGATGGCTCCTTACACTAGTATCGGCACTGTTAATGGAATTCAAATGCCAATCTTAAGAGACACTGGAGCAACTCTTGATTTGATTTGTGGAAAATACGTGAAACCTGATATGTTCACGAAGGAAAAGGTTTGGCTAAGAACACCTCTTGATGAAACTTTAGTATGCTTACCTATTGCCGAGGTTGAAATAAATTGTGAATTAGGTCACATTTTGACAAAGGCAGCAGTTCTTCGAGATTCTTTGGATCAAGGAAGATATTTACTGGGAAACAAAACAGCCGCTTTATTTGAGGAAATTAAAAAGCATGAGGAGGTGAAAATACATATGATAAATGCTATAGAAACTCGAGCTCAAAAAAGACGGAAGGAAAATAGCACGAATAAAGAGATTATTGATTCTGAAATAGAATCTTCTAGGTCTTGCTTCCAAACTAAACAAAATGAAGAATTAGAGCAAAATACAATTTTGCCACCATTAGAAACCGAAGTTGAAGGGATGGATTTGATAAAAACATCTCCAGAAGAATTTGCTCGGGAACAAAAGGTGTGCGAAGATTTGAAACCTCTCTTTGAGCAAGCTAAACGACAATCTTCAAAAGACAATAAATATATTATAATAAATCAATTGTTGTTTTATAATAAAATGGACAATGATGGAACTGTAAGAAGATTATTAGTTGTGCCCAAGAAGTTTCGCAACCAACTAAAAGGGATCTGCCATGAGATAACTGCAGCTCATTTAGGTATAACTAAAACAAAAGATATGCTGTGCAAAACTTTCTACTGGCCTAACTGCTTTAAAGAAATTGAAAATTTTGTTAAATCTTGTGACAAATGTCAACGAGTAGGAAAGCCTCAAGATAAGAAAAGGGCTCCTTTGAAACTGGTTCCAGTAATTCCGGAAATATTTACAAGAATTAACGTTGATGCATGTGGTCCTTTACCTATAACTTCCTGTGGTAACCGGTATATTATAACAGCCATTTGCATGTCATCCAAGTATCCAGATGCCATCCCAGTACCAGATATACGTTCTACTACTGTGATTGATGCTTTTCTTCAGATATTTAGCCGCATGGGTTTTCCTAGGGAGTTGCAAAGTGATCAAGGAACATCTTTCATGAGTGTCCTGACATCAGAATTTTTAGAAAAATTTGGTATTAAAGTTGTGCATAGTTCCGTTCAGCATCCCCAAAGCAATCCTGTTGAGAGATTGCATAGAACTTTAAAGAGAATACTGAAAGTCCTTTGCTTAGAAAAAGGTACAGATTGGGAGAAGATTTTACCTCAGGCACTTTTTGCTCTTAGAACTTGCATTCATGATAGCACTGGATATTCTCCTGCAGAATTAGTCCATGGTCGGAACTTAAGAACACCCGTAACACTATTATATGAAAATCTAACTGGTAAAACCATTGAAGAAGATAGTGTGATTGCTTACGTTTTTAATCTTTTAAATAGAATGAAAAGATGCCAAGAATTAGCTGTGCAAAATATGACAGAGGCTAAAGAAAAACAGAAACTTTGGTATGACCGTAAGGCTACGAAAAGAGAATTTAAAGAAAATGATCTTGTGTTAGTTGTTGCACCTTCTAGATCAAACAAATTTTCTGTTCATTGGATAGGTCCAGGAAAAGTAGTAAAACGACTATCGGACACAAATTACGTAATACAATTTCCCGATAAGGAAAAATTACATGTATACCATGTAAATATGTTAAAACCTTATTTTCAGCGTCCAGAAGATGTTAATTTAATTTTTACCTCTAATTCTGATAATGAAGATATTGATTCTGAGAAAGAAGATATCCCAAGTTTTGAAATTAATTCATCTACCCTTTTAGAGACTTTTCCTGAAAGCTGTTTTAATGAAAAGTTAGAGGACGATCAGAAGAAACAATTGAGTAGACTTTTGATTCAATTTATTGATATTTTTTCAAATGAACCGGGTTGTACAGAACTGGCTGAACTGGACATCGAGTTAGAATCTAATAAACCTATTATAGCTAAACCATATCGAATGTCCCCACGACAGACAGAAATTCTGAAATCGGAAGTAGACAAGATGTTGAAATTGAAGGTGGTGGAACCAGGTGAATCCGATTACACATCACCTTTAATATTAGTTGAAGCTCCTGGAAAAGAACCTCGTCCGTGCATTGATTATCGCAGGTTAAATGAGGTTACCAGAACGCAATATTATCCATTACCAAATATTGAAGAGCGTGTTGAATCCGTTTCGAAAGCGAAGTTCATATCTTTATTAGACTTAACACGAGGTTATTGGCAGATACCTTTGAGTCCTAAGGCTCAAAGATATGCTGCATTTACGACGACATTTGGTGTTTATAAACCTTTGAGAATGGCATTCGGTTTGAAGAATGCTCCTTACTATTTCAGTAAGTTAATGGCTGATTTATTAAAAAATTGCGAACATTTTGCTGTGCCTTATTTAGATGACATAGCTATATATTCACTTACCTGGTCTGATCACATCCAACATCTTAAATGTGTTCTGGAGAAGATTCGATTTGCGAAATTGACTGTAAAACCCCTTAAGTGCAAATTCGCTCAACTTCGTGTTAAATATTTGGGACACTTTGTAGGACAAGGTCAAAGAACACCAGGTGATATTAAAGTGAAAGCCATTACCGATTTCGAACGTCCCTCAAGCAAAACCGAAGTACGAGCTTTCCTAGGTCTTGTTGGGTACTATCGCAAGTATATACCAGAATTTTCGGTAGTTGCTGCGCCTTTATCCGACCTGTTAAAAGGGAAGTCCAAGAAAGGAACTGTAATATGGAATAATAACTGCGAAAAGGCATTCATAGAATTAAAGAACACTTTAATAAAGAAGCCTGTACTTTACAGTCCAGACTTTCAAAAACAATTTATCATTCAATGTGATGCCTCAAACTTAGGAATAGGTGTAGTTTTATCTCAGAGAGATCAAAATGAAAATGAACACCCTATCCTATTTCTGAGTAAAAAATTTTCAAAATCTGAGAAAAATTATAGCACTATAGAAAAGGAATGTGCAGCAATAATTTTTGCTGTTACTAAATTAAAATATTATTTAGATGGTCAGTATAAATTTATTATCGAAACTGATCATAACCCTTTAGTTTGGTTAAAACATCATACAGGATCTAATCCCAGACTTTTAAGGTGGGCTTTGGTGCTTCAAAGCCTAAATTTTGATATTGTTCACAGAAAGGGCAAATTACATCAGAATGCCGATAGTCTCAGTAGAATGCTGAATAACCAAACTTAATTATTTTCTTTTTTCTCAGATATTCAATTAAAATGTTTTTTTTAATACAAATTTCAATTGTTGTTACATGTGTACATAATAAAAAAATGTTTTTTATAGTAAAAATGTGTCTATTTGTAAGTTTAGTTAAGGTTGAAAATTCTGTTGTGTTAGATAATTATTTTGTGCTATTTTGATATAATTTTATTTTATATTTAATATTATATAATTCCATATAATTTTGTGTTTCAGCCAGAGTCCGATTGATCAGGGCTATCTGTAATACTAAATTTTGCTCTTTGTTGTTTGTGTGTGTTTTTTTTCTTTTTTATTTGCAGGTTGATTTCCTTAGAATGAGAAAAAGAAAAAAAAAAACTCCGGGGAAGGAAGGAATAATTTAGTCTGTAATGTCTCACCATCGGCACTTTCGATTTTAAGATCCTATGTTTTTTTTTTTGTTTTGTTTTGATTTTCAGAGAGACTCTCGTTGTACGCGAAGCAGGCGAGAGAGATTGTCGCGAACCCATACATGGCTCCTTGTAAATTTTGTTCATTTTTTAATTAAATGTGTATGTTTCAAAATTGGAGTCATTTATTTGTTTGTTTGTTTCATAACAGTAGTAATTTTTTTATACCTAAATAAAATATTCCTTAAAAATTTTCCTTGTCTATTTTAAATTTTAAAACATTTCCTACCTCTTTACTATAGCTAACGATTTAATTTTCTTAAGTTAAGCGAAAGTTAATTATCTAGTTATATATATATATATATATATAAATATTTATATATATATATATATATATATATATATATATATATATATATATATATATATATATATATATATATAATCATAAGTTAATATTATTTATTATAAGTTATATATTAATTATAAGTTACATGAGAAGAAAATTAATAAACAAAAATTAATAAAACATTATTAAATATTAAATTGTATGAGTTGTTAATCATTTTATGAAAATAAATAATAAGATAAGGGTATGAATCATGAAACAATAGTTATTTTTTAAACTGTATAACTCCCTCATGATAGATTGAATGAAGTTTTTATCAAAAGGCTTAAGTATATATCAATAGTATTTATTTGTTTTAATCTTGTTCACAATAATATAACCATACAGTTTCATTGTAACAGAAATGTGAACTTGCAAATCATGATTATAGGAATAAATTAGAGATGACTGTGAAAGAAATAAACTTTTCCTCTAGGAATACATGAATTATCTCTAATAGTATATTGTATCATATGTATAGTATTAAAACTAAAACATGGTTACTGATATTTAAATTTCAAATTTGGTCTGATTCTTATAGCTATTATTGGATACTAGAGGCGTTTGAAAAAAATGAAAACCAGCAGAGGTAAGGTTTAAATAATGTATGCATAAAAGACAAGTAAATCAATTTGTGATCTTGAATTTATAATTATGACAGAAGATGAGAACATAAATGGAAAAATTTTATTATCTTCAAAACGTTTTTCAGCTTTGTCTTGAAAGCAATGGGAGATTCAGATATGTTCTTATAAAAAATTATCATTTAGATGAGAGCTTTCATTTGGAAGTTTGTGAATTTTTAAATTCTTAATTAACTTCACTTTTGATATACTACGATAATGATATCATTGTTTATGATGAATATCGGCTATTAGAATTAGTATGATTTAAATATTTTACATGGAATTCACACTTATTAAATTTCAAGTAGTATTATCATATGTTTAAAAGTAACAATAATAAATAATCCAAAGTGAATTTCCGCTTCTAATAGTTGTTTGGAAGCTATTGCAATTAAGAGAACGGAATTCGTAAAAGAAGCCTTTTTCTCTTTGCTTATAACAGTAGAGATGTAATCAGAATTGATTGATTGATTATTATTCATTCTTAGTCTTATGTCAGCATCAGTAATAACTATGGAAACAATATTACCAAATAAAGAATGTATTATTAGGAGTTTTCTATTGCAAAATTTATATAAAATCATCAATCTGGACTTCAGTGCGTTAATTGATGGTTTTTATTTTATTAAATAAACTTGGATAAAATAATATTTTTGTTGTGGTGCATTATGCTATCAGAAATATAAGACCTGAAAGCAATGCAAATATCATCTGCTTGACAGAAACTGAGATAGTGTGATGTCTGTTAAAAACAGGTAAATCCGTTGTAAACAATATGAATTACATCAAGCAAAAAATTCTTCGAGAAACGTCTGCAGTGATGTTGCATTCTACTGACAAAAAAGAAATTTATTTTAACTTCCAAGGTCCTATTTTCAAGGTAAGGTATAATTAAACAAAGGAAGTAATCTAGAATGTTAAGATATTATCTTATACTCAGAAATATGACGTTGCTCAACCCAGAAAGAACTTATATTCAATGAGAGATGAATACCTTGTCTATTAAATTTAATGATTCATGTATAGCGTTTGATAATTAAAATATATTTAAAAAATCTGTATTGTTTTTAGAGAGGATTTCAAGAAACTGTTCCAAATCATCGATTATAATTCTTTCAAAAATGTTTTATCAAGAACTGGAAATAATTGATTAAACATTTTTAGGTGTCTCACAACACCTTTTTCGTATTTAATATAATGA
The DNA here is from genome assembly GCA_037975125.1 of Latrodectus hesperus. Lineage (NCBI taxonomy): Eukaryota > Metazoa > Arthropoda > Arachnida > Araneae > Theridiidae > Latrodectus > Latrodectus hesperus. The sequence continues at coordinate 2,954,409 of CM075852.1, read as the reverse complement.
ATAGGTTTTATAATTTAGGAAAATAGTGTATTTTTTAAAAAAAATTAAAACTATCCTCAAAGTAAACAACATTTTATATAGAAAGATTTCTAAGAATGACATCTAGATCAATCATGTCAAAGATACGGCCCGCGATCTCAATGTGTCACAGAAAGAAGAATCATGTTTTTAGATCATTTAGACTTCATTTGATTCCTCTACAGAAGTTTTAAAATGGGCACACTACATTTATAAGCAATTTCAAACGCAACGCGTGCCTTGACAAGCGAGAGAGATAGACAGTGTTGCCATCTCTTACTAACAAGCAAACATATCCTATTATTTTTGTTAAGAACAATAGAATCTTCCACGCGCTTCGAGTCCAGACTAGAACTTTTCTTATCGATATAAAAGGAGTGTGTTGGCGCGATTTTAGTTTTACCACGAAGTAGAGATAGTGAAGTTTAGTCATTCTAAAGGTATTGTGCATTTGTTTGTGTCGTGCGTGTGCGACATCCATAATCAACGATTCCAAATTCAACGAGGGCAGGAAAACTTTCGCCACCTGCACCAAGTGCCAAAATCATCAGGCTTCTCCTGTGCATCTTTTGGATTGCATGGGTCTCTCTAGGGAGGATCTCTTTAGCAATCCTCTTTTAGTCTTCGACTTCCTTACAGTCAACGAACTCGTGGATCTAGTCTGACTCCGCCAGACATGGAGGATAAGCAACAACAACAACATCCATAATTGTTGTGTCGAGTTCTATAATTGTTAAGATTTTGGCATAATCACAAAAACGTAAAGATGATAGCGAGTGCAGAGTTTTTCAGTCTAAATGGGAAATTGCATATTTTTTTTCACATAATGGAATGGTAAGTCACTGTGTTTGACTTGCAATCAAACAGTTGTTTTTAAGGAGTTTAACTTCAAGAGACACTATGATGCGAATCATAAATCAAAATTCGATTATTACTGAAAAAATAAGAATGGGCACATTGTCTTCTTTAAAATATAAACTTCAAGGTCAACAATCAATGTTTACTAAAGCTAATAATTAGAGCAAAGATGCCCTGAAATCAAGTTTTCTTATTGCATTCGAAATCGCGAAGAGATCAAAACCTTTCACTGATGATGATTTTATTAAGGACTGTATGTTGAAAGTTGCCGAGATGTTTCATTTCCATTTCAAAAGTCAATATAATTCAATTATTTCGCTGTCAAGAAACACTGTTGCTTCAAGAATAAATGATTTATCTCAAATTTTGGTTTTTCAACTGAAGGAGAAAATTAAGGAATTAACAAACTTTTCACTGGCTGTTGACGAGAGCACTGATACTGTTGATACAGCTCAACTTGCTGTTTTTATACGAGGTATTAACAGTAACTTTGAACTAAATGAAGAACTATTAAAATGCTTTCCATTGACAGGTACTACAACAGCAAATGATATTGATTCTGCAGTTGAGCATTTGATAGCAGAATATGAACTCGATTGGAATATATTTAGCAGCACAACTACGAATGGCTTTCTTGCCATGGCTGGCAAACATTGGGGTGTTGTAACTTTATTAAAACAGTAAACATCAGGGAATTTTGTGGGATTTCACTGTATAGTTCATCAAGAATCATTGTCATCCGAAAATTTAAAAATGGATCATAATTAAAATAGTAAATTTTATAAGGAGCATAGGACTATATCACTGACAGTTCAGGCAACTTTTACAAGATTTGGGCGAAAAGTTTTCTGATGTCCCTTATTTCACCGAAGTTCGTTGGCACAGTCGAGGAGTAGTTTTAGAAAGATTTTTTGCATTACGTAACTCTATTCAAGCTTTTATGTTAGAAAATAGCAAACCAATTGATTATGACAATGATTGGTGGGTTGATTGTGCTTTTTTGGTAGATATTAATAAAACATGACTGATCTGAGTGTAAAGTTCTAGGGTAAAAATCTGTCACTCAGATGTATCAATGTATTAAAACCTTTGAAAAAAATTGAGGCCGTGGGAAAATCAGGTAAAAAATCAAACTTTGGATCATTTCCCTCATTTAAAATCTTTTGGCACAGTGAGCCAAAAAAAATTGTATCAATATTATCAACGTCTGCAAAATTTGATCTCGGAATTCAACAAACGTTTTGAAGACTTCCACAAAATGAATGAAATGGAATTCCCAATTGTCAAGAATCAATTCAATTTTGAAACTTCACAGTCACCAGTTCATTTGCAAATGGAGTTTATAGATCTTCAATCGCGGACAGTATTTTGGAACAAAAATTTAAAGAGATAAACACTCTTAGATTTTATACACAATATTTCAAGAGTTTGGATAAATACCCGGAATTAAAAAAGCATGCAGCATGCATTCTGTGTATGTTTGGTAGCACCTATTTATGTGAGTAGATGTTTTCCATCACGAAGATAAATAAGAGCAAACATCGCGCAAGACTTACGAATGAACATCTCCAATTATTTCTTAAAATAACTACAACGAATATGATACCTAACATCAATGAGCTTGTCAAAAACAAGAGAAGTCAGGAATCTGGATAGTTGAGCTCAAAATAATTGCTCTCTTTTATAACTTTGGTATGATTTTTAACAGTGTATGCCGGTGGCGAAATCATCTGTGAGCCCTGGGACCTTTTGAGTTGAAAATCTTAAAGTTGAACTGGTTGACAATTTTACATATCTAGGTTCAAACGTTGATTCTCATAATGACATAAGTTCTGAAGTAAAGAGAAGAATTCTTGATGCTAATCGCTGCTTATATGGACTGGAAACTTTCTTAAAGTCGAAACTGATCAAAAGATCTACAAAAATCACGCTATACAAAACCATCATAAGACCTGTTCTCACTTATGGATGCGAAACCTGAACTCTAACAAAGACTCAGTCGAATCAAATTGTAATATTTAAACGAAAAGTCCTAGGAAAGATTTTTGGTGCTGTAAATGAGAATGGAGTTTGGAGTCACAGATACAATTTCGAGCTCTGCAGACTTTTAAAGGAAGTTGACATCGTCAATTATGTTAAAATATGTGTCGCTTGAGATTTGTGGGTCATATCTATCGAATGGACCCCTCTTCTTTGACTTCAACAATTTTTAATTATAGGCCCATTGCATGCAGATCTAGGGATCGGCCCAAACTTAGATGGACTGATTGTGTAGAGGAGGACTTTAAAATGCTGAGTGTGACAAACTGGAGAACTGTCGCTTCCCTGCAGAACACAATGGAGGAGTGTTCTGAGGAAAATCTTGGCTTACGCCAGGTTGTCGCTGAAGAAGAACTTCAAACTGAATTGTTTAAATCAAATTTGTCTAAATTATTTTTTTTACAATTTATTTATTATATATTTGGAAATTATTTATTAGAATTGGAAATTTATTATTTGGAAATAATTTTTTAGAATTTACACACAGTTTCATTCAAACGATGCAAAGTAATCACAAACAATGGAATTTTGAGAAATAGTCTGCAGTAGCCACAAATATACATTGAGTAACATTTGAAGCTCTAAGGGTCGGCCCAAACTTTGATGGACTGATTGTGTAGAGGAGGACTTTAAAGTGCTGAAAGTGACAAATTGGAGAACTGTCGCCTCCCGGAGAACACAATGGAGGAATTTCTGAGGATAGCCTTGGCCCACCCCGGGCTGTCGTGATGAAGAAGAAGATGATTTTTAACAACCATATATTATATACTATAAAATTAAATAAATAAAATGTTATAATAATTCAGTACATTTTTTTATTTGAATCTGGCCGGCCTACACATTCTAAATTTAATATATGGCCCTCTCTAAAATTATGTTTGTCACCTCTGATCTAGATTATGTTTGCAAATATTTGAAGGTGAAGATATGTCATTAACGTTTTAGAGTTAATATTTTAATTTAATCTTATAAAGTATCATTAGTCAAAAATTGTTCTTTGTTGACATGACCTAGTCACGAACGCTGTACAATGTTCAGTAAGAACTGTTATTGCATTGCATAAACTGACAGTTTGACTAATTATTTTTTGGCATCAGAAAGATCATTAGAACCTAGTACTTGTGTAATGAAAGCTTTTGACACTGTTAGTAAAAGCGAAAAACAATGCAAAGCATTTTTTAGTCCCCCTCACTTTGCCTCATAGGAAAATATTTACAGATAATGGTTTGAATTCACAAATGCCACTAAGGAGAAAACTGGGAAGACTCTTCTGTGCCCATTCTGCTTGACATGCATGTACAAACATATGGTGTATTTCTTTCTCATAATGGCACAAATTTAGTGATAGAATCTTCGGAGTGCAATGGCACAAATTTAATGATAGAATCTTCAGAATTGCATACTTCGGTCCAAATTTAGTGATAGAATCTTCAGATTGCACTGATTCACATTTAGTGATAGATTCTTCGGAATGCAATGGCACAAATTTAGTGATAGAATCTTCAGATTGTACTGATCCACATTTAGTGATAGAATCTTCGGAGTGCAATGGCACAAATTTAATGATAGAATCTACAGATTGCATTGATTCACATTTAGTGATAGATTCTTCGGAATGCAATGGCACAAATTTAGTGAAAGAATCTTCAGATTGCACTGATTCACATTTAGTGATAGATTCTTCGGATTGCAATGGCACAAATTTAGTGATAGAATCTTCAGATTGCACTGGTCCACATTTAGTGATAGAATCTTCAGATTGCACTGGTCCAAATTTAGTGATAGAATCTTCAGATTGCACTGGTCCACATTTAGTGATAGAATCTTCAGATTGCACTGGTCCACATTTAGTGATAGAATCTTCGGAGTTCGAGGCTTAGGATTCAATCTCACCATTGCTGAAAAATTGTAGACGATCGTTGTACTTCTCTCGTTTTCTGAGTGCATCTCGATTGAGGCGGGTACTAGTAAGCTTTCTACATTTTATATATTTTAATAGTTTTTTTGCAATATTAGACAGTAGTAACATAGAAAATTAGTTAACGAAAAATTCTTATGTACTGTCTGACAACAACTGAGTTGTTATCTATCACAACTCAGTTGTTGATAGATAACTAAGCATAAGTTATTACAATATTTGATGATATTTACATTCCTTTATGCACTTACGTTTAATATTTTTAATGAATTTATGTAATTTTTATTTAAAAATCACAAAGTTTTAAACTGAAATAAAGAAATAAAACAATTAGTTATAGTAAATTTAATTAAAATATCTTATATTTTATTTATATTTTGAAGCATAAATTTGCATCTATAAATTCATGAGAGAATTGTAATGAGACATTCTTCTGTGGAATATCATAAAACATTGCTTGAATCTTACATTTTATCACATTATTTACAAGCGAAATAAACTAGATTTTTTACCATTGTTTAATGCAGATAATATGTCTCAAAATATTGTTTCTTAGATTTACTTGCAGTTCATTATTTTATAATAAATCAGGCTTACTCATGGCAGACTTATAATAAATCAAGATAGTTAAGTTCACTATGGATTACCGATGGAATAAATGGCCATATTGAGATCTAATCTCATTTAGTTTACCTGGAAGAACAGCAATGGGTGGTATATTCTATACATCAAATTTTCTATTGCTTGAATTTATAGATGGAAGGGTTAGTATATATTTTCATATATAGATGCTTGAATTCAACTGCGATTTTTCTGTGAAAACTGAAAACTTATTTCCCTTAACAATAAAATTAGGTTTCCTTTTTTCTATAAAAAATTATATCTATGACAGTTTAAAATAAAAAAATATTTTACCATAAATGTAATGTGATAAATTCAGAAATGCTTATGTTTCTAACTATTTAGAAAAATATAAAAAGGCTAACAATTTTATTTAGTATTTTACTACCTTGACATTTATTTTTCCGTTAATGACAAAATTATTTTTATAACTTAATTCCTCTAATGATAATACTGATATCATTTTTTCATTATTATTTTATGTTATGAATTATAGTTATTTCTACAAAATAAATTTTAATCGTTTAAAATAAAATCACTCATTTCAATATATATATATCATATATATACATATACATATATATATATATACATATATATACATATACATATACATATACATATACAAATATACATATATACATATACATATACATATACATATATACATATACATATCATATATATATATATATATATATATATATATATATATATATATATATATATATATATATATATCAACTAAAAGAAAATTTGCTATAGTTTAAATAAGGTGAATGGGTTGATATTCATATTCACTTAAAATCTTATTTGAATTAAATGAATAATCTAAAAGTTCATTTTTAAACTTCATATGAAAGGACTTCTCCAAATTCAACGAAGCGAATCTTAAAAAGAATAAATATCGTAAATATAGGAACCCGTCATAAAATTAAAAATGATGCATTTAAAAGAAAAATCACGCAGGAAAATTAATAACATGCAATAGATTAGATTTTCCTCAAACAAATTGATGTTTCGCATGTTTTGGCATATCACAGTGAAAAATGTACTATGCATAAAATAAACTTACAAGCAATTTTTAAAAGTAATATTTAAAGCATTTATTTAAAGTACTTACGTAAAATTTACTTTTTGTGCTAATAAATCAAAGACATCGGAGAGTGGTCCGGACATGCGCAATACTCCTTTTACATCGGTTCTTAATTTGAGAAAAGGAACATACTAAAAAATTAAAAGGACACATTCATTTATTTTCACAGTCGAAAAGTACAATTTCATTGCAATTCCTCCATAAATTTATCTTCTTAAAAAAACTGTTAAAAATTCTTTTGGCTTAATCTTATATTTCATATATCATATAGGTTTACAATACTTAGTATCAAAACACATTACCATGAAAAGTTACATATAATACGAAATAAATTGTAAATAGCAACCGTGAAAATATAGAAATTTCGACTCATAAAAGTAGTCTGATCTTCAATTCATATCTTTACAATATAATGAATTTTATCCACAATTGTCACCTTATCATTAAATTAATTCCCATATTCAAGTGTCAATGGAATTAAAATATTAAAAAATGGTAACACTTTCTAGCAAGATTTTCTATGGAGTTTTTTTATCTCATCGACGAATTAATATTCTTTTTTGATTATAAATAAATGTTTGAAAGTTTTCAATAGCATTCATATCAGGATTCAGTACAAACAAATCCAAAGCAGTAATATTTTTAGTAAAATCATATCATTTTTCTAATATAAATTGAGAGATCATTTTGCACTGTGAAGTCAAAAAATCGTAAAAATTATTTTTTTTAATTTTCTTAGTACATGAAGAACATTTATTATATTACAAATGTATAAAAAACTAATATCTATTTAGACTGAAATGGATGCATTACCAATTTATCTACTAAATATCAGTTGTATGTATTATTGACTTCATACTTACACTATGCAATTGCGCTCATGAATATTAAACATAGCGTAACAGGAAGAAAATATCGGATTGAAGTGAAACTTAATACGCATTAAGATACAAATGAGATATTCACTTGATTTCAAAATTAAAACAATTAAACAAATAGAGAAACATCCCAACATCACAAAACAAAAACATCAAACATCAGTAGAGCGCCTGACCGTTTACTGTTGCTGTACACGACTAACACGGTCCACCATTGAGTTTATCAGACGTCTGATGTTGTCTGCAAATTTTAACAAATTTTAAACAACCTCCTTTAAACCATGTACAGAAGCACCGCGAAGACATCTGGCTTTTCATCTTATAAATTGCATGCTCCATATGGGACAACTCCTGGGAGCGGGATGCCCATGGAAATGTGAACATGATATAGGAAGTCTTGAGCAACTCGAGACATTTTAAGATAAACATTAACGTATTGGAAAATTGCCCCAGAGATTCCATTTAGAAAAGGACCTACACCGTTGGAAAATGTCATCAACATAACGTTGGCCCTTTAATTCGAATCCCGGCCGAATGAAGATCCGCTGTGTTCGTTGTGTGGAGTACTTTAAAAGTGGGCGTGGTCACTATGTCCTCCAAGTGAAATGATAACCCTGGGGGTGGCAGACCAATTATTGGGGGTCTTCTGCTTGGCCCCAGCTTCAAAATCGCGAAGATTCCACCTGGCTGATTCTGTCTAACTGGTAGAGCCCAACTCAGGACAAGATACAGGGTACAACATGCTGGTACAACAACAACTAGAGTAGATTGAGCTATGACGATCGAGCTAGACTATGATCCGCAGACCATTAAACTTGTAGTGTGAGCAGAATGTCATGCGATTGCGTGGGTGGGGTTGTCCCATTCATCAAGGCATCTCCACATACCTTCCGTCATCTGTTCCAAGAACAAACTGCTCATTCATCTTAAACATCAAGTTTTGCCAATCAATGGCTTTCAATGTCGTTTCTGCCTTGGCGCCCCTTCGAATCTATTAGGAAAGCTCTTTTAGTATCTTTTCCTTAATATGTGATGTCTATATTAATTATAAAAATATTAGAAAGAAATGTTCTGAGGATGTTTAAAAGATTATAATATTCTAGAATTGGCAGACAATTCACTCACTGTAAAGAGAGTGGGATTTCTTTCTAATTGACTTTAAAAATACCCTTACGGTTTATTATCCTATCACATATCTAAGTTTTAAGAGTTTTACATAGACTACACTATTGGTTCAGGAAATTTGAAAACGGCATTGTTGCTCCGTTTTTATTTTGGCTATTCCTACATATAAATATACATATTAATCTGCAAAAGTTAATTTTTTTAGTTCAGCTGTACGATGAATTAAAGTTTTCTCATGTTTAGGTGAGAAAATTAATTTTGAATCATTCCTAAATATTCTTATTTAAATATTTGTTAAAATGTGTATTTAACCACAGATTGATATATATTTATATGAAATTTAAGCACATCAATGTCTTATATCTATGCATATAAAAATTTCGTGTCACGATGTATGTTCCCGATAAACTCCGAAACTACTGAAAGGATTTTGATAAAATTTTGTAACCATTTATAATATGGTTCAACTTAAAAGATAGAATAGTTTTTATCTCTTAATTATTGATCTCAATATTAATTATACGATATTAGTGTTTATTTATCAATTAGTTCTGTTAATTTTAAATAGTTGGCGATTTAGCATCTAAGTTGCACAGGTATTCAGCAGATGGGACGTGTTTATTTTTCTAGATTATACTATCTTCCAGAGAAAATTAACGTGCGCGCGCAATCGCGTGGTTGAATATAGAATTTACATATATTTTCATGATGTATAATCATACTGTAACAATTTTTCGTGAATCATTTTTATAATTATACTTTGTATTGTGTTATTATTGTGCAGTTTTCAATTTGAATATTTTTAATATTATAAATAGTGAAAAATTTTATTTATTACTGTTTTTCTCTATTAATTTTCATACCACCTCGAAAACATGTAAGTATTTCTTGAAAGCCTTTCATTTTTTTTATTTTTATTTTATAATTTGATAATTGGTTCTGTAATTGTGCTATTTTGGCAGCAAGAAACGTTGATGTGAACGAAATTAACTTCCACGTGCAACAGATGTTGCCCGGTGATTTGATGTCTTTTAAATCAATCGACACAGTTATTGATAAAAACGAAGCCGTAAACTTTCCAACTGAATTTTTGAATTCTCTGGATATGCCAGGAATGCCACCACACAATCTTCAATTGAAAATTGATTCACCAATTATTCTTCTACGTAATTTAAACCCACCTCAATTATGTAACGGTGCAGGCTTAGTCATAAAAAATGACCGAAAATATTCTCGAAGCAACAATTTTGACGGGAAAATTTAAAGGAGATATCGTCCTGTAGCCACGTATTCCACTGATAGCGTCAGAATCTCCAATACCGTTTAAAAGGCTCCAATTTCCGATTTGTTTAGCTTTTGCGATGACCATAAATAAATTTATAGGCAAAACAATGTCGATTTGCAGTTTGGATTTGAAAAACACATGTTTCTCACATGGACAGCTATATGTTGCCTGCTCACGTGTAGGAAAACCATCAAATCTCTTCGTGTTAGCGAAAGACAGGTTAACCAGGAATGTTGTACACAAAGTAGTACTTAGATTATTTTTAGTGTTAATACTTTAAAAGTGAAAAAATAATAGTTCGATGTCAATGTTATCTACCTCATTTATAACAATTTATTTTTAGATGTTTTTAATTTATATAGTATATTTTGTAACTAAGTCACTGTTTACAAACTATAATTTAATATAAGATGAATAAAATGTAAATTCAGAAAGTATATGTTGGTTTGTGCTTAATTTCAAAATTTCGATACTTTACCTATTACTTTTAAATTTTTGCGAAATGTTTTATTTTTAATTTCATATGAATGAACCTATTTTAAATTTTTTAGAAAATAATAATTTGATTGTATCCAAGAATTAGTAAAAAATTGATTCAATGTATTATAATTACTCAGCCACTGCAACGCGTGGCTGGGTCATATATATATATATATATATATATATATATATATATATATATATATATATATATATATATATATATATATATATATATATATATATATATGATAAGGAAAAATGTCATTATAAATTTTAAGATATTATAGTAGAAAAATTATTGCATAATATTTTGATGTTTTGAATCAATTAAAAAAACCCAATAAAATTAGAAATTTATCTGGTGTTTGTAGTTCATTTATAACTTCCATAATATAGCTAATTTGAATTTTCGTTTTATAAAATTATATTTCTATTAGCGATATAAATAGAAATGTATAGATGAAGAAAATATATTGTTCTCCTTACTATTTTCAAAATGTTAGAAATTAATTTAACAGAAAATTTTTATTTAGCTATCATTGTTCACTTACTTCACCCACAGCGACACGAAAATGCATTTCAAAATGCTGGTCATCCAGACGTCCTAAAAATTTAAGAGAAGAATCAATTACAGTTTAATGGTTGTAATGTTTAAAATAATGCTATTTAAATCAGTGCTTCTCAACCACTGTGTATGCCGTAGCACTTTTGTGTGCCACCAAATTCTTAAAGTTTCCTGCCAAATTCTTAAAGTTGCCGTCTAATTTTAGAAATGTATATAGTAAAAAATATTTTGCTTTTTTTTATTACGAGTAATATAATAAATGTACTGCTGTTTTTGTGTTACACATTATATAATTTCATTTTACGCTCAAAATTGTTGCCATAAATTATTTTACACAATATATAATAGGTACATAAAGAATTTTTAAATATATCTTATTCTTTGTGTGCCATCAAATTTTGAGATCGTTAAAAGTGTGCCCTAAGAAAAAAAATAGGTTGAGAATCACTGATTCAAAACTACGAATTTATATGATTTTATGGCTTTTCAGACTTTAGTTCTTATTTATTGTATGTGTGAGCTTCGAATCTGAATTTCGCCCATAGTATTATTTACTGCTAATTCTGGACAAATTTATCGATTTTTTTTTTAAATCGGTTTACAATTTCGAAAAGTTTTTCATCCAGAATATCCTCATTCAAGGGTTCTTATTATGATAAAAATATAATATACCGATTTCATATTTAGTATGGTGTACTCAATGTATAATTAGTATGAAAATATATATAAATAAGTGAACAACTTGTTTCTTAATTATCATTGATTGATATAAGGGGTTACTAAAAGATAATTTCTTTTAATTTAAGGACTGCATAAATGTAAAAATTTTTATCATGATATAATTTTCATTATACAGGACTGATCCTTTACAATGTGGGGAAAACATTTTCCTCAAAGTAAATTAAAACAATATTTTTAGAGAAATAAAAATTTAAATCAGCTTAAAACTAAGTGATTTTTATAAAGTTAGTTTTAAGCAGATTTAAATCGTTTTTTCCTCTAAAAATACCGTTCTATAAAATAATAAGTGATTTTTGTAAAGTTGAAGAAAAAATAACGTTCTTATACTTACGGGAAAATATATGAAAAATATATATTTTAAAAATAACTAATTTACTTATATTAGAATTATGATACATGAGAAATATATTCTTCCCAAACAAGTTTTAGTAGCAAATTATTTGAACAGAAATCTATATAATCTTTAAACATTATATCATTGTAACTGTTTTGTGAAAGAAAAAAAATTGCTTTCACAAGATAACATTTCCTATGAAAAATTGCAAATTTAATTAAAGGAAAAAAAACACGTAATTCATAAGCAATTTCAATATGAATTGTTTGGATTTCGATACATGTTTTGCAAAACTAAGCAAAATAGGCAAGTACATTAATAAGAAAACATCATTTCCGAAATAAACTACTCAATTTTCATAACCTAAATAAAACGTAACAAATAAAGCAATTGATAATTATGTTCACAGCAATGTCAGAAAGTTGGTTCAGAAAATGCATCTACAAAATTTCAATCCATTAGTAAATACGCTCAACATAAAATATTCTCAGCTTCGTGGACACAGCATGGTACAACTAATATGATGGGATAATTAGTGCATGAAGTTGACTATAGTTCGGCACGCTGACCACCGTCATAACATCTCGAAAATAAAACAAATTTTTTAAGTGACCAAAATCAAAATAATTGCTTCGTGAACATGCTCACCATGAGTTTTTTAGAAATGCCATTTTTCTAACTTTGAAGTGATGATGCTATTCTCTTTAAAGTGAAGAATGAGGTTATTTTGAAAGTTTGAAGAAGCTAGATCACGAAATAACAGGACCATTTTTAAGTAAGAATAGCGCATGTAAGAGTCTCTGGCTTTGTTGTTAATGAAATGCAATCAAAGTCTGAGGAATGTGCATAGCAAGATATACCAAAAGATTACTGCCAATTATTTCTCAGAACAGAAATTGGCAAAAGAGGGATATCATTATAATTTTACAACACATCAAAATTCTTGATTTTAAGGAAATTTCGTACTGCAATTGTAAATTTTTCTTATATCAAATGGAATAAGTTTAAGTAACCGGCTTTCCATATTCCAGCTCAAATACCAGTTTTGCTTGGAGTTCCAACTTGATATTCAGAGTCATGGCAAATCAGCAGTAATTTTATAGAAAAAATTGCAAATTGATCTTTATTGTTTTTCTTTCACGGTGTAGCGATAATTAACAGTTCTGAAATTTACTATAAAATATTTGATTGTTTCCATTTCATTCCCTCCAGGAATATTTCTGTTATATCATGGGGACATACTTCTGCATCATTCGGCTGAGAATTTGAAACATTTCCTGGGGTACTCATTATCTAATGTAAATTTATAAAACAAGTAAGTAAAATCTCTATTCCACGTTCTTTATTAATAGTTAAGATCGAACCAAAAACATTTAACTAAAAATGCCATGGTCTTACTGCAAATCAGAGATATCTGCTCTGTTTGATTAATCCTGAGTTTATGGTATGTTTAAAAGCAAATTAACGTTAGTTTTATAAACAAAAGAATGCTTTTCTTCCTTATATTGCATATGTACCACTGTTTCAGAAGCCACAACCTTGTGAATGTGTGACATCAAACTGAGTATCCACGAAAAATGAACTTTCTTTGGCTTTGTTCAAATTGAAAAGCTAAATTCCTAAATTTTTTAAATCGTACCATCATACAATAGGCAATTTTAGCGGATTATCTACACCTCAGATATTTTAATGCTGTCACTCGTGTATTACAAACGTATTGCTCCTTCAATAGTTACTTTTTGTCCACGTACTACTAACATTCCTGTTGTTGTTGCGCTTATCCTTCCTGATAGACAGCATCTTCAAACGAGGCCCATGAACCCGAACGCCTTCAAACAATGGAGTACAGTCTCAGGGCTCGAGAATAATTGGCATTTATTTAAACCAATGCAGGCCAAAATGTGGGTAGGAGTAGCTTGAGTCATATTTTGGACACGGGGATAAACTTTGTGACGTTGTACACGAGTGTGTCCACTTCGAAGTCTCGCAAGAGTTGTCTTTTCGCGCCTGTTGCCAAACCCAATCAGAACAGCACCAGGGTGATTTTCCGCATACCATTCATGCAACATACCTCTCTTGCTCAACAATATCCATGATGAAGCTGTGCTTATTTACACGGATGGTAGCAGAAATGACAGAACTTGTTCCGGTAGTGGGGTATTTATTAAGTATCAAAACGAATCCCACCAAATCTCAATCAGAAACCCCGAAGACTGTTCCGTCTTTCGCAGTGAACTTATTGCAATTAATGTGGGTCTTGATACGGTTCTTTCTCTCCCTGGGAATGAGGAAATTTGGATTTTGTCGGATAGCCGGAGCGCCATCCAGCATCTTACTAACTGGCACAGAGTCCGTGATAATACAGGAGTAGCTATCTTGGACAAGCTTAGACGACTCTCCTTATCTCGTGAGATTCACTTACAGTGGATCCCTTCCCATGTAGACATTGCGGGAAACGAATTGGCTGATGCCCTAGCAAAAGAGGTACTGACGAGCCTTTGCTTACTCCGGCGTCTCTTACCTATTCTGAACTATACTCTAGACAGAAAGGCCTTGTTCGGTCTGCATTTGCCATTCCCCCCGTGCACCATTGGTACCAGGGTAATCGTCCTGGCGGATCTCTATCCCTCCGGTGCAGCAGACTGGAACAAACTACAATAACTCGTTTTCGAAGTGGCCACCTAAAATCATTGGCATTTAACAACAAAGAAAAGAAATTTCCAATTTGCGCTAAGTGTTTCAAAAGCCAAGCCACTCCGGATCATATCCTTGAGTGCTTGGGACTCGATAAAGAAGATCTTCTGGAGCGACCATTATTGGTCATTGATTTCCTGAGAGTGTACAATATCATAGACTTGGTCTAGCGCTGCTAGACAACAGGGATCAGCAACAACAACACCTCTCTTGCTAACATTCCTTCCCAAAGTGAGAGGAGAAACCAGTATCCACAGGAGAAGAAATTGTCTTCTTTTGATGAACATCTTTGTCGGTAAAGCAAGCTCAACTATTACACCTTATATCTAAATATGATACATTTACAAAGTTATTTTATAGAGAAACTCTTATTATATAAACATAATGCAGCCTTTTATTTAACCATGATTTTTTAAAAATCCTATAAATATTCAATTTTTTTTTATTTTTCCTGTTTTGAATATCTTAATTGCTTACACATATCATGTAGATTATTCGTTTGGGGAAATTTGCATTTTCTATTCAAATTAATGAACATATCAATACTTTATATAAATTTTTATTACAGTTAAAATTCTTTGAGAGCTTCTAATATTTATATTCCATGCATTAAATTTAGATTCATTCCTCATTCTATTCTTAGATGCTGTACATAAGAAGAAATGTTTGATCATCATTTCCTAGTAAGTTTTAAAATTGAGAATATAATCTATGTTATTTTTATAAACTACTGATGTGATTTCAGTTTCATATAATGCTTGAAAAATATAATTTTAAATAGGAAAACTAAAATTTATTTACACAATCTTCTTTTTATAAAAGTTAATATGCAGCTTTTAATATTATTCCCACTATAAAAAGGTATTTCTCTAAGTTATCAATACTAAATGATCAATGCAGTTACAAAAGCTACCCAAATTCAAATGAAATGCATTATATATTGATCTTGGTTTATATGACGTTTGTCAATATTTAATTAGTCATCTAATTGTTAGATGTAAATTAAATTTAATATGATCTAATATACTTATTGTACTAACAGAATGACTAAAAGCTATTTAAAAAAGTTTATTATTTAATAAATATTTAATTTTGTTTTATAAATATAGTATACCTCCAATTATCCGAACTCCGTTTATTCGAACCATTTTCAGAGTTTCAGTAACATAAATTAGACTGAAGAAGAGAAAAAACGAGAAAAAAGTCAAGAAAAAGAAAGGTAAGAGGAGGGTGAAGAGATGAGAATGAAATAAAGAGAGAGAGAAACGTGTCGCTTGAAGAATTCAGAAACATTCTTTTGAAAATTAATTGGTGTTCATAAGATAGTACTGAAGGTAAAGGAGAAGGGATTTTGAGTCAGATCCTGGATTTCAAATTGGAAATAATTGTCAACTTATTGGAAGTGTCGAGGAAGAAAAAGAGGTGGCAGAAAATACAGGACTATCAAATAGTGCAGCTTTTGCCGGCTTTTAAGCAATTTTGAAGTGGACAGAGCGTCAGCCCGTGTGTGACAACATGCAAATTTTCAATGTCAAATGGATACGCGAATTTTGCATGTTCAAAAATGTGTGACGTACTGTGATTTTACTGACTTTGACTTTGATGTTCAGCAAGTAATATTTTCCATTTACAGCATATACATTTTGTACATACATATTCTATTAAAGTACAGCACCTTAACATGTAAAAATGTTGCCTTTCCATTTAATTGATTAGAAGTTTTCCTTAAAAATATGTAGTTTTTCTTACATTTTCAAAGTACAGCAATTAGTTAATTAAAGCTTAATGAAAACCCAATCAACCGAATATTTGATTATTCGAATGCGATTCAGTCCCAAATAATTCGGATAACTGAAGTTCTACTGTAACAGTTTAAGCAAATTATTAAAAAAATTTATAAATTGCAGCAAACTTATTTTCGCTCATATCTGACAATATAATATTTTTGAAATTTTCAAAACGTATCGTATTATAATATGCTAAATATATACTTAAGATTCTAAAATAAAAGCTATATTTTTCTTAGAGATAAACGTTAACTTTATATCATATTGAACTTTATAATATATATTGTTATTTTCAATATAAATTTTAATTACACAAGAAAATAGTTCAAAAACCATAATTTAATTGGACATCCTATTGAACCCACTGGAACTCGATAAAAATTAATTGTAAGTTTCAATCAATGAAATAGTTTATTTTATGCAAAACGTTTCGTAGAATTGAGACTGAAAAATTCATTTTTATGACAAAAATTAGATTTTTTATAGTTTTACCATTTATAGTTTTTTTACAGATATATTAATGCTGATTCCATTTGAATTCAACTTACAGTTATCCAAGATGGCTCCAGTCGAATTGAAGTCCTGTGTTATCGGGTCTTTAATGTAACATTTACCAGATTCATGTGAATGCGATTTTCTAAACTGAGAATGAATCTTTTTTAAATTGCTTATGAAACGCAAACCTTGTCCAGCATAACATAATGTTTGTTTAGAGAACTAAAAACTTCCAACTTCAAAATCCCCAATTTGAATACCTACAATATTTGTAATTGTGAAGAGTGACAGAATCGAAAATGAGTATTTGCCACTATAAAATATTCGTGTTTACGAATTTCTTATGTCCTATATAGATGTCATTGTTATTACGGAAAAATAAATCCCTTCACATTTTACCTTCTGCGTTGAACACTTTGTGTATATCACGCAACCCCCGACATTAATTTCTTGTAAACAGCTTTAGAATGCGTTATCATAATAGAAGGCCATTTGCGAAGATTTATTGTAAATTCTACACACACACATATTATTTTTATTAGTACCTTTTGACACTTTCTCATGCTATTTTCTAAATCTTTGATTTGCTTTTCAAAATTTAAATAGTCATATTATTTAGATATAGACCTGCATTGTTGGTTTCTAAGGATTTTTTCTCCTTCCTATGTTTAAGTGCATATTTTATACATGGGAATCAAAGTATTTGTCGTCACGAAAAACTATTGAGATATCGCACAACTTATAGTTATTATCATTTACCTGAATCGATGAATAAGTAAAATTAGAGCTTTAAATAGAATAAAGCCTTGATTAATAATTGAATGAATTGATTTTGTCAAAAATATTTTTACTGTTATGAATACAAGAAATAAAAGGAAATAACTGACACAAATACAAAGGCCTTTGTTACTCCACGTGTTCATATTTGTGTCAGAATAATATTCAATTCCCTATTAAATAATGCAATGCTTTAATAGTATCAAATTCACATTGTTAATTGACCAATGCTCTCATTTTACTATTAAATAGCGTAACTTTCAAAATTATTGTGTTTGTATCAAGGTAACAGTCATTCAATATTCAATTTAATATATGTGAATTATGTTAAAGGTATTTTATTCTTATAAATTAAATACTACATTAATATTTTTAATTAAGTTTATTACATTCTGGTTTTTGAATATTTTCTGGATTGATTTGGTATATATGTTTATGTACAATAAATGAGATGCAAATAGAAACCCCCTTTAACTTTGTAATCAGTTATTTCCCTCGCATTTGAAAAAAACATTGCTTAAGAAAATCGTGATAAATGCATGGCGGCATTTATTACGATTTTTTAAACGTGGTCAATAAAGTTCATCTTGGTGATTAACCTTTTCAGGACGGGGCGCCTCTGTTTAAGACGCGCGTTCAGGACGAAGCAGAAGCGAAAGGAATGATGTTACAGGACGGGGGTTTTCTCCGCTAAGCCTAACTTTAGAAAAAATTCGTAAAAAAAAGTTAAAGTCCTACCGCCATGATTTTTGGTACCATTTTATATTATCACATAATCTATCTTATAACATTAAAACTAGACTTTAATAATGTTTTTCCTTCAATTTATACGAAAATATATATATAAGAAAGTTGATTACCTTGGGAAATAATTTTCGACAGTGCAATTCTTGTTTTTCCAAAATTTTAACTGACAAAACACTTCAATATATTTTCAAATTAATAAAAACTATACAAGGGCTATTAACAAGAAAAAATAACAAAATTTAAAATGAAGACTGAGTATGGAAACTCTCAAAGCATGGATGAACGCAAAGTCCGACATTGCATCTGTGTCAGAATCGCTAGAAATATCATTTTCTAACTCTTTAGAAAATGAATCATCACTTTCATCTATATCATTGAATGGTTCATTTACCATACGTGTATATTCCTCCTCTGTTAAATAATGCTTCCTCACCATAATAATCTGGAGTCGAGAATTTTCGAAATAGCAAGAAAAGTGAGAAAATAAATCCGAAAGCAGTAAAAACTGTTACGAAACTGACGCTAAAACCCCTAAAAGACCTTCCATTGTAGTGAAAACAAAATAAAAAAAGTGTTCGGAGAGCTATCAGAAGCGAGAATCCTTAAATCACGTAGATAGTTGAAGAGTCGAGCTGTGTTTGTTTACATTGCGAATTCCTCTCCCCCAGCTACAGCTGATAATCAAAATACCAAAAAAAGCAGGAATACGAAAAAAATGAAGGTCAGAACACTAAAACTACGTTCAGTTTAAATATAATGGACACATAGTGCCATCTAGCGATTATTAAAAATTGTTCCAGCTTAAAATGCATATATGCACCGCCCGGCCCTCACTTTCGTCCGTACGAAATGCATATATGCACCGCCCGGCCCTCACTTTCGTCCGTACGAAATGCATATATGCACCGCCCGGCCCTCACTTTCGTCCGTACGAAATGCATATATGCACCGCCCGGCCCTCACTTTCGTCCGTGCGAAATGCATATATGCACCGCCCGGCCCTCACTTTCGTCCGTACGAAATGCATATATGCACCGCCCGGCCCTCACTTTCGTCCGTACGAAATGCATACATGCACCGCCCGGCCCTCACTTTCGTCCGTACGAAATGCATATATGCACCGCCCGGCCCTCACTTTCGTCCGTACGAAATGCATATATGCACCGCCTGGCCCTCACTTTCGTCCGTACGAAATGCATATATGCACCGCCCGGCCCTCACTTTCGTCCGTGCGAAATGCATATATGCACCGCCCGTCGCGAAGAGGTTAAGAACTCAACAGAAAGAAAGAGAGCAAGATTCATTGGTTTGAAATGTACTTAGATTTATTTTTTTAATTATCAAAAAAAATTCAAATTTGTTTTCTATGTCTAAGCAGATTGGAGTAACTTCAAGTAATTTAGACTTTATAATGTCAAACTTACATAAATTTTATTTGTTAAACACCTGTTATACATCACATCTTAAAGAAATAATTTTGCAGTTGATAAATGTTATATACTAGATTTCTACAACCTAATTTGTTTATGATCTAAGAAACTTTTTCTTTAGTTATAAATTTTATTTAAATTCGCATGTTTAAAAAAGAATTGTAGAGAATTAGAACATTTACTTTATACACGAATAAAATATGAAGATAAAAATGTAATGTTACAATAAATAAATAAATAAATGGGTAAGAAGAGAAACTAGAAATAAGCATTTCTAATCTAATAATGAATTGCCGTTATGAGGGGAAATATTAGGTTATTTTACTGTTCATCGAATGTCAATACTTTTATAGCTAATCATCACCTTAAGAAATTGTCTAAGCTGCATAAACCTTATGTGGACCATGCATATGCCATATCAATGAATTCCTTGCGTATGTCATCTCAGGATATGCTTATGACTGTGATTTAGCATTGCAATCATAGGTTGCCAGAGCGTCATGCATAGATTTATGAAATATGCAAATTTCTTTTCTTGTGTGGGTATAGCTTCAGTACGTCTTGTTAAATAAAAGCAGTGTGATTGATGAATATTTCTATGTTGAAATGGGAAAGAATTATTAACCACAAGAAACTTAAGTATTCTTTTAGAGAAATCGATTATAATGTCTAACATTCAAAGTAACAATCACACAGTTTGAAATATTCAGAAAGACAACAAAAGCAAATTCACCCATTTTACCACAACCATAGCACATTTGCACATTCACATGTGTACTTTTCACATAGGCGCATACACCATGCACAGCCTTTCAGAAAGATTATTCACAGATACGAGGTTGTAAAATCACGCGTCATAAATCAAGGAGCTTCGAAAACTTCCAAACACCCTCTCCAATAGTAGTGAATCCAAAAAGCGGAATCTCTATATCCATCTCCTACAATAGTTAGTCCAGAAAGCAGAATCTCTATAGGTTTGGTTTGTTTGTCGCTCAACGGTCATTTTTTGCACACGAGAGCTGAATATCTAGATCCGGGACTCTACGGCTAAAAGTGGATTCCGAACCACTACAAACATCCATGCCCAAGGTGGGATTCGAACTCCTACGAACTAGTTGAATCCGAAAGCAAGAGTCGCTATATCCATCTCGGCTACAGCAGCTAGTCCGGCAAGCAGAATCTCTATATCCATCTCCTACAGTAGTTAGTCCAGAAAGCAGAATCTCTATATCCATCTCCTACAGTAGTTAGTCCAGAAAGCAGAATCTCTATATCCATCTCCTACAGTAGTTAGTCCAGAAAGCAGAATCTCTATATCCATCTCCTACAGTAGTTAGTTCAGAAAGCAGAATCTGTATATCCATCTCCTACAGTAGTTAGTCCAGAAAGCAGAATCTCTATATCCATCTCCTAGAGTACTGAGTCCAGAAAGCGCGGAATCATGAAATCCAAATCCTACAATAGTGAGTCCAGAAAGCAGAATCTCTATATCCATCTCCTATAGTAGTGAGTTCAGAAAGCAGAATCACAAAATCCATATCCTACAGTAGTGAGTCCAGAAAGCGGAATCTCAATATCCATCTTCATTTGTTCAACCATAATTGGGATCTTTCACTCCGAATTGCAAGGTTTTGTCATCAAGTCACGATGAACATTAAGTATGAAAAAATATTGCCTGTATGTTACTAGTGAAGCGTTTTGCCCCTTCAACATCTACATATATCACAATAGCTAAATTTCGTTGCAAAACAATAAGAATATGCATGAACCATTCAATTTCAATTGAAGACTAGTGAAATATCTGCTGGGTATCTAATGCTTCGGTTGCATTTTATTCTATGCAACATGCATTTGCTTTGGCGATATTGCAATGAACAATAGATATGATTTTTCAAATGATATGAAATTATATTTTCGAATGAATGAAATTTCTTTTCCCAACATTATAATCGCCGGATTAGAATTTGGAAACATAGGGAGAACCCATCTTGCTATGCATCGCCATATGGGCTATACGACTGATATAGCACTTTGACGGATTTCACTCCAATATTGCTCTAGCATACATTCGATATTATTCTAGCATTACATTGCAGCACAGATTTATGAGATTTTGCATATTTCTTCCTTTCTACACATTCATACCTTTTTGGACCAATTATCAATTAGACAATGCTCACTAATTCGATGATTGCGATGTCTAAGGTTCTTTTCAGTCCAAGAAATAGTGTAGCTCATTTCTTCTCGGTATTTTCTAAATTTATCACTGCTTAGACATGTCAAATCATAGATAGGAAAAGCGAATAGTCCAGAATACAGCATTCAATGATACGCCAATTTCAATTTCGCATAATAAACTCTCAGCATGAACTATAATATGTCGACAATACATATAAAGTCCCTTTCATGTCTGCGAATGCAGTTATTATCTGCCGTGGAATTGTTGAATTTAGTGACTTCCATATCTCGCAGACAATCAATTTCTTCCTACAAACATTTTCATTCAGCTATCATTTAAACTGTTTTTGATATCTGAGATAAATTTTGAGTGAAATCTCTGCTCCTTTTTAGTGGGAGCTAGTAGGATATATTCCCCTATTAGTGACCTTTGCGACTTTTTTTGTCGCCAAACAATTAATTCTAACGCACTTAAAATGACCGTATATATGACACAAAAATGATGTAAAACATAAGAAAAAAAATCCAAATTTGGAAATAAAAAATCCAAATTTGGAAATAAAAAATCCAAAAAAGCAACAAAAATTCAAATTGGCAACATTAAAGTGAAAACCGGAAACACTATAATCATAACAAAAGACTGCAGATTTGGCGAGAAATCTCTTGGGGAGATATATCATACTTATACCCCAGCAGTATATGATTAGCTGATCTTGTAAATAAGTTTTTATAGAACAAAGGTTTTATTAAAGTTGCTCAAAAGTAAAATATAGTTTTGAAAACTGGGAGAGAAGTTGCAAATGCTATGCTTCAGTAAAAAATATGGTAAAGTTTGATTAAAATTTAATATTCAACACTATTGGATAGAAATTTTTGGAGTGTTAGGAATTTTTATCCATTTTTATCTTTTGTATGCATAGTAATTCCTTTAATGATTCCAACTTTATTCTTCTTTATAGGTCTATTTTATAATACTGAATTTAAGAATAATATGTATTTAAATTCTGTGAAGCAAATTCCAGAAAGTGTTATTGGTCACACTACTTAAAATGCTGATTGAAAGTGCGATGATTCTATAATGCTGATATTCAGAATTTACTAAAATCATTTCTAATTTAATTAATGTGAATTGGGTTTTACACTGTGTCCTGAATTTCAGGATGTCAATAAAAGTCTTTATGTATGATGAATACTGAAATTCAAAATTCACATAAGTATTGTATAGATCTTACTGTTCTTTTTCCATTACATCTTTTGTAATCTCGTAAAAATGCATTCACAATGTGTATTTTGCTTACTATTACAATCTCTTTAGAATACAGAAGTGCGGAAAACAGATTTTAAATTTGGTAACTGTATCAATAAATACACATCAAACAATGCAAATTCTAAATTAATACTTAATTAAAACGTGCAATCAGCACATTCTTGAAAAAATAAATAAATGATACAATTTGACGCTGCATAATTCATAACTTCGTAGATAAAAACTTTCTTAAAAGTTCTTGAACATTTATCCTGAAATGGTTGTTGGGAATACTTTTCATAAGTAATGGAATATATTATGAAGAGGGAAACCAAAGAAACTCTCTGAAGCAACTTTTTTTACAGATTTACATACAAAAAACCAAAACTTTTATTCTCATATTTCGTTGTTCATCAGTTCTTAAAATAAGAACTGAGATCTTTTCTTTTCCCAAAAGTGCAATCCTCTGAAATGGTACATATAGAAACGAAGTATTTCTATCGATTGTCAATTATCGGTTACAAATGTATTTATTGATTTAAATAAGGTATACTTTAAAACTAACTAATGAGTAACAATTCATACTTTGAAAACTGTTGCTTTAGAATTTATTTGTTTCACTGCATTTTGTTCTATCTTTGACGACAGCCTTTCTTTCTTGCTTCATTGCGTCTATTTTGTCTCTCATTTAGCGTGATCCTCTGTTTCATTTGCTTCAAGTCTGCTGTATACACGTGTCTATGTTTAAATGTTTATTTTTATTTAAAGCTATTTTATTTGCTTTTATATAAGTTATGTACACAAAACATTTGAGAAAAACCAACAGCATCCATGATAAAATTTTGCTGCTTGTGTGTTGTTTTTCATGGCTCAACTCCTAGAATCTCTTTTTACAGTCAGATAACTCTAAAATACATAAAAAAATATTATCAAAAGAGTGCTATGATAATTTTTACATCCTAGGAGTGAAGAAATTTCATCTGAACATAGTACTCACAGGTCTACATTGGACACAAAATTAGACAATAGACATACTTATTAAATATGAATACAGTTTATAGTAACATGTGTGTCCAAGGACATCTAGGAATCTTGTAACATAGAAAGGATGTAATATGAATTATATCCAATAATTGCTTCATAGGTAATGTAAAAAGATTTCGGAATCACAATTTAATGATTATTTCAGTAAATTATTTTCTCGATATGTCAAAATCACTTACTGTTATTCACATAAATTCAAACGAGTACTATTTTTTTGTTGCTAATACCAACTATTTTTTGTCAAAGTAGCTGCATGTGACACAATGTTATTTCGTAAGACCCCAAACAATCCTTTACATTTAGTAACAAATTTATTATTTAGTAAGATACAGTTACAAAACATACTCTTATGTAAGCTACCTTCCTTAAGTTGTAGCAAAATAGTAAAATTTTGAAATAATTAAATCTGTAGAAATTAAAATGGTATTAAAACAATATCTCTTTAATATATATTATTATTATTGTTTCTTAAAATTACTAATATATTGTATGACCTAAGTTTACATAAGATACATAATTATGCATTGGTATTGGAAAATATATAACTTTAATCAAATGCATCTTAAATATAACTTACATCTTTTAATATTAAATTCGTAGCAATCAAAAAGTATACAGATTTGTAAGATTGTGTAAAAAATTGAAAATCTATAATGACAGTTGTAATATATAAGTGTGAATTTCCTATAAATTTGTCAAGTTTCTTAAATTATTATTTAAAAAAATTTTTGTTTAAAGGATTTCTTCTATAATAATTTGTAGTATAATTATATTTTTAAATCAAGTAAATTATCATAATATTATTGCTGTTTATTTTATAATGAATCAGTGCTTTGTACAACAAAAAATTTTAAATGAAATGAGTTGAAAACAAATTTTGTTAAGATTTATGAAATACTAATCGTGGAAAAGTAAATTTTAGCCTCAATTGCAATTAGACTGCATTTGTTACCTGAACAGTCTTAATCTATTATCAATATTTCATATGAAATACATTATGAATAGTAAGATTCGAAATGTTGTGTCAAATACTGATATCAGATTACTACAATAGTTAAACTTTTAATGTATGTGATAACATTACGAATTTAGCCACACTATGTGCTAATATTATAAACTTAATTACTAGTAAGCAATTTTGATAGAAAACAATCAGACGGGTTTCATCAATATTAAACACACAAGTGTGAAATACATATGTTTTCATATCAATTTATTTTACATGTGTTGATTCCTTGCTTATAAACTCATACTGCTGTTAAAAAAGAGAGCAAACATTAATTGTGCCAGGAGTTATATATCTAAGGTTGTAACAAATATTGTTTTCACCGTTGAAAATTAGTAAAACAAAGCATATCTCGAACACTATGAAGATACAATACAAGGGATGCATTTTTTTAATAAATGGAGCAAAAACATTGTGGAATGGACAACATTTATATACAAAAATAAAGCTATGAATCCCTTACGAATTTGCAATTATTGTAGATTAAATTCATCCTCCTGGCAGATGGAAATATTCTGATTCAATAAAGTTGGGGATATGTGTTAATAAAAAATAAGCAAACATAGTTAATAAGAATGATGCTTTATGTATGCAAAAGCAAAGAAAACTTAGAGAAAGCTCTGGTCAACAGACTGTTTATATGATCATAATTATGCATCATTTGTTAAAAATAAAATATATGTACAAAATATTGATCTGTAAAAACAAAATTTGAGAAAAGAGAGTTTTAGATGTTTATATGTATGTTTGTTATATATATATTTTTTTCCAATGGTGTGCACACTTGGGTGATGAACCCTATGCCACAATAAGGCCAGAAACTGCTACTCATTTATCGTTACACAGCGGGCACCTGTGAACCAAGTTACGGAGGCGAGTAGCGTTGCCCGCGCCATACCACCACAAACCCGTTTATAGGGTGGGCCACATTTATACAACATCACAGAAGAAAGGACAGAGAAACACAGAGAACAGAAAAGGAAAGAAAGATCCATGCCCGAACCAGGATTCGAACCCGGGACCCACAGCTCAGGCGTCAGGGACGCTAACCACTCAACCATCGGTCGGCATGTATATATATATATATATATATATATATATATATATATATATATATATATATATATATATATATATATATATATATATATATATATATATATATATATATATATATATATATATATATATATATATATATATATAAAGCATTAAATACAATACGAAAGAACATATATATTACAAGAAATCTAACCAGTGCAAAAGCAGCTAAAGAGAGATATGCCTTTATAAATTAGATAATATGTGAAAAACAATAAAACTAGTCAGATGAAATTTGAAAATCATAGAAAATGTACAATACAAAGAATAAAAGGGAAGCACATAGGGACCATGTCTTCATCAGGAGGGAGATGGTCAACTGTGCAAATTAAACTCTTTTCTGACATGCACGAAGGACAAATGTCTAAAGATCTTCGAGCAATTCCCCCGAGTGTTTATATTAAAAGACATTTATTTGTCCTTCGTGCATGTCAGAAAAGAGTTTAATTTACACAGTTGACCATCTCCCTCCTGATGAAGACATGGTCCCTATGCTTACCTCCTATTCTTTGTATTGTACATGTTCTGTGATTTTCAAATTTCCTCTTACTAGTTTTATTGTTTTTCACATTTTATTTAATATATATATATATATATATATATATATATATATATATATATATATATATATATATATATATATATATATATATATATATATATATATATAAATGTATGTATGTATACATACGCACATATACATATGTGTGTGTGGTAGAAAGTATAATGGCAGTTCATTTTTAATTAAAATATTAAAGAAATCTTCAAAATATATTCGAAGTTTAAAGATGAAAATTTCTTACACTTTTCACATAGATCGATATTTTAATGCGAAAATTCAATATCACAATTCTTAATTGTCAATGAACTTGCGCTAGATAATAAAATAAATGACTTAATTAGTTGACAAAATTAATAATTTCAAAGTTTGAAAATTTTTTTAATACATTCTGTGTCTATGAAATTCTAAAATATCATATGAATTCAAAATTACTTTTCAAAGATCTAAATCCAACAAAAGATAGTGAATACCATAAAATCTGTTTTGATTATCATGTATTTACACTAATAAATTCAAAGTAATGATGTATTCAAAAAGTATTTTATATTAAAGGAGGTATTTTAAAAGTTAATTTTTTGCTATTTAAATATTTATTTCTACTTTTATCAGAAAAATGGAAGCTTTATTTACATCATCGCAATTAGTTTTCACACAGTACTGTGAATAGCAACATATAGAGATTGCACAGTTCCTAACTTTCTGCTATTCGTCCTAATGTCATTTTCTTTTGGAATGCATCCTATTTCTGAAACGATGCGAAACGGGTCGACTTCTCTTGTACAAAATCTCAACGATGAGCACCGCCAGGGAGGCGGCGAGGCCTATAACCAATATAATAAATGTTCCCACTGTGTGCTTAAGGCCTAGGCTTTCTATTTCAACATCTTCACTTGAGATGCATTCGCTGTATGATAAAAACTCGTACCGCATTCGTTGTTCAAGCCACCCAGATTCTGACGTGTACCGCAACCTGAAAATATTAAAATAGATATAAGTCACACAGTCTTCTCATAGGATAACATAATCTTTTGAGTTTTTAAAAAGAATGCATAATTTCATTACATTCTCACATATTGCGTTTTTTCCCCTTTTTTATAAGCTAATTTACTTTATATAAGAACATAAAGGAAACCCTTTGGCTAAGTGGTAGCGTTTTATGCTCCCAAGGCAGTTTCACTCCTTGGGTTGGAGAAGGTCGACTCAGTCTTTCATCCCTTCAGTGGGTCGATAAACTGAGTACTAAGCATGCTTGGGAAGTAGACACTGTGGGTTTCGCGTTAGGCTGACCACCCAATCGGGACATATATACAAGAGCTTCTCGGTCAATAAATCAGAGATAGGTATTGTAGGTCCTTAGACCCCATGAGCTGTCGTGAATCAGAATTAAGTTTAGTAAGAATATAAATATTTTTTTTTATCAGTTCTAGAAATTAAATTTGTATTATGAAAATTTATGAAATTTTTTAAAGCGATAAAAAATTATAAAAATTTTCTTTTAGGATTAAAAATATTTGCAAAAAAAATATTTTACAATTTATCTTAAAAATGACAATAACTTTTGATTTATTAATATTTAATATTAATAAACATTTAATATTTAATATTTCAATTTAAAATTTCATTGTATTGTTTTCAAAATATATATGAGTGAATTTTCTTTAAAAATATTGAGTGCAGATCCAAATAAGATATCAATAATAAATCATATTCACACGCATATTTTCGTGTTAATTCAAATTAAAAGCTGCTCACTAAGGAGAGAACATAAAACATAATTTAATGATCACTTTCAAAACAAGCCGAATTATTTTATTAATATATATATATATATATATATATATATATATATATATATATATATATATATATATATATATATATATGAGGGTCACTCTGAAACTTTTGAAATACAACTAGGTTTTTAAAGTTATACTTACAAAATTTTAGGTGTGTTCAAAGTAGTCTCCTCCAGCATTAATGCACTTTTGTAGACGAATTTTCCACAGATTAAATGCCTCAAGCCAATCATTTCTTCGAATAGATGAAAAAAATGCATTTACAGCCACATCAATCTCTTCTTCTGAATGAAAACGACGGTCCACGTAAGTTCTTTTTTAGATTAAAGAATAACCAAAAGTCGCACATAGCTAGATCAGGTGAATACGGCGGATGTTCGATCACTTTAATTTGTTTTTGTTTAAGAAACTCAACTGTTAATTCGGCTGTATGTGAAGATGCATTGTCATGGTGAAGCATTGGTCCCCTAACATTCAGTTCTTGTAGAATTTTTGGAAGACATTTAGTGGTATACCAGTTTGCTGTTACTGCCTTCTGTCCTTCCAACTTGATGGCTTTGACCAATCCCCTACTTCTGAAGAAAACGGCATACATCACTTTTTTCAGTGCGCGTTGTTTTTTCACCATTGTGGGATCATCTTCAAAGTCCCATACTTTGCTTTCTTGACGTGTTGGAATGTCAAAAAACGGTATGTACGTTTGATCACCTGTTACAATTTTAGAAATGATGCGGTGGCCACCATCATTCAGCATATTAAGAGTTTCCTTACTGATTCTGACACGCTCCTCTTTTTTGATGCTCAGTTAGATTATGGGGAACCCAACGGCAAACTACTTTTTTCATGTGTAATTCTTCATGAATGATTTTGTGTATGGCTGCGGATCCATTGTTAAGTTCCTTCTGTATCATTTGGTAGGCACAGCGATTATCATCCATTAACATTTTTCGTATGGCAGACATATTATTCGGGATGACTGCCGACGGTGGCCTTCCTGTGTGTTCTTCATCCTGAAGAAAATTGCAACCTCTTCTAAATTCTCTAAACCATCTGAATACAGTAGCACGAGCTGGAGATTCATCACCAAATGCTAATTGCAACCGTTGAACGCATTCTTCTTGATTTATTCCTGCTTTGAAATCGTAGAAAATCATAGCGCGAAAATGTTCTCGCGTCCACTCCATTTTCTCTTCTGTTTAAAATTTATTCCACGCTAAACAAGTTGAAGTAAGTCAGTAAAAAATCGTCTTCTGTGTTAAAATACTTTGTACTTTAAAATTAAACCGTTATTATTATTTTGTAAATTCTCGTCTGCGCGTGTCGCAAAAATTTCAGAGTAACCCTCGTACATATATATATATATATATATATATATATATATATATATATATATATATATATATATATATATATATATATATATATATATATATATATATATATATATATAAGTTCTACCGAAAAGTTCTGTCCGTTTTAGAATGAAACAAAGGAATACATTTTTTCATACTTTGGATAAACTTTATTGAATAATATAATTGCCATCATTATATATATTTATGACTTCTTGCCAGCGTGATGGTAATATGTATATCCCATTTTTAAAAAATGTCTTATCTCCAGAGGCCAAAAATTGAACCATTGCTTGTCTGATATCTTCTTCGTTCTTAAATTGTTTGCCCTTCAAGAAATTTTGTAAGGACAGAAAAAAGTGATAATCAGATGCTGCTAGGTCCGTGGAGTATGGTGGATGCGAAAAAATTTCCTATCCTAGCTCTACGACTTTCTGACGAGTCCCCAAAGCAGCATGTAGCCTGGCATTGTCATGAAGCAGTATGATGTCCTTCCTATTGAACATCGCTGGCCTCTTTTCTTGGAGTACTGTTTTTAATTTATCCAATTGCTGACAGTACCTCTCCGAATTTAGCCTTTCGTTTGGTTTCAACAGCTCAAATTGTATTGGTCCTTGAATGTCCCACCATATACACAACATTCTCTTGTTCAGGCTCAACTTCGGTTAAGAGGTAGAGGGGGCAGGTTTTCCAGGTTCACAATATGCCCTTTTTCTTATGATGTTTTCATAGGTAATCCACTTTTCATCCCCAGTTATGATCCGGTCCAAGAAGGGTTCGATTTTGTTGCGTGCAAGCAGAGATGTACATATGATGATTCGATCATTCAAATTCTTCTCACTTAACTCGTGTGGCACCCATCTCGAATATTTCCACACAAACCCTAGTTTCCGAATATGGTCGGAAATGGTTTGTTAAGCTGAATACTTGTTGAAACTGATTGTAACCGGAGCGGAGAGAACTTTCCGGTAGACCTAATATATATATATATATATATGTATATATATATATATATATATATATATATATATATATATATATATATATATATATATATATATATATATATATATATATATATATATATATATATATATATATATATATATATATATATATATATATATATATTATATAATAACACTGTATGTGAAATTAATATTAAATTTTTGAAATGAATGATTCAATATAAATTCGATAAAGTTTTCGTTTATAAATTCAATATTATATTTTCTCAAATATTTAACTCTTTGAAAGGTATATATTTCAAGAATTTTTGATGCATAAAATGTTTGTGTAATTGTTTGTATACTATATTTATTGTAACACAAATTTGAACTGGTTACATGAATTTAAAAAGGAGAGACAACTTCACTTATTACATAGAGTTATTTTAAAATTTCAGCTACTTTAGATTGCATTTATTTTATTAAAAGATTGAAGATTTAATTCAATATCTCTCTAATTTTCCCGTTACAATACTATACAAATATTTTAGAACATTTACGGTATATAACTGTCAAGATTGTCCAATGTTGTATATATTTTTTAAATGACGCAAAATAAGTTTGAAAATGAATTAGGACTTCATTCTTTAAAAGGAATAAATATTATTTAAATTGCATGAAATTTTTATTTGTTTATAAAGTAAATACTAAATACATATATCACTGTAAAAGATCATGTAGTCCAGGAATTTCTAATGTCTTAAATATTTATAAGATTGATTTCATATTATTCTTATACAAGAAAAAATGTATAGTTCAATCAAAAATAATATTACTTAACTAAAGCATATTAATTATTTATTATTAAATACTCGATTTAAGTTGTCAAAAGTCACTGGTGTTGATGAATATTGATTAATATGAAATTAAACTTTAAACATGACTAAAAAGTATTCTAAAACTTTTCAATCATTTTCTCAAGCTAAATTAATATTGAAAACTAAAGAGT
Organism: Latrodectus hesperus; assembly: GCA_037975125.1. Lineage (NCBI taxonomy): Eukaryota > Metazoa > Arthropoda > Arachnida > Araneae > Theridiidae > Latrodectus > Latrodectus hesperus. Next base: position 2,922,276 of record CM075852.1, on the reverse strand, counting down.
TTGAATTCTTCAAAATAATTGATTGAAAACCTTAATTAAAGCAGTAAATAAAAAATACTGGTTAATCAGGCGCAGGATTTTTCTTATCAGATTCTCTCCTAGACACATATTTAAACAACAAATGAAATAAAAATTCAACATCTCATTACAAACGTATTCTGTAAGTTCTTATGTGCCTGTACATCAGTGATTAAACAAAATAATTAGAATAACTAAGAACATCACTGCAAAATGTATTACTATCCAATACGCATATTAGTGACAGAGTTTATTTATTTTCTGATTTGGTAATAAAATACAAGTTTTTTTCAACATTTAAAAAAATCACAGAAGAGCCATACCAAAGATGTTTTAGCATCCAATCCATAATGTTTGCTGTAAATTAAAATGGTATTTTTTCTTTTATTTTAATTAAAAAATATGATATTTTTACTTACATTACGGGTTATTTGTAATATACCAAATACATTTATAAAGGAAACAAGGACTATAACTTTTATTTCTGCGGACGCAAAAGAAAATTTTAAATTCTTACCACTGAAATAAGAAAATCGAATAATTTTATCCTCCAGAATACTTTCAATAATTATTTAAATAATCTATAAAAATATTCACAAGATCATAAAATATCTCTCAATTAAAATATATAAGCTGTATAATTAATAATTTAAATACATTATGCACTGTCCGGTCACGTTAATGTGACCACCTGTCAAAAGCCGGAATAACCACCTTTCGCATAGCGGACTGCCGCGAGACGCACAGGAAGAGAGTCAGTTACGTTCCTGGAGGACTCCATTGACAAGGGGGATTGTGCAAGATTACACGAGTGAAGATCCTTGCCTCGAACAACCCGATAGAGATGGTCCCACAGATTCTAGGTTGGGTTAAATCTGGTGAGTGTGCAGGCTGGGGTAAAATGCTGAACTGATCCTGGTGTTCTTCGAAAGTATACTGCCAGTTGTATGATACCTTGCATTTTTCTACTAGTTGGTGCCATCATCCTGAGGGAAAATGCGAATAATAGGGGTGGACATGGTCCGCAAGGGCAGATGCGTACTTGTTTTGATCCATCGTGCCTTCGACAATGATGAGTGAGCCCAGAAAATGCCAGGAAAACATTCCTTAGACCAAAATACTCCCGCATAAGTCGTTCCTGCAATAATTTTAAGGTGTTTGATTTCAGAGGTTTCACGTAAGGTGCGCCAACGTCCATGAAATATAAAACGTGGTTAATAAGTAAACGCTCCCTGTTGCCACTCAGTGAACGTCCAGTTCCGGTATTCCCATGCAAATTCCAACTTTCGTCACCAATGAAGAGCAGTCAGCCAAAGTGCATGAACTGATTCGTAGGCTAAACGTTCGCTAAACAGTAGTTTGGGAGACATTATTGGCAATTCCTTGGCTCATCTGTGTGGTCAGTTGCACAATGACAACACGTCTATTCCCTCGAACGCATTTTCGCAGACATCATTCACATGTGTCATCTGTGGCCCGTGGTTCCCCACATTTTCAGCATTTCTGATGTTGGACAATTCCAACTTACCACGCTCGATAAATTTTTACCGCGGAGTCTCGTGAATAATTCACAAATTTATTTGTTCGGAAATGCTTCAATCCTTGGAGCGAAAGCCAATGATTATGCTCTTTTGGAAGTCGGATAAATCGGTCTGTTTCTGCAATCAGTCAATGATGGCAACATTTTCCGAAGCACTCACACACCTTTTATATATGCTCAACACTGTGCTGTCACCTGCCTTCTGTGATTGGTTATTTACGATATCCGTGATTGGTGATTGGTCTTCGTCGAAAGTATGAGGTGGTCACATTAATTTGACTGGACTGAGTATTTAAATTTTCCCTAATTAATTACTTTAATTTTGCTAGATGTTACATGGGCAGGTCAGTTACTTGTTACATGGGCAGATATATAAATATAAGATATATATAAGATACATATAAGCTATATACATATAGATGTTACATGAGCAGGTCAGCCTGTAGACATAATTCATACAGATATGTCTGTATATGTATATATATATATATATATATATATATATATATATATATATATATATATATATATATACAAACACACACACACACACACACACACACACACACACACAACTATATATATATATATATATATATATATATAGCAATGGATTAAAAGATTAGTCAGAAATGGTAATTAAATCAAGGAGAGTAATGGAATTTCACAAAAAGGATCTATATATCATCCCTCATTTAATTTACAATAAAATTTATACACATAAAAATAATTGTTTGAAATCTTAAAAAAATCAGTTTTCTCTGCGATTTATCTAGTGATTGTTTATTAAAGTTTCACAATATGGCAGTAGAATTATAATTTTTTTTCTGCTTATCCAAAAATATTTGTTTTTCAGATTATTAGCATAGTAACTGCTTGGTTATAATATTATTTTAATTACGAAAAATAGTTGCGATAATCTAATTTTTGATCTTATTCCCTGTTTCAGACTTTTACGAAAAAAGCAGGGTTTAGTTATTTACTAGAATATAAATAGATTCATTTTATCAATGAAATTGATCATCAATAGTATACTAAAAAATATTAATGTTGATTGTAAATATTGATATAAACCTAGAAATTCAGAATTTTACTAAAATTAATAGTTTTATTTGTTTATAGAGCTGCATCTTATACAAGCTATTTAAGAAATCATAATAACTTTAAGGGATAGATAAATTGCACTTGATTTTCAATGGCTTTTAAAAGTAAACGATAGTTTGTGTTGTCTCTCGAACATTCAGAATCAAATATGCATTCAGCATTATGCTTACATGAACATAAAAGTTTAGTCTACAAATGAATTCGTAAATTCAAATGCAATGATGCTTGTTCAAGAATCTTGTGAAACGCACAGATAAAATTGTGTCATTAACTATTTTTCCTGTTGTTGTAACTCATATTTCTCGTATTTGTTTATTTTCTGAAATTTAATTTTTCCGTTTGGCAACACTAAGTTTTGCTGTTCTAAATTAACGTTCAAAAACAAAAGTAGCTGAGATTTTTCTAAGCATTTAAATTCGTGAAACTAAATATTAAAATGGAAATATCTTTGTTCTTCTAGTAAATAGTGTATTGTGGTGTTAGCTTAGCGTTGTGTGAATAAAGTATTTCAGGATAACGAACGTCTTTTTTTCGAAAATATTTAATATCATTAAAAAAATAAGGTTGCGTAATTGTTTCGTTTATGATTTCGTTTTTCAGACATGAATTTCATATTTTGTCTAAAATAATAACAAGATAAGCTACAGGAAAATATTCGTGAAGTAGGAAGGAAATGTGGTTAGACTATACTTGAGGGTGCCTCTTGAATTCTCGCCAAGCTGGGCGATGTTGTTCTATTTATGGTAACCCTAAACGTTATTCTGAAATCCATTCACGGTTCTGATTGGTTTTCTTCTCAGGATAAATTTAAGCAATATCTGTAGAGAATTCTGTGTACCTCAAAATGAGGATATTCCAGCAAAATAAAGTGAGTACATTTTTTTCTTTTTATGTGCTTACTGCATTATTTTTGAAATTTCATTGTGTTTTGACCGCCATTACTGTGTGCACAGCGTTCCGCGCGAACAGGATTGGCGCCAAACAAAAATCGCTAATCTCGCCAAGGGGCACCCTCAAATATATTTTTACCGGAAATGTCATAAATCTCCAACAGTTTTTGAATCTTATTATTCTGAGTATAATCCTTGTACTGGAAATTGTTTCCCTTTACATAATCAATGCTTTCAATACAGAGACGTAACTGATAATATTATTATTAGCTATAGTCCATACATTAAAATGATGTGTTTGAACACGATACAGTTTGGGCAAAAAGTATTAAATGTAACATCTTTCAACAAATGTTATTGTTTATGTTTCATATTTTATTTGGTTGGTGATTAGTCTAAGCCAGATCCATGAAACCGTGAAATGATGAAAAGTCTAAAACAAGGAGCTTCGAAACAAATCCTCATTTTCAAGTCCTAAGCAGGAAAGTAAATGATCAGACGTAAAATGTGCATAATTGCATTTCCTTCACATGGGAAGATCTTGTTTCCTTGGTTGTTTCTAGGACATTTCGAATATAGGACAATTTACCGTCTCTGAGTGTTAAGAGATATTAAACGTCCAAAGGCAAAGGACATACTTCTCTCCAAACTTTTCTCAAACTGTTAGTTTTAGCTAAACTCTAAGGAATGGTCTTCACTTCGTTTATAAATTCTGAACATCAATAATTTTTAAGAGAATTTCATATCCATTTGCCAATGAATATTTTCGTGTCAGTAAAAATCAATATACACTTGTTATATCCGCAAGTTATATTTTATTCACATTAATATTGTCATATATCAGATGTTATAGTTAGTGGATAATATATTTCTCAGGCTATAACTTTAAATATAAAACCTGGCTTTATATCATTAGCAAAATTATTTGCACAGGAAAGTTAAAGAAAGCTACCTAAAGTATGTAAAAAAGTGTTTAAAAATGTGTTTAATTAACAGGAAAACTTTATATCTGCCTTTCATATAATTGTGTGTGTAATATAATAAATTAAGGTCACTAAACGGGCATTCATGTAGATATGTTGACAGTTATCAACAATTTATAAGAAATATTTTAACAAATTTAGTGTAAGTAATTTTTACATCAATACTTCAACAACATCTTTACTTTCACACACACACACACACACACACACACACACACACACATATATATATATATATATATATATATATATATATATATATATATATATATATATATATATATATATATATATATATATATATATATATATATATATATATATATATATATATACATGTATATATATATATACATATACATGTATATATATATATACATATACATGTATATATATACATATATATATATATATATATATATATATATATATATATATATATATATATATATATATATATATATATATATATATATATATATATATATATATATATATATATATATATAAGCATCTTGAACATACATCAACTTTACCCATATAATTCTTTCTTAGTATATGGTAATGCAACAAAAATATGTTATTAAAATATACTAGAATCTGTATAAATCCGTTTTTAATGAAGTTATTATTTTTCGATTTTAAGTAAGCCACATAGATAATAATTTAATTTAATTAGAATATTTTCCTGGTTGAAAATGTAATTTAAGCTATCTGTACATGAAATTATGGTATTTCCAAACTTTTTTTGGGCCACTCTCTACAATAAAAACAATCATTTTAAGGCTGACTATATATTTAAGGATTGGACGTTCCTGTACATTTTGCAAAAACATGAAGAGATTCATAAAAAAACATGTTTGGAAATCACTATATTTGACAGTAAGTTTCTAATGTGTGAAACTAGGAAGAATTACTTACAGTCGATCGATCTGTCGAATCCATTGTTTGGGAAATGATTCGTGAAAGGCGATCACCTTCCACAAGTTCCACAGGGGTTCCTGGGCCAGTCGAAATCTGCAGGGAAGTCTGTCCTTGTACCGCTGGGACAGGAACCCCCTCAGTCCCATGGCATCCGTAATCAGGGCGTAATGCCCTGTCAACACTTGGTCCATGCCAATGGTGCGCATCTCTCCGTAAGTCAAAATGCTCTTTTCAGGCTTCAAGTGGGCTTTCTTAAAAACTGCTTTGTACATTTCAGCAGTACCTTCCTATAGGAAATACACGTAAGTGTCTTAAAATACAAAGAGAAAATACATGCTATTTATTAAGAAATATTTCAATGAAAAATATATATAATGTCATTTTTTGAAATTCCTTCAGAGGTATTTTTTATGAAAATAACGATATTATTAGTTATCTTATTTATATGTTGATGCATAAAAATAGAATTAGTACATAAATATTAAAGCAAGAAAGTGAAATAATGTATGATAACTAGTACACTATAATTTCTCGATGTTGTTGTCGTCGTGTGCCAGCTAGGCTGGCATCATGGGGTGCGCTGCCCTACTTTTCCAACTGAACCATAATTTGGTGTGGAGTCCGACTTCCTCAGTACACACATGCCATAGGAACCCTTTTATTGGGTAGACAACCATTCACAACTCATTCATACAAGGAAAGGACAAAGGATAGATAGAGAAAGTAACATCCATGTCCAAACTTTGATTCGAACCCAGGACCTTCCTATCAGCAGTCAGCCACTCTGACCACTAGACAGGGTGAGCGGCGTATTTTCTCGATAAATTAAATATGTACACTATACTCCCTAAATTCAGAAGCCATAGTTATTGAAAATAGGAGAAAACTTTTTCATTGACCAACAGATGCTCATGTAATATTATTCATACGAAATTGAACATTGTCATATTATATTACTAATATGAATTTGAACTTCATAAGCTACTATAGTTCTTTAAATCTTTCATATAATCTATGTTGAATTTTTTATATATAGGGTGTCCCGAAAGGTCGTTGCCAAACTTAAGGTGGTGGTCTGTCATACCATGGCAAACAAGATTTACATAGGAACTTGTGTCCGAAAATGTGAACAGCGACCGCTAGAGGGCAATGTTTGCAGGCGTAGAGGGGGAGAAAGAAATGATTCCGAAAGAGGTTTCAATATGTCTTTTATTAAATAATATGGTTAAATTAAATAATAGGTTCAGAACACCATCCCGTGTAAAAGATGCTTTGTCAGTAAACAAAATCCGCGATGGAAAATCCATCTGTGCAATCCGTTTTTTCAAATACCAGCATGCGAATGCAACACGCTGGGAATAATCATCATCGCACAGTGCCTGTACTCTTTGGATGTGGTAGGGGTGTTGCCTGTCCTTGTGCAGTATGCGCTGAATGATGGAACGAGGTACACCCAAGACGCGTTCGATAGCTCGGAGGCTTGTTCCTGGGTTCCTTTCAAATTCCCGTAAAACAGCTTCCTCTGTGACAGGTGTGCGTGTAGTGCGTTCTCCACCGATGTGGCTACCTGTCTGGAAAGCTGCCTCGCGCAATCTGCGAAACAGTTAACCAAACAAAGCACGACTTGGCTGACGTCTGTTTGGGAAGCGCTCAAGGTAGATCCTCCCCGCGGCTCGTCCATTTTAATCCGCAGCACCATACGCGTAAATCATATCGGCCAATTCTTCATTAGAAAACAAATTCATTGTTCTCCTGCAGCGTCGTCGCCTGAAATAGTCACACTTCCCACTCTCCCATCAGCCTGCGAACATTGCCCTCTAGCGGTCGCTATTTGCATTTTAGAACACAAGTTCCTATGTAAATCTTGTTTGCCATGGTATGACAGACATGGTAGCCAGCATGTTAATTTTGGCAACGACCTTTCGGGACACCCTGTATATATTGTGATTGACGTTATTTTATGGTAACAAATTCTATATCGATGATTTTCACTTTGTGCTAACAATAATCTACAATAACAATAATATAACTGGTGGTCTTATAAACCGTACAATTGGTGGAGGAGTCATATCACTATAACGTTGCACTTTCAGTGTGTCTGTAATGAAATCTGGAGACATCCAAATTGGTTGCATTTGGAAAATTTGATAGCTTTTTACTTGCAGAGACTTATTGAAAATGTTTAGTTCGAGGTCTTCAAGTTTATTTTTGAGCTGAACAGTGATTGAAATAGAAGCAACACTGATGAAAGACTGAAAAGAAAGATTGGGAGTCAAGAACAAAGACAGACTAAAACAGAAGGGGACTGAGGCTATATTTTGCAATTGTAGTCTTTATCGTCAAATTGTTGTATACTAACCTAGATATTTGATATGACATCTTACGGTTTAGAAAACACCTGATACTGGATTAGTTGTTATGGAGCCCTAATTGATTTCTGATAGTTTTCATAGATATTACTGAAATTCGTGACTTTGAAAGAGGTGCTTAATTTCTCTTTAGTGTGGTGCCACGTTGCTTAGTTGTTCTTCGAATATGACCGGAGACATATTTAATTCTGATTATTCTTTGCTCTGACAACTAAATTTTATGTAATTTTGATTATCCTTATCTTCAAGGTCTAATTCGTACGATCTACCAAAGTGATTACTAACTTCTTTCTTAAATATCTCTTTTTTAAGGAAATTTATTCTTATGTAACGATTGATACTAATTTGAGAAATGTCAAACGTAAAAGTAATAAAATCAACCATAAATCTTAATTTGGTTCCTAAATTCCTTATGACATAAAATAAGTACAATCGCACTTATTATTGTTTCACGTGTAACTTTAATAAATAATCTGCTATTTAAGTCTGAAATGACAGGTATCTTATAACAAATGATTTGCTTTTCTCATAAGTAAATTATTGGACTAAATGCTAAGCTTTTACTATTAGCATATGTGAGATAATTTGGTTTGATTTGAATTTATACATTTATGGGTGAATGATAAGATGTGGAGGCCTATTTACAAATTTAAGATTTGTAAATAGGCCTCCACATCTTATCATTCACGTATAGGAGGATTGTGATCGTATAGGAGGATGATCCTATACGATCACAATCCTTATACGATACGTGAATGATAAGATGTGATAAGATGACACGAATGATCGTATAGGAGGATTGTGATTTCTCAGCAATTGACAAACTCACACTTATTAATGTACCCAAAAAAGAGATATTACAGGATCAAAAATGTGACATTTATTAAGCATATAAACAAAGTGATTATTAATGTGCACAAAGTTTAATTAATTAATCATTATAGACAATAATTATTTTTGTCATGTATATGAAGAGTGGAATAGTTATGAATTCAAAATAGGTCTAATGCAAATATTAATATATACTGAAGAAAAGGGACAAAATACATTATACTTGGAAAATATTTCACCAATTTGCGTAACATACGCTTAGAGAAAACGAAATAAGTTTTAACTCAGTGGAATAAAGTTTGGAATCATGTTCAAAATCATCTGGCAGCTTCTGCTATATGTTCCTCAATACCGATACCTCGTATAGCATCACTCTGAAAACAATTAATTAGCCCCAAAACATACTAAATCAAAAAGTTGGATCATTTTCCACGCAAGCAGGACTTCGATGATTCACAAATGCAAAAAATCAGAAGAAATGCATGTTTCAGCTGTAACGACAAGAATCAGACAGATCGGAATGGTCAGTACCGACTAAGGAATCACCAGAATCACGAAACGCAGTCATAAATGAATAAACAAGCTTGATTTGTCTTCCAACAAAAAGTAATGATTGTAAACCAGGAATAGATATGGAAAAATATTATTTATTTATTTATAAGGAAAAGGCATATTTTGTTGAGTACAAAATAAGTTCTTTATTATTTGTTTATGTCACCGGTATCAGTAATTTCACATCAGCATGCTTCATATAGAAAAGAAGCAACAAAAAAAGGGAAAAAATCCCTAAAATAAAATAGGAAAAAATGATTCTCGGCCAAAAACAGAGCAGTAACTAATTGAAGCCAGTAAATAGCAAGAACAGAGCTCTCCAGGACATTGTTGCTAAAAAGACAACGGTACACAAAAACTAGTGAAACATTGATTTATGCAAGAAAACGAATGCAATGAAACATTATGTTACCAATTTCAAAATACTCATTTCGTAAATTTGTATAACTTTATAACATTTCTTGCTTAGTGCTATAAGTACAATATTATGCAGTGAATAGAATGCAGAAGATAATATGTAACTAATCCTCTTATGTCAATAATTATGAAAATGAGGTTGCAAATAAACCATCTAAGGGAGGTTCAAAACCCCCTATCACGGACCCTATCAAGACATTTTACAAAATCTTTGCAATCAGAATAAATTTTAACAGGTTTAAATAGCAAATCCCTCCAATAAAAGAATTGTACACAAAAACTAGCCCTGATGGGTCACTGGATTACACTTGGGATTGAAAATATCAGACTGCTCATTTTTGATTTTCCAGTGGCCATTTGAGGGAGGCTTTGTTTCTATAGGCGTCAGAAGATTTGTCCAACATGCAACAAGTGCACTTCAGAAAATGCTTCCGTGGAACGTATTTTGGATTGTCTTCAACTCTGCCGCGACCACTTGATAAGAAATCTTTTAATGTTTTTGGATTTTTTTTAGGGTTAATTGTCTCATGGACCTTGTCTAGCAGTCGCTAGACACGGAGGATATGAAACAACAACAGCAGGTAATTTGTAAATGTAGTATTGACGTAAGTAAATTTTTTCACAGATAGAAAAGCACATAAAATACTTTTGAGAAAAATTCTTTCTGGACATGAGTTCCTCGTACTTTTTGTACGAGGTTTTTGTTGTTTGTAGATAAACGTCACGGTGACATGTCACTTTCTTTCCCCAGTTATTGATTAATTGAAATAATATCTATCTTTAGAAATGAATATCACCACTAACAAAATTAGTAAAATGAGTTTTTTTTTTAACAAATGAATCTTTACTAGTACAATTGAATGGCAAGTTTTAACTTAAGAAAATTTTCGTCATCAACCTCACAAGTCGAAATGTTATACATTTGTTTAACATTTGTGAAACAAATGAAAATTCATTAGTACAATTGAATTGCAAGTTCTAATTTAAGAACAGCTTTCTTCATCAACCTCATGAGTTGAAATGAATTTATGTACAGAGATTTTTCCATTTTTTATAATTCTAATGATCTATAAATGCTATTATCGATACAAATTCTCTTTTTGATGATATATCGAATGTATTCCAGTGCTTAAGTATACCTCTAAAAAATAATTCCATTTCAAAATCTGAAGTAAATGGAATGGCTTGCTCTAAGCTTCGTAAAACGTTGGTAAATGAAAGATTCTATTATAGTACAAGTAAACAGTTAAAAAACAAACCGAATTAAAACATAAATAGCTTTGTATTTTGTAAAATATAAAGATTTTCCTTTTTTTTTTCTTCTTAAATATCCATTGATACATCTGGTTTGAACAACATTCTTATGGACTTGATTTTACATGATGGCTAATTGGGCAGGAACTTGGGATTCAAAATAATACTCATATCCATTGCCTATGTGGGAATTAATCCATGAACTGTTTTACTAAATCATAGGGCACTAATAATACAGTTGTCAGCTTCGCGGCGTCTTGGGTGAATGTTTTAAATATTTTAGGTTGCAAATTAAAAAAAATCTTATATATTAAAATAGTTAACAAAAAACAAAAGTTCTAGAGAAAGATTTGAAACTTTTATATGTTACTTCAATTACTGTGTTAAACATTATATATTTCAGATTAGAGCACATAAAACTTAATACTCTGTTATATGTATAGATATAATTTTGTTGAAAAAGTAATAATAGAAAAATGCATGATTGTATGTGGTAATTTTTTTTATCCTATTGTATCTGATTTAATAGCTCAGAAATGTCTGGAATTTAGTTATTTAATTTGGAAGAACATTTTCCTTTTTCTGATTAACATTTCATTTAATAACCATACTATATTAAATTCTTTTTTTTATTAGGCAAAAATATTATCATTAAAAACAGATTTTTAAAATAATAACATTTTTTTATTCTTATAAGTTAAAATCTTAATTAATAATATAGTTTTTTCGCACTAATAATTTTGTATTTTTTGTCTTCATGTTTAGTTTTGATGATCAAAATTAAATCACTCTTCAAAGATTTCAAACATTCTTTAGTATCATAAATTTTATATTTGAATATAAAATGTCATTAACATAGAAGAAAATATATCTTCTCTGTTTAAATAAATAAAAATTACTGTAATATGTTAATAATAACGTTCTTCAGTCTGATCGATTTTCTTCTACAAAATGTAAATATATAAAAATTTATACATTATTATTACAAATGGGTACTTTAGTCCTAAACTTAACTCTAAATATATTAATTATTTACAGACTAATCTCTTGGCTAGAAAATATTTTTATAGTAATATATCTTGAAGTCTTCCAAAATATTATGAATTCTAGTATAATTATTATTTCATGCGGTAAATAAAATACTGATTCCGTATAATTTTAAGTATGCTTATAAATTTTGAATAATCATGGATTAATATCAGTAAGGATTTTTATTTCATTGAATATATAAAAAAGTAATATTATTCATAATATTTTCAATATTTGGATTAACTAAAAAAAATCATATATTAATCCCTTTATAGTTAAAAATATGCAATAAACTATAAAATTAATAATCATATATTTTTATACATATTTAAAAAAATATGACAGATTTTTCTAACTTTTTTATTATATTTCATCATATTAGACAGATATATTTAATTATATGTGTAACATGTAATTAAAAGCTAATTAATAATGACCTATTTTAAAGCTATTTAAAAATAAATTAAAATCTTTATATGATTCACAGTGCATATTCATTTAAAAAAATCATTAAAAATTATTTATTAGTCATGAAAATTCATGTAGCTACTTGCTTTTATCCTGCAAAATAATTATCATTGTTTAAGATTGAAACTTATATTTAAAGGAGCAAGTTAAGAAGATCGAAAAACTCCAACCAAATTTGTAATTTAATAATGGGAAAAGAAACATTAATTTATAAATAGTCAGAATAAATGAGTCAGGGCCTTGAATAACATCATTTCTTGTAATTTTTAAAACAAATTTGCTTGAATGATATTCTTTAAATAATCCTGAAAATCTTATTCAAATAAAATGAAATAATAAAATCTATAATTTTAATTTACATAAAAACTCCTTTATTAGTTTTATAATATTTACATAGATGGCGAGACCAGTAAATTATACTTGTGTTTTTCCTCTCTTCTCTTATGTTTCTTTTTTCTCTATTATTCTTTTATATATATAATAGCTTTTAGGAAATTATAAGCATGTAAAAATTAGAAAATTTGACTATTAAAAATTTAATTCTCAACATTCAATACATAATATTACATAAATTTAGCAATTGATTCCTTTGCAATAAACTTAACACAATATCATTCTTCATGAAGATTTTCAAGTATATCTTTTAAAATACGAATTTACAAAGTGCTTTTTGATTAAAATTTTTATCTATGTACTTGATTACCATACAATTTTCAATTTAATTTACTATTTTCTTATTTTTAATTATATTAAATTTCAATATTTATTTTTCGAGCATATATTTATAGTAAACACAGTACTTAATACTTTAAAATTTGGCAAATATGTTGGACTTGCAAAGTTTTCAAAACATCTTACTAAGCAGATGAGTACCTATTTTTTTAAAAAAATGAATTCATACTTTTAAAAAATACTGTAAGTGTGATGAAAGGAAAGGGATTGTATACAGTACAAAGTATACGTCTTAGTATTTGAAAATTGAAATAATTGGTTGGAAATGTGTGGATAAATATCTCACCTGAAATCTATAAAATATGGAAGATTGTGGTTCAATGATAGGAAAAACATCTGGAGCTGCTATAAGGTCAAATATTGAATCTATTTTCCGAGATCTTCTCAGGAGCAAATTAGTGAGCAGCACCCCGCTGAATATGTTGGCCAGCACCAGGGTACCCAGCAACCAGAAGACGCTCAAAAACACCTGTGGGCAAGATCTCGGTCGCTGTACTCTGCCTAAAATTAAGATAAAAAAACAACGTTTTAATGAAAGAATATTTTAATTTAAAATTTTTTCTCAATGTCAATAAATCTTAATAATTTAATAGAAAAATAACGATGTTAATTTTTAGGACATAACAAATCAAAGGTATGCATTAGGATTTTTTTTTTAAATTATTAGAAAATTATAAAATAATCTATAAGGGTGGTGAAAAATGAATAAAAGTAAATCCATCGTAGAGTTTTTGCATTTTGTGATAGATTAAATTAATGTTGTTGCTGTTACTATAATCCCAGATGATCCTATTCCAGTACTGGACCGTAAGCAGCCAGGAAATCCAAAAACGTATGGGGCTTTGAAAAAGCCTCTTCCCAATCAAAATTCAAGCAGCTCAAGATATGCTCAGGTGATGCCAGTTCAGCTTTACATTTTGTGCACAGACTAAAAGTGTTTTGACCCTGCACATTTTTGAGGATGCCAATTATGAGTTGGTGGAACCCTCCAGACATCCATAAGCGTTTTTCACTCTCAGTAAAAATTTCAATAAAGGTGGATGGGAAATCAGGTTGTGAAAGTTCCAAAGCGGCAGCTTTAGCCAGAGAATCAGCAATCCCGTTTCCTTTAATGCCGACGTGTGATGGAATCCATCGAAAATGAAGATTAAACTAGTACTTAATCATTAGATCCAAATACATTATTTAACATTTGTATTAGTATATTGATACGGTGCACGTCAAAACAACTTCCTTATTTAGTATTACAATAACACAAAAACTATTAAAGATATTCTTTAATCATTTTTGCCTACGAAAGTTACATATTTAACATTTTATTTTACATAGTTTTAAATATCATATATGACAAGTGACGTCAGCTATTGGCAATACACCGGCTGCACGGGATTCATCCCTCTCTCTTGCACATTGGCAGGTATGTTGGCCGTTTCTATATGTATATTTTCAGATCTTTCAAAGTTTGTGTGTAGTCAGTATATACAGATGATTTTAAATAACTCCATAAAAAGAAATTACATAGGACAAAATCGGGAGAATGCGCTAGACACTCCAAATCGTTTCTCATTGAAATGTGGCACCCCGAAAAAAGGCTCCTACGACAAAGGCATGGTGTTCATTACTCCAACGCAAAATGGCGACTGAACTACAATGTTACACAACCTTTTGATCTTTTCATTGAAATGAGACCATGCCATCCTCCTTATCTTTTTTCTTATTGTGTTATTGCAACTCAAAATAAGGAAGTTAGCTCCCCGCACACAGCCTATTGATAAAAAAATATTGAATAATTTTTTTATGTTAACTTAGATCACTTTAATTATTTTTCAAATAATGTAATTTAAATTAAGATATCTTAAACTTGCACAGTAAATTATTTTCTGGCTCAATTAAATAATGTATAAAATATTAGTGAATTTTGATTTCTATAGATCTTTAAAAGTATAAGTTATTACATTTTCCATTAATAAAATTTTTTTATGTTTAAATTAGCAGCGCACGAGAAGGCCACAATTTTAAATAAGACTCGTTAAAAGTTATTCAGAAATATCAATGGCAAATATAAGGTCAAATATTGATTTTGTTTTGAACTTTTGTTATTTTTCTTACATGGAAACTTGCACAGGTGCCGTGTAATCCGAGATGCCAAATTCTGAGATTGGCGAATTTTTTGGTGGATTTTCTTATGTATTTGGCAACCTCGTTTTTATTATGTCATACATATAGAGACCTATAAGAATTATGCAGAAAACTCTATTTTGGTAACCCTAGTATTTACGTCATCACGCACGTCACGCTACTGATACTTGGCAATATTTCTTCATCGCCAAAAAAACTCAAAATTTGGAATCATGGATTATACGGTATCTGTGCCTGGAAGCTCTTATAAATTACCTGTTACTTTTATGATAAACTAATAGTTTCCCCGTACTGCTAAGCTATTGCTAATTCAACACTTTAAATTTTTTCAACAAATTGTCTGTAAAGATTTCTAAACAGTATGAGGGAAATCAATTATCTATCCCGTAGTAAACCTCATCGTTAGAAATCAGTTTTTTAAGATTGATTGGTAGAATCGCTAAAATCATACTTTATGTCTTTCCAAGTCTTCGAAGATGTAGAAAACGGCTGTTCACCGACTTCTAGCATGCTCACTTTATTTATACGAAAATGACTTTTCATATATATATATAATGCTTTCATTATTTTACTGCAGTAGCTTTAATTCTAGAAATATTTTATTTGTAGAATAATTCGAATAATGAATATGCTAACGAAATGTTTTTATTCGGAGATAAAAAGTTAAATATATTTTAACAGTTTTTACAATATATTATATTAAATAATATTAAGCCTTGTAAAACAATTTCAATAATAATTTTAATCTTCTTAAAATAAATCAATAATTACTTTAAAAAATATAGAAAGTAAAAAAAAAAAATTTTAGTGAGAAAGGGAGAAACGAATTGGTAATAGACCAAGATTCCATTAAAATTACAAAGAAATAAACGAAAGAATTTAAAGTTTAGCAACTATTTATGAACGTTATATAGTAGTATTTATATCTAACAGAAAATATATTCATTAATTTAAAAGCGATTTCTAAAAGAAAAAAACAATACATGTGAATTCAACATATAAATATTTTATTTCGCAAGACTGAAATGCATTTCATTTTAATAGTTTGTATTTATTTCAATAACTTATATCAATTTGAATTGTAATGTAAAATATATCTATTGATTCTTTTACATTTATTGAAACATTAAATAATATAGAGTAATGTCATTTTCCAATGTAGGAAAGCAAAATATTTTTATGAAAAGTGAACATTGTGCATAAGAAACGATTTCTACTTAGGATCAGCAAATTTTATTGCATCATTCAAAAATATAAATATGTGGGGAAAATGTTAAAAAATATTTTAATTAACACTAAAGTGAAGAAAAAAATTATCCATCATTTAAGATTTTAATATTAATTTAAAAAAAAAGTCGTATATAAAGCATGAATTTCATATTGTAAAAACATAATATGTTATAAAATTATTTGGAAAATGTATTAAATAAAAATGAATAGAATAAGGGATGTACGAAATAAATAGTATTTTTTATCTTTTTTAATCGTAAAGTTGGCGTTTCTGTCGTCCAGTTGAGATCATGATGCGCCACTTTTTTACAATTCTCATTGGTTTAAAATTTCCATGACGTCAAATGACATTTCATCTATGTCACATCGTAGTGAAACGGCGTCGCAAATACGAACTTTCGACAAATTTGCTGCCTGATTTCAAACAGTATTCTTCGAGTGGCAGTAAACAAGGCAAATTTCACCATGGAACATCTGATTTTCGCCGGCGATAAGAAGAAATCCATTCATGATTTTTACCAGTAACATTGAAGTATATTTTAATTATAGTTTTTCCATTTGTAAAAGTTTACAAAATCACAAAAATTACCTGTTGTTCTCAATAATTAGTTCCAAATCTTAGGTGATATTGCTTCCAAAATTGAACACATTGAAAATAGAACAGAAGAAAAAGCAAAATGAAAAAGACAAGACAAACTATCATTTTTATGGTTAGTTCAAACCGGCAAAACAATTTGAATTTTTACTTTATTTTATTTATTTATTTTTTTATTTTTGACAGAAGGACTGATAGAAAAATTGCCTGATATAAAGAGGAAAACAATCTAAAGAACATTAATTTAGTACATGACCTCTCGTCCAATTACGATTATTTTGTTACATGGTCAGCAATTCTTAATGATAACTTATTTAACAATTATTGATGCAAGAATTCCCA
The DNA here is from genome assembly GCA_037975125.1 of Latrodectus hesperus. Taxonomy (NCBI): domain Eukaryota; kingdom Metazoa; phylum Arthropoda; class Arachnida; order Araneae; family Theridiidae; genus Latrodectus; species Latrodectus hesperus. The sequence continues at coordinate 2,904,859 of CM075852.1, read as the reverse complement.
TTCTGAAAAACTCCTGTGCTTAGCTATGTTCTCAAGATAATAATACTTTGAAATCAAACATCAATTTTAACTATAATACACAATAATGTCATAAAAATATTAAACCTGAGTCACATATCAGCTTAACTATTCTAAGGATATTTCAATTTTCAAAAAATTCCTCAACAGCATAATTCTTTCGTGAATATGCATTGGCATTCCTAAAAACAATGTACGAACCAATAACCATCCTTACGAAACAGAAATCCGTGGAGATAAAGAATTTCATCTCACTAATTGTCTGCTTCTGTTAGAGGACTCTGTTGTCGAAAACACTGAGTTATGTCATTTTAATTATCAAATTTTCTTACCCTAAAAAAACACCAGGACCACTTCATTGGTGTTTTTTCTGTTTTGAATGAGAATTAAGAATATCGTTTCTTTTCTCCACATCAGTAAGCTCCAAGAAGTATGATTGTAATCGTTTGTAACATCAATGAGCTCTAGGACTGCTATATTTTGTCTTCAACTGACTTGTGATTGTTTGCCATTTTAAATTACTTTCATGTCTACAATGATCAGTTGTTCAGACTTTATATTTTCTGTTTTACAGTAAATGACATTATAAGATGCTGTCAACGTTATGCATTCAGATATACTTAACTTAAACATTTAGTATCCATTTCCCATGAGAAACTGTTGAACATTATTACCTACAGGTTGTTTTCATTTTTTTCATTTGCAGAATGATTTAACGATTCATTATTAATACACATTAACTATGAGTCATTCCTATTATCTGTAACTATCCACAATCAATCATTCTCCATGTCTCTTAGAACTTCTTTTAAACATCTGTCTCTTAGAACTTCTTTTAAACATCTGTCTCTTAGAACTTCTTTTAAACATCTGCCTCTTAGAACTTCTTTTAAACATCTGTCTCTTAGAACTTCTTTTAAACATCTGCCTCTTAGAATTTCTTTTAAACATTTGTCTCTTAGAACTTCTTTTAAACATCTACCTCTTAGAATTTCTTTTAAACATCTGTCTCTTAGAACTTCTTTTAAACATCTGCCTCTTAGAATTTCTTTTAAACATCTGTCTCTTAGAACTTCTTTTAAACATCTGCATCTTAGAATTTCTTTTAAACATCTGCCTCTTAGAACTTCTTTTAAACATTTGTCTCTTAGAACTTCTTTTAAACATCTGTCTCTTAGAACTTCTTTTAAACATCTGTCTCTTAGAACTTCTTTTAAACATCTGTCTCTTAGAATTTCTTTTAAACATCTGTCTCTTAGAACTTCTTTTAAACATGGAAAATATTACTTTTATCAACTTAAAACTCTAATAACACACGTCAGTCAATAATCTCATTAAAAATTTCCTATACTTTTGTTTGTTGGAGATATATCCACACATTTTGCAATCACATTGCATATACTATTTCACTTTCATTTTAATTAGAATGAATGTAAATGTCTTTTCATTTGATATTTTTTAAAGTAACTCTCTTGTGCACAACAAATTTAACGTACTTTTTGTACCGTAATTTCTTTCCTACCATCTTGATGCTGTTATTTGCAGTATTTCTTTTCTAGATTGAAAATTGTTTTTGATGGATACGTATTGCTAAAAGTCCCTTTTCATAATTTTACAGTTTTGTCTTTATAAAATGCGTTTGATGATAAAAATTTTGCATGCGTGGATACATTAGTGCTGAAAATAAATGATTAGCAAAAATAAAGTTTAACGCATCAATTGCCTATCCTTTGACCATCGTATTAAGCATTTCCTTATCTGTTAAGAGTGCAACTCCAACGAGGCTAGTCCTCAACACTTACTTGAGTGTACTCAATTCTCGATGGAGGAGCTCTTGGAGACCCTCTCCTTTTTCTTGAAATTTTGAGAGTGCATGGGCTCATGGATCTGGTGTAGCCTCACTATTCTGGATGGGAATTGTAACAACAACAACAACAAAGCTTAACACATGGAGCTGTTTTGTAAATGGAGCTGAAATTAGCAACCGAAACTTGATATATTCAGTTATTGTTGTGACCAAAATATTGATACATTAAAAAGATTTATTTATATTTCTTTTGGGTTTTTAAAATAGCTGTGAGAAAATAATCATTTTTCTTTTGCACTGAAAAGTCTCTCAAAAAATATGTATGAGTTCAATAACCAAATACATAAAGTTTTATATTAACTGTTTTTTCAATTCAACGAGTAAAATAAATCCAATCGTTGAATATCAATAAATATAACAATAAATTCCAATGAACTTTTTGAGCCCATGATTTACAAATCTGCTTTTTATTATTTTAGTAATATTAATTAAAAGAAAATTTTTAGTGTGGCGTAAGCAAAGTAATAATTTTAATATTCAAAAGAAATTGATTACAAATATTGCAATTATTAATTTAGAATTCTATTAAATGAAATTTTTAAAAATTTAAATCGTCCTTGCAATTTAAACTAATTGTAAAATAGATGTTTTGTCTGGCACAGGTACCGTATAATCCATGATGATAAAATTCTGAGATTTGCGATTTTTTAGTGGATTTTCTTATGATTCTGGCAACCTCGTTTTTATTACGTCCTACATATGGAGACCTATAAGAATTATGCAGAAAATTTTATTTTGATAACCCTAGTATTTACGTTATCGCTCACGATACGTCATCTTGGCAACATTTCTTCATCGTCAAAAAAATTTAGAATTTGGAATCATGGATTATACTGCCCCAATAAGAATCGTAATAAAGTGGTGTACTCAGGACCTCAACTGTAACGAGAAACACAACCACTGTATGATTAATAATAATAATACTTAAATAACAGCAACAACAGATAAAATAGTAAATCATAAAGAATAACGACATTATTAAATACATAGTCTGTCAAAGGCATTCAATTTATTTAAAATTCATTATCTTAAAAACCACAAAGGAAAAAGGTTTTACAAAACCTTCTTGCAGCAACGCTCGTCCTAAGATCCATAAGTTGCTATAGAAACCAAACACAAAATTATAGTTCCTACGTTCCGCATTATCAACGAGACTGGATGCAAAACACAGCACTATGAGGGTGAAAAATATCAAAAGCCAAATCTAAAACAAAAGATGAAATAGATTAAAATAATTAATTAATAGCATTTGTAAATTTTCAAAGTTATTGAAAGAAAAAATAAATTCATATAGATAAAAAAATTAATTCACACAGTTAGAAAAAATAAATTCACATAGATGGAAAAAATAAATTCAACAAAATCTCACCTCTACGGAGAATACTCTCAGCATATTGAACAAAGACATCTTCCACTCAAAAACTGGCACAAGAATTTCTACTTGGTCAATGTACACTGGAACAGACGTCGGAAAAGCTTTCCATCGGCCATAGGATAAGGTAAAAGGCCCAATCGCCAAATCAGCTTCCTATGTAAATAAATAATTAACTCTAGATTATATATAAAAAAGAAATTCTTTAAAATAATATTAAAAAAAAATACAGAAATTTAAATTTTCTTCTTTTATTTTTATATTTCTATTTTAAGATATATGTAGCATAGTTAATTTTTTTAAAAAAATGTAGTATTGTTTTTATATATAAAAAAGCTTGTTTCATAGCAATATTGGTGCAAAGATATTGAAATTACACTATTACTTACCATTAACATTATACAAGTTTATGTAGATGTTTTTATCACTATAACATTTATTAGGCTTCATCAAACATTAATATAAACATACCAATAATAAAGAGTTTCACGAACAGTTTATATATGTTATGTACAAATATATAAACTGTTCAAAAAATTTCATTAGAAGTATTATTCAGCTCAATTATCAAATATTGTATTCCATCACTAAGATATGAAAATAAAAACCAAGAGAGATTAATTTTGAGAGCTTGTTTATTATTTTGGCACAGGTGCCGTTTAATCCATGATTCCAAATTCTGAATTTTTTTGGAGATAAAGAAATGTTGCCATGAAGACGTATCGTGACGTGAGCGATGGCGTAAATACTGGGAATACCAAAATAGAGTTTTCTGCATAATTCTTATGTGTAGGACGTAATAAAAACGAGGTTGCCAGATACATAAGAAAATCCGCCAAAATATCGCCAATCTCAGAATTTGGCATCATGGATTATACGACATCTGTGCCAGTATTTTATGTAATTCTATAGGATTTAGTTATGTGACATACATGAATTTCTAGAATTCCTCTTACTTTAAACCGTTATTGAACTGAAATAAGACATTGACTGAACATATAGTGCTTTAATTTTCTATTTTCAAAATGAATGTACATGCTTTTAAACAGAATGAGAAAAAATTTTATGCCAATTATACCTACATTTCTTGATATCATGCCCAGCATGCCTGTCCATCCGTTGGGTCCTAATATCCCCCAGGAGTCTCCTTTAGATCGGTACAAAGTATATCTGTAAAACGAAATAACATGCGAAATGTATGATAATGTGCCAAACTTTTATAAATTTTAAGATATTTGTCTGAACTTGCTCCAAATTAATTTCATTGTCATTCAAAGTACTAAATAGATACAAAAATCATGTTTCTTATAGCAAAAGTAAATATAAGTTCAAAAAAATATGCTTACAAATTTCATTCAGTGTTTTCAAGGTACGAGTTACAATCTTATAATACAAATTTATCAAAATGTCTTTACTTTAGAGCTAAAACTTTTTCACTACAGTCAGAATGATGCAGGTATGGAAAAAGATTTTTTTAAATACCCTTTAGCACATTATTCAGAATTGAAATGAAACTAAAATGCTTGTAATAAGGATGAAAATAGAGGGCATAATTATTTATTATTTAATGAAGCTTACTGATAAGGTTATTAATTTTTATTAGTTTCATATTTTGCACACATTTTTCAACAGAGTGTTATCTTCCATTTTTTAAGTAAAATAATTAATGACGTTATAAAAGTATATTGTCTTTCATGTTTTTATTGGATATCATTTACTTGGAAAAACATATTTTGGTGAATATTTCTACTAAGAATATCATAAAAACGAAAATTTTCTCTTCCTCTTAAAAAATTTACAATTATTTAGCTAGTTCATTATAATTTTATATGATACAATTTCACGAACAAATTGTTAAAATTATTGATTCCTTTCAGTATTGTAATCATTATCATTAAGTTATTTCAGATTAGAGTTATCAAAAATAGGGTTGACAATGCCATAATTTTAGTTTTATAAAAATTCTAATGTTGGAAAATAACTTACTCAAAATATCACCATAAAAATATTTTAATTAATTTATAATTTATGAATTTATTAAAATATACACACCGAAAGCAAAAGTGAAAGAAATATGCATTTTACAATCTTCGATTTTTTTTTCTTAGAACTCATTAAAAATTAGTATATTCATAAAATTGAAAATTTGCATGAATAAAAAACCATTAAGAATGAATAATTTTATTAAGAATTCATTAAGAATGAATATATGAATAATTTTATAAATTCAATCAATTTCAATCATCTAAAAAAGATTTTAAGTGAATGGTATATTTGCATAATATAAACCAATTTATTTCAAACATGCATGTTGAAAAACTAAATTTGAAATAGTAGAATTAAAGGGACTGTTCTTTAATATTGACTTTAAAATTAAAAACTATTTTCCATTTTTTAGGTTAGCTTAAAACCCCTATTTAAATGAATTAATTCATCTTAAAAATTCATATAACTTGTTTGTAGCACATATAGTAATGTATAAACAGTACTGAAAAAAATATAATGTAATTAGTTGTCGAAGAAACAATTCAATATGAATCCATGATAATGATTACCATAAACATTATATTAAGGACACTTAAGAAGTCTTGTTTAAACAATGCTGAAATCATTATAAAAATGACAAATTTTCATTAGTTAAATTCATTTTCATGTCCCTTATTCGCGATTATTAAAAGCAAAGTTAATTTCAAAAGTACTTTATTTAAATATAGAATACCTGCACAATAGAAGATATTTCTTAAAACAGTTGATTATTGTATGTTGATACATCTTTTGCAAAATTTTCTCGTTAATTCTGTGTAAATAACTGAAAGAATTATAAATATTTGTAAAACACATTATTTGCTTTTATAGAAAATTGATACCATAAGTTATTGCATATCTAATGCACTTCCTGTTTTCAATGCTTAAAGTAACTGCACTTAAAACAATTTTTAAAATTTGCGTGTTACCTATGTACAGTAAAATTACGAAAAGCACAAATAAGCACTTCTTTTAATATTTTGAATGCCTCAGTGATAATTATAACTATCTTTTAATAGAAAATATATGGTAAATATAAAATTTTTGAATAATGCAAATTATAAACCTGGAAGTATGAACACAAAATATGATATTCAAACAATATGATTATTAAAAATTTAATTCTTAAAAAAATGCCTAATTTTTAAAATTTAAAATTTATTCTTTCTTTCAAAACTTAATGCTTCTTATCTTCATTATTTGATATTCTAAAATTTAAGGAAATGATGAAATTATTCCCGCATGTTTAATGTTAAAATTTTTATATGATTATTTTTTTTTTTTTTTTTTCAAAATATTACAACATTTTTAAATTTTGAAAAGAAATTAAAAATAATTTTGAACTAAGCATTTTTGAATATAAATGATATAAAATATAATCTCAGTCTTCTTATCCTACATTTTTACAATGAACGTCAAAAAAGTGAGCACAAAAATTATGGATTTACTGCAAATAAGTAAGTATTGCTGAAAACAAACTAAAATTAATGATTAATTAAGATTAAGAATTTTAATACTTCGAATTAATTACTATAACTATTAACTTTAAACAAAATAACAAGAAGTAATTAGTTCTAACAATTTTTTTTAACTTTAAACCTCAAAATATAGGAATAGAAAACATTTTTCTAGATATTATTATTTGGTATAATTTTCAGAAATCTTCAGACATCCTTTAATCTTCTTGACAGATTCAAGAAGATATTTTTTGACGTTTAAGCTGATATGATGCCATTTATTTTGCTTTAACCTTATCCTATTCTTGTTCATAGCGATTTAGTCGAGAAAGGTATCGTTTTCTCAGCGGGAGGTTGGTGTGTTCTATAACGATGTGGCTGATGATCCGTCATCGTGGTGCAGTGTCCTCCAAGAGAAATGATGTTTTTGTTGTAGGTAGGCCACAGCTGGGTTTTTCTTTAGTCTTTACTTCTAAATTAGGAGGAGCTATCCAGTATTGGAACTATACGATGGCATGCGCATTGGATGTTTTATTATATGAGATGCCGCCCATTTCATTCCGTGTGCCGAATCAGCGGACCAAATTGAGTCTAAGCTAATTTCGTCCGGGCTTTTGAAATAAACTTCCCCCTATTCTATTTTTGTCTTAAACAATTCTTTGATTTATTTCTCTTAGGAGACACTGCAAAACAAATACTTTGTACTCTTAAGATTTTAAGATTACTATGAATGCTTCTTCAAAGTTTTTGGACTTTAAAATACTAATCATTTCTTCATGATGTTTGATAGGTAATGTTTATCCTCTCCTTTTTTAATGACATTAAATTCGTGTGTGTAGTATTTCTTTTCAAACTCATTAAATAATCCAATACATTCTAATACAATTAATATTGTGTACATCAAATAACATTTTTAAGTTATTCTTGAAATTTAGTATTATTTTTAAATTTTTTCGAAAGTGTTGTTTCTTTTTCATGAAAACAACCTATATTTTCTCCAAATACTTAAAAAACCAGATAATAAATCTCTACGAGTTTCGCGTTTAGTATGATATGTTCTAAAATTAACTGATGAATTTAAAATAAAAAAAGGGTCAGCAGAAAAAAATAGTGTTCATTTACTAATTTTTTTTGTGGGGGAGGGAAGAAAAAATAGATATATCATACTTTTTTAAGTGAATATAAATATTTGAATTTATACTGAGACTGGTGTTTTTTTACTTTACATCATTTTGTAGAAATTCATTTGTAATAAAATGATTCCTGCAAATATACGGATTATTTACTGTATTTTGCCATCTACGGTATGTATTTCTAATTTTTCATTTTGAATGCGGCAACATTTTTTTTCATATACAGTGCAAGTTTGTTAACAATAATGATAAATCTTTAATAACATTTTATTATACATGTAATATAAAGACAGATTCATTAAGCATATTAATCTAAATATTTAGTAAGTGTAATCCATTGTTATTCAAATTTCCATATGCTTCGATATACTTTGAACATAGTAAATGTAAAATTGATAAATCTTTCTTAACTAAATTAAATAATAAAAAATTATTTTCACTGTTTTATCATTTAATCGTGTTACTAATGACACTTGGACCAGCCAAGCTCGCTATGCCTTGGCAATGCGAATTTAAGTCTGTAGGTTGTATCTTTCGTTTGAACAGAGCATCACGAAGGTGAAAGTACGACTTTACTCTTCAAATCCTCCGATAGATGGCACCAGCAGAGGATCAACTGCCTCAATTTTGACATTGATTTGAAGGGGGAATCATTTAATCATTTTTATAGTATATAAAGGAATCATTGTGATTACATTTACCTATTTCAAAATGTAAGCAAAAGTTTTTTTGTGTTTAAATGTGAATGATTCAACATTTTATGTGACATGCGGATTAATATTTATTCCGTTATTTCGTAATTGTGTCCAATTTTATCAAATTCTGTTGATTGCTGTTTATTTTCTATTTCTTGGTAGTTTAGGAATATTAAACTTAATAAATACATCAGTACATTACTAAATCCTTTGTAACATTTAAGTATTTCAAAATCGTGACCATTATGCAACGTCAATATTGTGTATTTAGAAGCAGTAATAAATACATAATAGCGTTTTCATGTTATATTTACTTTGTCAGAAGTCTGTTTAATTATATAATTATGTCCCTTAATAAGTTAAAGGACTTCTCTAATGGTTTATTACTAAAAATTTAAGACCTTTTTAGGATAAAACTGTTTTTATTTGAAAATTTTCTACTTAATTCACATTGAGTTAGGCATTACTAGAATTCATTCTGTGGTTAAGAAGCAATTTTCTGTTTTAAAATGCAAACAACTTTTCCAGAATATGTTCCACTACAAAACATAAATTTCTATGAAGAAAATTGAGGAAATGAATAGAAAAAAATTACAATTATTTATAAATCAATATCTATTCAAGCAAAATAAATGTTATATGTATTTAAAGCATTCGTGAGAAATGAGGAAAATGTTCACTATTAATATTTTAGCTGCGTTAAATTATATTTTAAAAGTATAAAAAGAATTTTTGTTCTTTTCATACATCTGAATTCATAATATTTTTATACATACATATATATATATATATATATATATATATATATATATATATATATATATATATATATATATATATATATATATCGAAAACCAAACTTATTACAGTCTGCATTGTTTCTTGTGATTAATTATTGTCAAAATTTTTTTACCTCGGAAACAATCTCTCCATAGCCTTTTATACGAGTATAAGAATTCAAATTTTCCTTCAAGCCAATTTTCATATGCATGTGCTCTGGTTATATACTTTTTCGTTGCTAATATTTATAAATTAGGAACATGAATCATAGCTTTATTGAATCATTTATATTTAGGCATTGAATCTGGTGCATTATAAACTTCGTTGCAAATAATGATGTTGATTGCGTTATGATGATTTCATTACATTTTTACTCTTTTATACATTTCAACAATTACAATGACCTATAAAATTTTTGACCAAAAAAATAATAATAGTTGCTAAAAATTTGCAAGAAGATGTGGTCCTTAAAAAAGGATTTATTGGGTAAGCAAATTATAATATTTATGACGAAGATTTTGGCTTGAAATGTTCACTTGCTATATGAAACCTTAGGCAAATATCATCTGTCGTTTTTGTAAAATTAATATGCATTTAAATGTTATTCAAAATCAGCAATATGAGTTTAGGAATGACCATTTAGAAAAGATTGAAGAAACGTTTGCCAGAAATACAAGATACATTGAACAAAATCCAACAATAGTCAATTCAGAGCCTGATATGTCTAAAGTATTTAGTCAAGCCTACCACATAGGACTGATTTTAAAATTAATTTACCTCTCAATTTTAAGGATTACATAATGTATATCATTATTCTTCTCTTAATCTGTTGCTGATGATTTCTTTTATTTTAAAACCAATGATATTATTTTCGCAATAATAAATCTAGGTACTATTCCATTATATCTCCATACAACAATCGCTGTAATGGGAAAGAAAAATCGTAATTTACTATCGTAAATATTCCACTTGCAATTCCATTAAAATTCAAAAGTATTTACCTCATTTAAAGATAATAATGTTTATTATGATTGTACTTTAATTTGTCACATGCTTCTTTGTTACTCGTAAAATATACAATAAAATCATTAAATTATCGAAGTATTGCTACTATGAAATTCTAAAAAAAAATTAACAAATGTCAACTTCAAAATAAAAGATAAAAATATTATATTTGAGATTTAAAACTTTTTGATACCATGGAAAATATAGATAAACTCAAATCAAACTTTATTATATTAAACCCTAATTAGTCTCGTTGCAATTTTTAATCACATATTCCTTTTTAAAAATTAAAAAAAAATCGTCAAAATAAAAGACTGATTGTAAGCATTTTTCCTTAGAGCTATATTCTTTACTTTAACTGATTATTGAGATAACTCTGCCCCTGACTATAGATATTTATTGTGATTCAGACTTTAAATACGACATTTCTAATGTTCAGACAAGATATTTCCAGTGTTTCAGAATTTGAAACTTTAATGACGAAATTTTAATCTGTAGAATCCATACACACAAACAATAAGTGGCTTATATTTTAGGGTGCATCTCAATTTCTAGCCAATTTGGTGCCTATATATAAAGATGTTAGTTTATTTCTGATTGGTCTATCGAGTTTTCTGCGCCTTAAACATACGCGAAAAAAGAGTTGGCTAAAAACAATCGCCAAATTTCGCCAAGGAACACCCTAAAGTGTATTTTCCCTCAAAAACAAATGCATATATAGTCGTTTGATATATATGCATTTGTGTGTATATCTATAAATTGTAATTATTATGAAACAATTAATTTTTTTGCATTTCAGACTTAGAGCAAGTAATAAATATATAAAAATGGGTGATAAATGAATTACATTTGAAAATATTTTAACAAGTCCATATAAAAGTGCATTTTATTCATAAAAATTTCAAATTAGTTACACTAAAAGAGCAATTCTAATCGTTTCTGAGGGAATTCATTTAAATATAAATTATGAATGAAAATTATTTTAAAGTGTTAGTAAAATTATGATAAAATAATGACAGATGTATAAAACTTCAAATGCATTTGAAAAAACAATTATGAGAAAAATATGGATGCTTATTTACAAATGGAAGAAATATGATCTTTTAATCAAAGCATACGCAATTCAAGATCGCGCAATAATAGAATAGTTATGAAAATATATGCTTATATCTTATTTGATAGAAAAGCATATATTATCCCACATATACAATATTTTATCTAAAAATTTCAAAGCTAGTTGTAGACATTTTTTGTGTTTACTCACGTGAAGTTGATTTTTTCTGATAAGATTTCAAATACGTCAGAGAGAGGACCTGACATGCGCAATACGCCATTTTCATCAGTTCTCAGTCTGAGGAATGGGATGTACTAGATAAAGGAAAACATCAATTTGAATAAACATTTTTGGCAGTGATTTAAATCATACTTTAAATGCTGAATAATTTCCACATAAACTAATATTTTTATTGATTATGAGAAAACAAAAATCATCATTATGCTTAGACACAGGAAACTTTCCTGTTAGTGATTAATTTCATTAAATCCATTAAAAGCTAATTTTTAGGAATTTCTTTCATTATTTCATTACATTAGTTCAAATAGATGAAATGATTCAATTTTTAGGAAAATATTGTATCGAAAAATGTTTTATGATTTTTTCAAAGCTGCTTTCATTAGTCTAGGAATATTCTGCATTCTGTACAATTTTTACTGGTAGAGTATATTTAATATTTTAAGATTAACATAGAGATATTTAATATTAATAAAATATTTTTAATAGATAATAAAAATAGTAATAGAGCCAATAAATCATATGTAATATTTAAATGATAATAATGTAATATTTAAAAGACATAAGATTTCAAAAGATAAAGTATCGTAGAACTGTGTTAGAAGAACATTTTAATATTTAAAAGTATTATAACCCAAATACACAACCCTCTACCTAAAATTTCAGCATTATTAAAACATCAAAAAGCAATTATGCACGATTTAACATTCTTGATACCAATTTTGATGTAAAGTTGTGATTAAAATTAATAAAAGTTGTTCGTAAACAATATGTCTGACCCAAAACACTTAACCACAAACTCAAGAAGCAAATAGGGTTAAACATTGTTAGACATGTTGCTGATAACTTGAAATCATATTTAGACTTTTATAAACTATTTTCAGATGATGAAATACTAATTTTTATGCCTCAAAATATAACTATATTCAAACATTTTCTAGAGGAATCTGTCCATGTTTCTTCATTACGTTAATTTATTCATGGCTTTAGCAGAGATTTTCGTTTCAAATATTTATAAAAACGTGTCTGTGTAAAATTAAAAAAAGCGCATGAATCACTTACTTTAAACTTTAGCTGTTTTAATCAAAAAATGATTTTATTTAAGAAAAAAATTAGGTTACATAGAATGTATTTTCTCCTCAACAAAAGATTTACACATTTTTGAAGTCACTACACACAAAAAATTTTATATAGGGAAATAACGTAATGCGATTACAATATTGAATTAATGTGATTCCATCTAAACGAACTAAAACGGTTTATTGCTGAAATTCACCTCAACCATGAATGTCAAAGATGACATTTCATATTAAATTTTTTTTCCATTTTTTTGTTTGGTTCATTAACACAATTGTGAATTACAGAATGTTAAAAATGGAGCTCAACAAAGAGGAAATTCGCTTTACAATTTTTCTTTAATAAAGGTGACAATGTATATGCTAGGCACCTTAAATTAAAGATGGTGTTCATGGTTCCGATACAGTAACAGCCAATTGAGTGCAATTTTAATTTCGTCAATTCCATTCAAATAATGTTACCTCATCAAGTATATATATATTTATATATATATATATATATTTATATATATATATATATATATATATATATATATATATATATATATATATATATATATATATATATATATATATATATATATATATATATATATATATATATATATATATATATATATATATATATATATATATATGTGGGGGACGGCGTCTAGGGGTAATGATGTATTTAAAAAGAGATGATGGGCCATAATTGAAACAAAATTAATTTATTAAAGAAAGTATTAAAATATTATTAAGAACTATTAGGTTATATCTAACTTACTATTTACAATATTTACATGTTTAAAAGAAATAAGTAGACAGCAGCATCATGGCTGACTTACTAACTGCGTAGTAGTTTCTTTGTCTCCATTTCGGGAGAAAACAAATTCGCGGCCTATCCTCTCGGAGTTCAATTAGCAGAGTGCCTTACTTTCACAGATGTTTCTCTTACATCTACAATCAACACGAGTCTGCTCGATGCTGCCATCTATTGACATATGTTATTACGAAAATATAATCCTACATATATATATATATATATATATATATATATATATATATATATATATATATATATATATATATATATATAATATATAAAATTCTCGTGTCACAGTTTTCGTTGCCATAATCCTCCGAAACGGCTTGACCGATTTTGATGAAATTTTTTGTGCTTATCCGGTATCTATGAGAATCGGCCAACATCTATTTTTCATCCCCCTAAATGTTAGGGGTAGTACAACTCTAAATTTTTTTATTTTTTTGGTTAGTTCTGTAAGTTCCTAATAGATGGCGGTTTAGCATCTAAGTTGCACAAGTATTCGGCAGATGGCGACGTGTTTATTTTTCTAGATTATACCATCTTCGAGAAAATTATCGTGCGCGCGCAAGCGCGTGGTTAAATATAGAAATTACATATATTTTCATGATGTATAATGATACTATAACAATTTTTCGTGAATCATTTTCATAATTATACTTTGTATTGTGTTATTATTGTGCAGTATTCAGTTTGAATATTTTTAATATTATAAATAGTAAAATAAAATTTTATTTATTACTGTTTTTCTCTACTAATTTTCATACCACCTCGAAAATATGTAAGTATTTCTTGATAGCCTTTTATTATTTTTTATTTTTATTTTATAATTTGATAATTATTAATTTATTCAGTAGAACATTTTGATCTAATTTATTTATTCAAATGATAAATTCTTTTAATATTTTTTTATTTCAGTATAATGCCGCGGAAAAATTTTTTAGTTTTAATATAATTTAAAATTAAAATAATAATAGTTCGATGTCAATGTTATCTATCTCATTTATAACAATTTATTTTTAGATGTCTTTAATTTATATAGTATATATATATATATATATATATATATATATATATATATATATATATATATATATATATATATATATATATATATATATATATATATATATATATATATATATATATATATATATATATATATATATATAATAACGTTGTATGATTTTATATTAATATTTCTATTTGCTCTTTGCTCCAAAAATAAGTAAAAGCGCTAATTTTAATATTAATGCAGCTAAGATATTTAAAAATATTCATTCCGTACAATGGAAGCTGAATATTCAAATTTGATTTATTTATGATAAGAAACCACTTTCTACCAGTTTCAACCATCCTTTGAAGACTCTCAATCATTTTTGTCTCTTAATGGCATTCTTAGACAGCGGTCACCATGTCAACGTCACGGAATGACGTGGAAGTTATTCAACAATTGACAGGCAAGATAACAGATATAAAAAAAAAATACTTTCGTTTATGATGCATATTTATGTGAAATACATTTTATTGTATTTAATGTGCAGTTATGATTTATAAACTATTTTAGATAAAATTATTAATGAGGAAGCAATAGAAAATATCAAAATGTATTTAATTTTTCAAATATATAAACAATATACAAAAACAACGTTCTAATTACTATAATTTAAGGTATTCATTTATAATGCATAATAAAGTTTATGTAAAATATATTGTTTCTATAAATAATATCTTTTATATAAATTGTATAGAGAAAGTTATTATTTGTGTAATATATAAATGTGTGTGTGTATTGTGATGTGCAAATGGAGTTCTAAGGGCAACAGGAAATCAATCTATCTTTATAAAAAATATACAAAATAACTTAGTTTAATATATAATATTATTTAAATGATAAAATATGTGAGGATTAAAATGGTAAATTGTGAAAAATAATTTTTAATGCATATTAAAATTACTGAAACTAGATTCATTGAAAAGTTAAGTAATTTTAACCTGTCAGATAAATAAAGTACTTTAATATATGTAGAACGATCACTGAAAATAAATTTATCCTAAATGTCATTTTTGATCAAAATATAAAAGGAAATCGAAAATATAAATTATCTTCACATTTTAGTTCCTTATCAGTGTAACTTCATTGATTATAATTTTCTGAACCCTTTGATCTCAGATAAAAATATTTTTATAATGCTTCCAGTTCAATAAAAAGAATTAAATAATATGAAAATAAGAGGTAAAACATAATTTCAATATTCAAGCATTATTTATTCTTTTTTTAAGCATGCTACTAATTCAAGTTTATAAGCAGTTTAAATTTCATATAAGTTTTTTTTAAATATTGTTTTCCAACATATGCAGGCATTTTAAAATTACGAATTGTCTTCTTCTTGCGATTTAAAACTTACTAATAATATAGCATAACATGTAATAGTCAAGAAATTTCAAATATTGATTCCTGTACATTGAATGAATAATCACAAAGTTACGAAAGTTCAAGCTAAATATAAGATCATATAATATATAATGTGAATTCTTAAAATAAAAATGCTTAATCTCTTCAATTTATAAGAAACATTCCTTGAAACTTTTATGAAAAAAATATGTAAAGATATAAAATTATATATATTAGCAAATCATTATTTATACATCATAAAAAATCTTTGTTTCTTTGTACTTTAGTCAATGATTTTTAATATATATATATATATATATATATATATATATATATATATATATATAATGATATATGCTATCATGAATTTGGAAGAAATTCTGAAGAAATAACAGGATTTATGCATGAAATTTCCGTATTTGATGTGCTTGAAATATTTGACTTTAAAATTAGGACAGAACACACGCACATAAATTTTTAGTATCATAAATCGACTACTCATATCATAAATAAAATTAATAAGCTGCAGTTAAATGGGATAATTTATAACATAAATTTATGATTTTATGTCAAATTTAATTCTAATGCTTCATATAATTTTCATGGTTAAAAATATTTTGAATTAATTATTTATAAGAGCAGTTACTAAAAATATCATATACTTACTTCACCGACAGCAACTCGAAAATGCATACCAAAATTTCAGTTCCCTGAAATAATGTAATAGTTTAATTACTATCCATTTTAAATAATTATTTTTAAGAATTAGCAATATTAAAATTTCAATATATGTTTGTTCCTCATTTTTTTATTGCAAGATTTAGAGAATTAAATTATAGTTTGCTTAGTTTTTCTTAGTTTCTAAAATTTAAAATTTTATTAAAATTTGAAAAAACTAGCAATTTTTATAGACAGTGTAAAAATTATTTAAATTAAAATGTATTTATTTTCTTTATATATATATATATATATATATATATATATATATATATATATATATATATATATATATATATATATATATATATATATATATATATATATATATATATATATATATATATATAAAGAAAATAAATACATTTTAATTTAAATAATTTTTACACTGTCTATAATATATATATATACGATATATATATATATATATATATATATATATATATATATATATATATATATATATATATATATATATATATATATATATATATATATATATATATATATATATATATCGTAATTGTATAACAACTTAATTAAAACTAAATTATTATAAACACAGCAAAGTGAAATTTTAAATTTCTGCATCTCCTTAAAAAATCGAGTGAATTTCAATATGGACGAGTATCAGATTAAATAAAACTGTTTTGATTTTTAACAATGACAAAATAATTTGATTACGCTTAGACTGAATTCACTACGACATTTTTAAGAGTTGATTGTAAATTTTTATGACTATTTGAATTTTAAGTAGTAAAATAATGGAAATTTACTCCATTTACTGGAATTCTGCTTCTTTAAATAAGAGAGTAATATCTTTATAAATTGTAACTTTTTAAATTTTGTAAAAAAATTATTGTAATATTTCAAATAATTTTGGATTTTAAGATAAATATTAAATTATATTATTTTATTAGGTGTCATAAAAATAATCATTACAGTTATAGTGAGTTAAAATATTTTCTAATATTTAGTTAAATGATATTTCTTAATAATAAGAAATATTTAAGAAATATTATATGATTTAAGCTTCCGAATCTCGAAAAATAATTCGAAATCCTAACATTCTGTTTATGGGATTCAAGCATCATTTCTCTGTTAAAAATATTTCCTTATTCAATTCTTTATTTAAAAAAAGCTTACTTCTTTATTAAAAAGCTTCATTTCTCTATTGAAATATGTTATGAGGGATTGATTTCAAATGTTTCTCAGAATTTATATTTATTAAGAGAAACTTATAGTTTAGAACACATTATCCAAGATGCTTTTTTTATTTTACGTTCCATAAAATAAAAATATTATTAAATAATTTTGAAAACTTTTAATCTTCTAAGTAAAACTAAGTCGTATATATTCGAAACAATGTAAGTTTGTGAGAAATTTTCCTGTAAACGTATAAGAAATTTTCACACATTCAAATTTTATTCATATCTTCGAAAATTTATTTTGGTTCTTTTTGTAAGAAATGTGCTTTGTGATACATAATATATAATTTATGTACTAGAATTGAGGTTAAAAATGTAGATGATTATACTGTAAAAATTATATGTAGATCTTTTTCTTGCGATGTATTTTATGAAAATTTGTTTAAAAATAATCTTGATACATAAATTTTAAACAAAAAAATCATGTCCTCTCTCAAGCAATTTATATATTAGTGTTTTTATTTTTTATTTGTATTTTTCCCCTTTTTATTTTTTCCTTTAAAAATTTTTCATTGTTTTTTATCATCATTTTATACTGTGCATAATATTCAACGATATTAAGAGTGAAATAATATTTTGTAGATATAAAAACAAAGCAAAAGGTTTTATGTATTGGCCATTTAATAGAAAAAAAGTCAAGATTATTATAATTCCTTCACAAAAATGTAGAAAAATCTTATTTTTAATCACCATATTTTCCAAAAAGCTGATTGAAACATTCATCTATTTTGGTATGAATCTAACTTCCTTGGTAATATATTAAAAATACATAACAGAATTGATTATTTTTCTTTTAAATGTGTTAGTTTGTAAAGATTGCTGTTTAAGATGTAGTTAATAGATCATACATATAAACACAGCTAACGTAACATTCTATATATTATCTTCTTGAACATATATATATATATATATATATATATATATATATATATATATATATATATATATATATATATATATATATATATATATATATATATATTCAGTATATTTATTATCTGAGTAAGAAATATGAGTAATGTCAATATTCACAAATAGTTAATACTCACAAGAGTTTGTTTGATTACGCCTGCTGTAAAATATGTTTTCTTAATAATAATACTAATAATAATACAATAATTATTAAATGAACATATTTTACAGAGAGCGTAATAATAATATCCTACAGATATACCTCAACTCAGATTTTTAAAAATTTTGAAATAATACATGCGCAAAAAAAATTATGTTCACAAAGAAGAAAATTGAAATGAACTCTGAATTTGGAAATGCAAGTAAGATTTTAAATAAGTCAATGTGTTTTTGAAAAAATAACTTTCACTTTCGTAACCATTCTAAACTACTGATATTTTTATAAACATTTTTATAGCTTTGTAAAATACTATGTGTTTGTCTATTATTAATACATCGATATAAAATATTCATTTGAGTGATTTTACATAATTTAAGTAATTTGTTTTAAATGTCCTAAATTATTTCAACATATGATGGAGTGTTTCTTTACATTTAGGGCATTTTGTCCAAAGAAATTTAGATCTCATTTTCAAATAATCATGTAAAACAGACATCAACAAATTCTTGAAGATTTAATGATTAGCATTTATTAAATTTTATATGTTTTTATCTTCCAAATGCAAAATACTCATGCATCAAAAATAGTAATCAAGCATCCATAAGGAAATTAAATACATTTATTTCGCTTTAAGATTAGTAAATATGAATATTTATCGAAATATTGTTGATAAAATCCTGTGAAAATGGAAATATGTATTGTAATTATTTATTGCATAAAACTAACACGGCTATTAATATGTGAAATGTAAAGTCACTTGAATATACCATTTTGATTTCATTTTAAATTACTCGTTTTCTTTCGATCATTTTTTTTTCAAACAGAAAAATTCTTATTAGTAACATTAGTATTTTTAATTAATTTAAAACTAGATACATGTTCACTAGTTTTAATACAAATACATGTTCACTGGTTTTAGCACACATACATGTTCACTAGGGAGAGCTTAAAGAAAATTTAATGGTTTAAAATAAAATTCTTTTGTAGAAGATGCTTATAATTTCATTACCTCAACTATTGTTGCTTAAATTGTCATAATAAGCTTTTAGATTAATATAAAAGAAAATTTTTATGAAGTAATTAACATATTTATGAAGTAATTTCGTAAGTAATTTTTCACGTTTCTAACTTAATATAATGCATTTGAACCGAATTTCTGTAACATTTAAAATGAATTGTTTGTATAGTTATTGCATCAAAAATTGCTGAAAAGTAATAATTAACAATTTTTCATATATTACACATAACAAACATTTTATTAAATATAATTTTAAAGATGATTACATATTTAGAAGTATTTTAAAATGAGAAAGTACTTAAAGTTTCCTTTCTCTCTCTCTCTCTCTCTCTCTCAATATTTTGTGTATTCAGTTTTTGAGATATCACTCTAATTGTAATTTTTGGTCAAATTAACTCATAAAATTAATTGGAGCTACAGAATGGCAATTTTTAAATGTAACCATATTTTCAAAATATGTATAAGAAAATTATAGTTATTGTATTGATATGTGTCATAAATATTTAATAAAAATCTATTTTATCAATTTCCTGACAACTATTATCACTAAATAAAAGGAAAATATTTATTACTAAACCATTACTTTTTCCACATTTATTTACATCACGTGAATCATACTGTGGTATTCTAGATTATTTTATCAGCAATAACGAATTACTACAAGTTAAGGCAATTATCTTCCAAGTTTCGATAGCAAATAATTATCTTTCTATCTTCGTGACAAAAATTGAATATTTTGTAAGATCATTATCTACGCATAAGCTTCAACAATGATTAATATTTACTGAAGAGAAAAAGAGAGGTTATTGACATTCTCTGCCATTTTACTTCTAATAATTACCATTCATCATAGGAAAAAATTTAGGCTAAGAAAATATTCCGCAGTTTTCAACGTCTCAAAGTCATATTTCATCTGAAAAGTTAAAATAATTGAATAGCTTATTTAATTGCTTAAAGATGTAAACGTTTATACCTACATAACTTAAGACTTTGTGAAGGAAATGAAATAAAATATCGAAAATAGAATTGCAATATTTCACATGATGCTTTCTGGTAACCTATTTTGGCAAATCACATATTTTTACATTATTTTCTCTTGCAAATTTAATTTCACTGTTCACAGCCATTAAAAATTTTTAATGGGTGAAATAATATTGAAAATTTATTTTCATTCATTACTGAATCTAAATTAAAATCTACACATTTTATGACAAATTTTGAAAAATTGCTAGTATGTAAAATATAGAATATCCGGATGTGATAATATTGTTTCTGAATTAAAATAATTAGTTGATACTTCATAGTTTTATCTAATATAAAATATCTTAAATTAATTACTTCATTCATATTGATGAAAAAAGAACACATTTTTTTTGAATTCATGTGAGAGAATGATTCAAATTATGAACGTGAAGACTAAATAAGATACTTTATATACTAAGATTGTAAATTTATGTTGAAAAATTTCTCATATGCTGTTATCTATGAATTTCTACGCATTAAGGAATTGAAATATGATTAAGAAATGTTTCATATATAGAAAACGTCAAATATAGAAAACGACAAATGATAATAAGTAGACTTGTGTTGTTGTTGTTTCAAAACCCATCCAAAATAGCGGAGCTACACCAGATCCATGAGCACTCTCAAAAAATCAAGAAAAAGGAGGGGGTCTCCAAGGAGCTCCTCCATCGAGAATTGAGTGAACTCAAGTGTTGAGGACTAGCCTCGCTGGAGTTGCACTTTTTACAAACAGGGAAATGCTTAATATGATGGTCAAAGAATGGGCAATTGATGTGTCCACTAATAAATCTACTGATCGCAGTCTGGTCAGCTCTAGAACCCACAAAGTCAATGGCTGCCTCTGGCTGACTACGGCAGTACCAAGCATGAGCAAGGGGGTGCTGCTAAGTATTTGAAATAGCATTTGTACAAGCAGAGTATAGTTCTGAGTAAGTAAGATCCAGATCTGGAGAAGCAGTAGAGGAAGAGCCTCCTTCGCCAGTGCGTCAGCTTGCTCATTTCTGAACAAACCTACATGAGAGGGGTCCCACTGGAAATGAATATGGCTGAGGACAAACCTACATGAGAGGCATGGGAGGCTGAGAGATCAAATAACATACGAAGAATGTGGGTCCCAGCATGGTCCGTTACACTAGCACAATTGCTCAAGTACTGGATGGAGCTACTACTGTCAGTGAGAATCCATATATTATTAAAAGAGGGTTTATCCTTGATTGAATCCAGACCAGTCTGGATAGCAAAAGGTTCGCTGTGAATTGCCAAACAGTAATCCGGGTTTCTGCAAAACCTTAAATCACTAGATTCATCCGGCTATTTAAGAAACACTCCACTGCCTGCGTGGTGGCTATCATCACCACTGCCATCCGTATAAATGTGGAGATCATTAGGTGGAATATTATTTATGACCTCCAAAGCCAACTGTTTTAATAAATTTGGGAGTCAGAGCCTTTGGTGACTTCAGAAAAAAGCTTGTGTGATAAAAAAACATTTTGTAGTTCCGATAATGGATTAATATGACAAGTAAGGTACTGAGGCTTAACATTATGGTTAATTGTATTAAGAACGGCTCGAGAAAAGGGGCTATCCTTTTTTAACCTTTGACCATTCTGCCAGTTAATCAGGTATTCAGGTGCAATTTTTATTCCCGTAGCTGATTAATTTGCTATAGTATTTTACTAGATTCATTTACCTTCGCAAATTCAAAGGCTGAAGATTAGTCTCCCATAAAACTATATCATTGGTGCAGCTTCTACACAAACCAGAGATTACTCTTCCAGCACTTAATTGCACTTGCTCTAGCTTTTGGAGGTTACTGGCTGAGGCACAAGAATAGACCTGAAACCCATATTCCAATATAGGTCTCACCAAGGCAATAAAAGTAGTTCTAAGGACTGTAGCATTAGCACCCCAGTCTCTACCGGAAATGAATTTGAGAAGATTAAGGCGTTTTCTACTCTTAGCAACAACCGAATCGATATGTTTATTGCAATTGAATTCACTGTCCAAAAAAAAAACCCAAGTATTTAGGATTCTTTTCATAAGGCAACTGCTCTCCGCCAATGAGTAATTGAGGTTTATAATTGAAAAGATGTCTTTTAGTTGTGAAAATTGAGGGTCACTGACTTTAAGGGGTTAAAAGTAAGTCCACGAGCAGCTGCAAAAACAAAAATATTCGAAAAACGATTAAGATAAGTTTCCATTAAGCCAATATCACGGCCAGAGGTCTAAAGTGCAATGTCATCAGCAAATATGGCTATTTCACATGATCCTGAAAGAGCTCCCTCAATTCCAGCTAAAAACAAGTTAAAAAACGATCCCTGGGGAACACCCTGAGAACGTTTAAAATAATTAGGTAGAGAGTTACCATATTTCACTCTAATGTGTCGGGTTCGTAAAAAGCCAGATATCTAGGGAAGAGCATTTCCCCTGATGTCAAAAACCTTATAATGTTTATCAAGCAATTTGTTAATCCAGACCCTATCAAAGGCTTTAGCAAGATCCAAAAAAGCAGCTACAGTATAATTCGTTGGCTTCTGATTATGTTCATCTCTCACTCTCTAGCTAAAAAATAGAATTTGATCCAAGGTGGAACGACCACGCTTAAGACCATGTTGTTCCCTAGGAAAGATTTTATTAATCTGAAAATGATGAGTGAGCCTAGTCTCAGTACCATTTTCTCCATAATTTTACAGGGGATACAAGTCAGCGCAATGGGTCTGTAGCTCTCCGGGGAACCAGACGGTTTACCAGGTTTTCTAATAGGAATGATAAAAGCCTTTTTCATTCTCGGGGATGTCTGCCACATTTTCGAGATAGATTATAGATATCCAACAGTTTTTGCTTACCCGTTGATCCCAGATGTGGTAACATATGGCTGAAAATGCCATCGGGGCCATGAGATTTAGAGGGGTCCAAATTCATAAGGGCTAGATCCAGTTCATGAACAGAAAAACAATCTTTAAACAAGAAGTTCCCACAAGTTGAGCTACGACATCCATGAGCAAGGTTTCTAGCTCGGCGTTCAGTAACTTTGTCGTTTCGATTGAAAGGGAGACAGCTCTTTCTCTTGTAATAGTCTCCCAAAATATCAGCAGCAGCTTTATCGTCAGGGGGAATAACACCATTCAAATCCAATACAGTATTGCTATTTTCTCTTTGAGGCTGGGTTTTACCAAGCCCTTTAGCAAGTTTCAACAGTTTTTTGCTAGAGGTTGTGAAATCTAATTTTTTGCAAAAGGCCATCCATTTTTCCCCCTTAATATCACAATAAACGCGCTTGATTTTAGTATTCACTTGATTTAATTCAAGTCTAAGCGAAAGCTTTATTACCTTGTGATATATATTTAATAAGCCAGTTAAAGACTTGATTGAAAGTAAAATATAAGTGTAAAAAACGGAATTAAATGTAAGAACTTTGGATTATTGTTAATAACATAAAAGGACTAAGAATTACAAAAAAAAATTTCACGTAGACAAGTACGTTTTATAATTAACTATTTAATGACAATTTTTGAGTTAATTTATTAAAAATAATCTAAATTGTATGAGATCTCTCTCTACTAACACTATATTCTATATTTTTAAACATTCTCTAAGAAAAGTGTATATTCTGCGGTTTTAAAAAATATATAAAAAATAATGGTGCATAAAATTTACATTATATATAAAATTACTCATTAACTTCTTTAAAATTTATTTTTGTTAAAAATTTTTTGATGATTACTGTTTTCAAATTCGCAAAACTGTATGATGTAAAATAGAGGTTTTAAGAAAAGTTCCATCAGACAAGATATTTCTATGTTAGTATACCAAATTGAAACTAAAAAATCGAAATGATCATTTAGATATAAAGATATATCCTTATCATTTCTGTTGTTAAAAAATTCATATAAATTTGACGTGGCTTTACTTGAAGTGTCATTATTGGAAAAATAGTGATAACCATCATCTAACATCGCAAGATTTTCAGAATCTTTTTCAAAGATGCTTAAATAAACTATTCATTTTTCTTAAAATTATATTCACAATTATTTTTAAATTATATATTATTCATAAAGTAAGATATTTTTAAAACTTTTCTTCTCGTTTTAATCATTAACATTGAATCTATTAACATCAAATATATTAATTTAAGTTAATTTATGTTAATCTTAAAATTAAATACGTTAACCGAAATTAGAAACTAATGTATGCCAAAAATTTCAGTTAACATTTTGTGAATTGAATAAAGGCCTATAAGTAAACCTTATAAAGTTAACTCAAGTATTATTTGTATGAATCTTATTGCATCTACCCCAAGTATATTCTTGAATTAACTCGAATGTAATAGTATGCTAGGAATGTAGCAAGTGTACTAATCTAAAAATTTTGTTTCAGTCATTGATGTTTTCATAAGAAAAAGAGGAAAATAAGCTTTTTTAATTTAAATCATTTAATTACAATCAATATAATTCACATATCACATGTGACACTGGAAGTATGATTAAAAATGTAATCGATATAAATATATTTCCTCCTTACGATATTTTCAAAACACTTATTGGATTTCTATTCATGAACATTCTCATCTTATCATTATATTTCATGACCATAAATAGATGAATTATCAAAAGGCATTGATGTGGGTGTTTTTATATCTATGTGTAATTCATAATATAAAAATTACAAGTAAAATGAAATATATTAAAATATTTTTATAATTATAAAAGGAATTTAATCTTAGAGTTGAGAATAAGATTTTGTATAAAATCAAAGATTTCAAAACATAAGCATAAATTTTTAAAAAATATATATTTGTGTTTTTTATGTTTGACTTTTTATATTTTTGATTAGTGTAACCTGAATTTTTGTTAAAATTTTATTATTTATCAAAAGTATACCAAAATTCAATTAATTATTTTCTTCGTATAAATTTGTGTATGTGTACATTGTAAGTGCTGCTTTATGCTAACTAAAGAACGTAAATAAATAAAATTTAATAGGCATGAAATCCAATATCATGTAAAATTGCAATTTTTCTTAAACTTTTAAGGGATTATGAATTTAACTCGTTGAATTAATTTACGTCATTATTCCATTATAAAAATTCCTCGCATTATTTTACTTAAAATACTGCACAATATTTTACGTAATATATTTTATCTTAAAGTAACATGATGTCTTCTATGACAAAATGTGTTTTTGCAGCAAGAGTTTTCTCTGCCAAAAAATATTTCGGGGCAGTTCATATTAAGTAAATTATTGTTATAAAATATGATAGCGAAGTAAAATTTACTGTAACTTTCAAGAACATGATAAATATTACTGAAATGTTCAAACTTTGTCTTCAAGATTCTAATATACATGCGGCAAAATGTGATATCATTTCAGATGACGACACTCGAAGTATATTTGTATCGACACAGGTGCCGTAAAATCCAAGATGACAAATTCTGAATTTTTTTGGCGATAAAGAAATGTTGCCAAGATGACGTATTGTGAAGTAGCGATGACGTAAATACTAGGGTTACCAAATTAGAATTTTCGGCATAATTCTTACAAGTCTCCATATCTATGACGTAATAAAAGCCAGGTTGCCAGATGCATAAAAAAATCCGTCAAAAAATCACCAAACTCAGAATTTGTAGTCCTTGATTATACGGCATCTGTGCTTTTAGATAATTTTATAAGTAATATTGAACTATCACTGAATAAATTAGAAAATATATGGCAATATACTCCAATTTCATAATAAACATAAGGCTAAAATTCTAATTAAATATTTGCTTATTATTTCATTAATCTTTATAAGAATGTAAATGTTTGCTTAGCATCTTCAAAATGAAAGTTTAATTGAAATTTAAAAGCTTAATTACTGTTTCTTTATTCATCTTTTTTTATCCCTTCAATTTCCATTTTTGAATCAACATAAAAGTCGTTGACTTCTGTACCTTTCATGCAACATTTGTAAACAATAGTCGTTCTAATAGCCATTATGATAATTTAATATTTTTGCTTACCTATACAAGTTTTCTTTACTTGGCTGAAATATTTAATTACATTTAAACCCATTCTTTTTGCAACCTAACAATACTGTTTATAAATAAAATTTGTTTTGCCTTCTTGTTCAAAAATTTGTTTGGAATCGAAATGCTAAAAGGAAATCAGTTTTAAACATTTTTTTATATTTTTAACAAAAACTATGGATTTAACCTAAAATCAACAGTACTACAACTAATTATTTTAATTTAAATTATATAAAAACATATTCAAAATGATTTAAATAAATCAGGATAATATGAATCGATTTCAAATTAATGTTAACGTGACGAGAATCTAAAACAATATTGAACCCAAATATGAAGTTTTCAGCACAAACATTCTCTTTATTAAATTGTTTTGTATTTATAATGTTCTAGCTTCATTGATATTTTACGAGTTCATTGGTGTGTATTAAGGAATTTTTACGGTTTTAAATTCATTTTGAAATATTTTTAATTATCTCTCCAAAAAAGTTTTTCCCAGTATTTTTTTCAATTAATAAGTGTCATAAACATAAACTTTTGGCGTCAGACTGTTCCCATTTTTAATAATTGACTAAATCAAATAGTTTCACAAAATTTTTTTCCATTAATTTCCTTAAGAGACTTTGGATTTACGTTAAAATACTTTTATTAATCATTTAAGTTTAGTTTACAAACAATGAATGCCAAATTAAAAAATATGTAACTTGGAGAACATATTAAGGTAAAATATTTAGAGCGCTGTATAATATTAACTTTGAAAACTCTCTTTTTTATTCATTTTCTTTAGATTTATGAATGAGATTAGGGTCAGAGTCAATAAACATTTTATAGAAAAATATCGAAAAGTAATAAAGGATTTTCGGACATTTTACTAAGACATCCAATTATAAAAGAAACTTTAGCATTTTTTTTAAAGAAAACCCTCTTTTGAACAAAAATAAATGCTAGATTAATTTTATTTAATTAAAAACTTTAATTTATACTGTAAAAACAAACATAGAAAGGAACATTTACCGTAATTACATAGGAAGTCATAAGAATATAAAGTCTACAATGGTATGTTATATTTAAGTTCATAATCATTTATTTACTGCATGGGATGAAGATACTTATTTGGCTAGAAATTTCTCCTGAGAAAAAAAATCATTCAAATTACAGTTATTTCAAATTATACTATGTTTTCATAGAACTATTTGTGATTTAATTTCCTTACTTTGATACGCATGCTTTAAAAAATGTCTAATCTCTTTCACTGCCCAATTTCATCTTGAAAAACTGAGGTATCGTGATGATATTTGTATTCATCCAATGCCAACAATTTTAGTTTAACAAATAAAACAAATATAACCTAAAATTAAATTTCTTGATTTTAAGATACCAAAGTATAAAAATTAATTTATTTCAAGTTTTGGATTTTTTTTAAATTATAAATATTTTTATATAATAAAATTATCTTTTTTATAATAAAATTATTTATTTAAAAAAATTATAAACCTAAAATTGGTTGATTTTATTAAAAGAACCTACAATTGTATAAAATAAATTACTAATTGAGTAAAAATCACTCACGATCAGTAATTGCCAGTGAGTGAAAATAGTTCACAGAGAAATGAATTAAGATCACAGTCATTATATTAGGTTGGTGCGTATGAAATGTCGGATTCTCTTTACATGCGGACGTTTTCCTCCCTGTTTTCGTTATACTTTTGTATTTGGCATAACCTCACTCATACTCGTATTGTCCATTGCCACAGACTCATTTCAGCAAAATAGGTTTTCTCGAAGGTCTTCCCTTTTTTATTTCTTTTGAGTTTATTGCCGATATGAATTCTGCCGACATTCGCGTCATTTTCTTATATGAGTACAAACTTGGTAATAGTGCTGCAAAAGCTGCACGCAACATAAACCAAGCGTTTGGGGAGAATACGGTTAACGATCGGAAAGTGCAGCGTTGGTTCGAAAAATTTCGGACTGGCGATTTTTCACTGCAAAATGAGCCGCGCGGAAGACCCAAAACGTCTGTGAAGAATGATGACCTGAAGGCTCTAGTGGAAGCGGATCCAGCCGTATCCACGAGGGAACTTGCTATCAGGATGAAAGTTGACCATACAACGATATTGAGACACCTTTCTGAGATTGGCAAGGTTAAGAAGATGGACAAGTGGGTACCGCACGCACTGACAGAGCGAAATAAGCTGGATCGGTTAAACGTATGCTCATCATTGCAGCATCCACCCTATTCACCGGATCTCTCGCCGACCGATTTTCATTTTTTCAAGCATTTAGAGCTGTTTTTAAGGGGCAAACACTATGAAAATGAAGACAGTCTAAAAAACTCGATATCAGAGTTTATTAATTCTAAAGACCAAAATTTTTTTAAGACAGGCATCTACGCTTTAAAATCTCGTTGGGAGAAGTGTATTGAAGCGAATGGAGCATACTTTGATTGAATAAACAGCTTTTGAAGAAAGATATGCAGTTTTATACAATCACTTAAGAATCCGACATTTCATACGCACCAACCTAATAGTTTAATCATAAAGTAACACTCGAAGCTTCGAAATTGGTATTAAATATAAACAGAAGCACCAAGTAATTAATATTATAAATAGCAGCTGTCGAAAAGATTGCAATTATTGAAATAAGGAGTTCATTTCAATACTATCTTTAGTACTGAGAAGTATTATATCTTTTTCTACTAGTTATATAATGAGAATATATACTATCTTAAGTACTGAGGAGTATTATATATATTTTTTATATTAATTATATAATGAGAATGTAAAAAAAAGTAACATGAGTTTTTCACTAAAAATATATTTAATATATATGAAAAAAAATAAATTTGCATTAGGTTAATATCTTACAATTATACCTATTAACTTTCAATATCTTGCATAGTTAAAGAGTTTGGCCGCTTTTCACATGTCTTCTGATTTCATGCTTTAAAAAAAATAATTTAAAAAATTTCGTATATATGGTATATTAAAAACATTAATAATTTCCTTTTGAAAGATATGTATTTCTCATTTTGCATCAGTCATTTAACATTGTGAGAATTTTCATTTAATAAATATTGTATATTTAATTTATGTTAGAAATGTAAATGAAATTGCTTTTTTTTCATTTTCGATTTTCCAGTGTTTTTTAAATTGTTTTTCGTTGTGTAAGAAACACAGGTAATATATACATTAGGTATAGGTATTATATAGTATAAATAATAAAAACAATACACACACATGTATTTATATACATAGAATCAAAGAGAATCGTACGCGTATTAATTTACTTGCAATTAATTCAGTACTTTCAAAACTTATATCTAAAATAATATCTAGCAATGAAAAACGTAAATAGTTTTAGAATAAAGACAATTTCTTTAATTACTTTTCTTGGAAACAGTTCATAAATTGAATTATTATTTAATGGAAAATGTGTCATGTCAAAAAAAATATATATCTGTCTCACTAAAAACGGTAGTAATTACAAACACAAAATTGTTTGGTAATGAACACAAATAATCGCTCGTGAAAATGTATCGTACGTGAAATAATTTTTTTTTTTGAAAAATTAATATCAAAAAAATGTCAAAACAAATATTTTAGTTTTTTATAAATTTAAATTTCCAGATAACATTTTTTTTAAAGTAACATCCAAGTAATTAGAGGTGACCAAAGAGTGTTTTGTTACCTGTGCAAACATGTACTTACCGTGATAAAGTTTTCGTGTCTACGAGTCAACCAATGTCTGAAAAATGTGAATCGCAAATGTACATAACGTTCTTATAACCAAAGAATAAAACTCATCACATTTTATCCTCCGACATTGCACAACCAGCTCCTTGTCACGCTACGCCAACCTTCATTATTCACGACAATTATTAATTTCCGATATTCCACTTACTGCTTAGGATGTACCTTCGTGTTGGAAGCTGCTACACTTCTCCACTTATTGAATTATCATCAAGAATACGACTTTTTCGCTGGAACTATTAAATTCTTTCACGGGCTGTTTTTTTCAACCATCGATTGGGTCCTGTTTCTTTTTCAAAGACTAAATGAGCTTGAAATGTTTGGGTTGCATTTCATTGTTATTTTTAATGTCTTTTCCATATTTATAACGCCTTCTTCTGAGTGAGATACATAGTATCCGTTTTTTCTCCCTAAGAATAACCATGACTGGAAAATAAAATTCAATGTCACTTGTCAGAATCTATGTTTAATTAAATTTTAACTTTTAAGTGTGACGAATGGTACTGACAAAAATATGAATGGAGTAAATATTTCATTGTAATATAAATATTCTTGTATGTATATCAATATGTGTGGTATTTCTTAACCACGCAATTTAATGGTTTATTAAAATATTATTTACTATTTATTAATTTTATTCTTAAAAAAGCGTCTGATGAAATGGATAAAAATTTACCTATGATGTTGTTTTCTACATCTATATGTATAATATATAAATCGAGATTTATGAAATTTTTATAGAAAACATTAACTTCCTCAAATCAGCTTTTTTAACATTTACTGCTAACCTTTTAAAAAAATCTGAAAAGATAAAACTTGACAAAATTATTTATCAAAAGTAAATAACAGATTTGATATTCATTTTTCGATATGTTCGCCCTGACACATATAAAGAGATTTTATTATTAAATTTACATTATAAGAATAGTTTACATAGTAGGGCCCTCAACCTTTTACATTACATGATTTATTCAATTTATCATGATTATTGTGACTGATTATTAAAAAACTATCATTATAAAACTATGATTATTAAACAACTTACATATATACAGGGGTGACCAAGCTTATTGAAAGTCCGAGCCATTTTTCAAAATTTGAAATTTTTCGAGAGCCGCAATTAAATACGTTTTTAAAAGGTATTAAAATTGTTTTACAGACACTACAGTCATTGAAATCATACAAATAAAAGTACAGAATATGTGTAGTGAATTAAAATATCAAAAACTAAATGCATTTATTTTACTTCTCTTGACAATTCTTTAAAATTTGGCGACTAGTTGGTGACAGTACTTCTTAGTGATTCTTTGAGATGTTGGTTGACTACTTCTGTGCGGTGTTTGGATTTCACGAATTTTAAAGTGGAATAAAACGATTCACATAAGTACGTTGTTCTGAATATTGAAATAGTTCGAAAAGCAGCCTTTTTTAATTTAGGATATTTCGATTCTGGTACAAATTTTCAAAATTTAGTAATCGGCATCGACTTATATTTTAATTGTAGAGCTTGATCTTCTCTCGAGTACATTATTGAGAGCCACAAACAATCCTTCAAAGAGCTGCAGGTTGGACACCCCTGATACATGCTTTTCTAATATAGAAATTAGTCTTACAATAAATAATCATAGATACATTCAGAAGTTGAACTCATCGTGTGTTGTACCATTTTCACAGAAAACTCTTTCGATGCCTCAATCAATCACGATTATCAAATATCTCAAATAAAAACGTCAAATAGTAACGTATCCTTCATACAAAATTATATCTTTTGTAATCCTATTCTTTTCTACATTAAATAAGTGTTCGAAATTTAAATTTGATAATTCGAAATTTCATAGAAATATTATAATTTAAAAATTATATTTTTATCAAATTATATCAAAAACTTTTATATATATATATATATATATATATATATATATATATATATATATATATATATATATATATATATATATATATATATATATATATATATATTTAGTGTTATTTTATATTTAGATGAAAATTACATATACACACAAGAAATCTGTAAAACTTAATATATAATTTTATTTTAAATACACATAATATATATATCAAACCATAAAATCATAAAATATCGAACATTTTATCCATAAAATATATGATTATCAAATTATTATTTATTCATTTTTGCTTTTAAATTAGGTTCATTAAAAGATAAAATATAACTTCCATCCACGTTCTTTTTGTTTTTACAAACATACACACATTACAAAGATTTGAATAAAATAAAGTTTGTAATATATAGGTTATATAAAATACTTGAGTAAATATAATGGTTTTATATAACCGATAAGTGATAATTATAAAAGAACATGTATCTGTTCTTTTATATAAGCATCTTTTATATAAGCATAAAAATCCCTTATATCTTGATTTTAACATGCATATATTTCTTTCGTTTAAAATTATCATCTTTTACGGCTTTCTTTTACAAAAATCTACTTACATATGCAAGTATACTTTTTACATAAATAGACAAAATATGGTCTGGTTAAACATATGTAACATCATTCCTGTTATCC
Organism: Latrodectus hesperus; assembly: GCA_037975125.1. Classification (NCBI taxonomy): domain Eukaryota; kingdom Metazoa; phylum Arthropoda; class Arachnida; order Araneae; family Theridiidae; genus Latrodectus; species Latrodectus hesperus. The sequence goes on along the minus strand of CM075852.1, from coordinate 2,871,596 downwards.
TTCTTTACTGATTGCTATCATTGGTTATTATTATCACTCTTTATTACATATATAATACAAGATACAAGGGGAAAACTCTTTAACAGATATATAAAATCACGCTGAGAAACATATCTTAAAAGCATAACAATTTTAAAATCTTACATCATAATCGTTTTAATTTGCCTAAATCATTTGAAAATAACAGACACAAATAAAACAACTGAACTGAAAACATAGGAAAGATAGAGCATTCCAAATAAAATAATCTAAATATTTATCAAAAATAGTAAAGTCAACTTCAACAATAAAAATTATAACGAATAAAAAGTATGTTTTGAACAATACCTTTCCAACAAAATCCAAATTAATTGCATTAAAATTACAAGTGTATAACTATAGAAAAATAAGCCAAGATATAAAGAAATAAAATATAAAACTAAATATTTCGTGAAAATGTTAAAAATATATTTGAAACTTTTTTTATTAAAAAATTGGCAAAGATATAATTTGTTTATGTAAAAGAAATCACTACTTCAGCAAGATAAATTATAACGACATAAAAATTATGTTTTGAACAATATTTTTCCAACAAAATCACAAATTAAGTTAATTTAAAGTAATAAATGTATACTTATACTGGAAAAATAAGCGAAAATATAAAGAAATGTAAGAAATAAAATGTAAAACTGAAAAATTAATAAAAATTTTAAAAATATGTTTAAGCCCTTTTTATTAAAAAATTTCCAAAAATGTTATTAATTTATGTATATAAAAAAATGTTCCATAAAAAATTGTTTTTGTACAATACTGCAAATAAAATATTACATATATATATGTATATAAAATTTACATACATACATACATATATATATGTATGTATGTATGTAAATGTTTTCACTCAATGTTTCCTATTTCTACAAAAATATATTAAAAGATATGTAAAAACTGAAATAAACAACAAGACGTAACATATTAATGAAAAATATATCGAGAAAAATGTTTGACTTCTCTTGAAAATATGTCATTTATGCTTGTATAATTTTGTATAATTATCACTAGCACTTGTAAATTTTCGTTAAAAACTTTAAGGTTTCTATAAAAAAATAACTATGATATTTTTATTGTGTTAAAAGACAATATATCTTTTTTAAAAAATCGTAAAATATATAAATCATTTTCCTTTAATTTTTGATACTCTTACCAAAAATAGTATTTTTAAGAATATTTGTCAATCATATTAATTAAACTATTTATATCAATGAAATGTACTTTAAATTTATGTAATTTAATCAATTTGATAACATATTTATAAGTTAAATACTTTTTTATAAAAATTATCTTATTTTAAATTTAATCAAAAATTTATTTACTTGTATTTAAATTATTGTTCAAAATTTATTTATTATAAATATATATTTATTTCTAAACAATTTCATAAAATTGTATTCTTAATAATTTTATATATTTATAATTTCATTGTTTCTAACTATAAATTCTTTATAGCTGATTTTCTGATGTATTTATCAATATACGCATAAGAATGAGGGCAGTATTTCATGGTATTAATGATTGATCAGTTTTTCAAATTTATTATAGATAATATTTTAATGTATTCATTAATACATAAATAGGAAGGAGATCTAACATCAGTATTTTATGGTATAATAAATTTATCAATATTTTATAAATTTATTATACCGAATTTATATATATTTATCAAAATAGTCATTAGATTGAAATCTGTATTTTATGCGAAATATTACATTATAAGTGAAATACATCTTGATATTTGAAAAAAAATGGTTTAATTTTTTATTTAGAAAATAGATCTATTGAATCAAATAAAATAACCAAAATTTACTTTGCAGTTCTTTATTTTTCAGAAATTTTTTTTTCTGACTCAACCTGTTTTTGAAGTAAAATATTTACTTTCATTAATATACAAATCTATGATCCAAAATCTAATAGCGATTAGGAATCAATGTATGGTAAGGCAAATAATATACGGAAAACTAAATTAGCAAATTATTAAACAATACTCATGGATTTGCTATGTAACTCATAGATTTGCTGTGTAATCGCTATAGGGATCCAATGCATCATAGAGCTCGTTCAATTGCTTGTAATCTTTGCGAAGAATGCGCTTGAGTCGCCTCAACATCTCAAGGTCATTTGAAGGGTAGCTGATGAACAGCTGACAGTAAGCTTCAAATGTGATCAATCCATTCAAAACGACAGAGCTCAAAATAGCCATTAAGTATTTACTGCTGGATAAGGGAAACGTAGCAAAAGCTAAAAGTGGTAAAGACAGCAGCGGCGAATCGACGTCTTTCTGCGACTTCGCAAACGGTTTCGTTTCCTCTGCCTTGTACTGCAAATACTTGTATTTCATCCTGAAACGAAAATATGAAATTTACTGTGACATCATAGTACAAATAACGTAAGTTATTATTGAAAATGTTTCATTCGGTTTTGTTCTTAGATGTTTTAAAACAGTAAAATTCTACAAAATGTATAGGGCCGTGGTAAGGAAATTGGTTTTCTTTCTGGAAGGATGCGGTTCAATTCCCAATGCCGCCAAAGACCCACCGAGTACATGCGATATACGTGATCGTTAAATCTGTGGAATCAAAAGTCCTGTGGTTGGTCGTTGAGCAATTACCATGGGTGTAATGGTCTGGAGAAAATTTCCTCACCCTCCAGATCAAAGTCAAAATACAGGGAGTGGTCTGGTGATACTTGGTTTGTCCAAGTGTCATAAGTAACAACAACACAAAATATATTTTTTCATGATTTTAACGAGCCTGTCACTTACACCACCACTCGCACTAAAGATTAGGAATCTCTGATTATATCCTACGGATTTTAAAACAGATTAAATAATACATTTATTTCTCATTGAATTATTTACAGCTTTTAACTCAATAATACAAATAAAATTTAAAGACTGTAGATTCGAAATTCGTGTTCATATGGAGAGATAAAAGAAAAATTAATTCCCTCATAAAAAGTCATTGGCGAAAGACTTATCAGAATAACCAAAAGATTAATTTGATGAAACAGACTCTCACAACAGAAAGAAAAGGGCCACGACCAACTTCTTCTTCTCTTCTTCTTCTTAAAATTGAGTTTGAATGTCATTGGGCACCTCTGCTTTTATCAGCATTTTGTACCATTAACTCCAAACCCAATGTTTCCAAGTTCCAGTTGCTCGGGTCACCCACTTTACTAATAAAGTCCGATTACCCTTTAATGGAGTCTAGGTGTAACTCTCTAGTATGGATGAAGCCTAAAGAAGTTAATTTAGGGAGGGCAAGAGCCTCACATTCGTAAATGACATGCTCTGCCGTTTCCTCTTGCATATGACATTTCCAGCAGATAAGGTCTTGCTGAAACAGTCCCATCTGGTCAGAAAGTCAGTCATGCTAGGAATAGCTTCCCGATTTTCACCAGAAGAAGATGGTTTAGAGGTCATTTCTACCTCAAGTGAAGGATTCATTGCTGCCTCTTTACAAGATTGCCTCTGAGTTCCCTTGTCTTTTTCAGCAAGGTCTACTTTAGAGGCTTCACCTGCAAATGCAGAAAGGCTTGTTACTTCTTGTGTCTTTTCAGCCACAAGATAACAATTAAAAAGCTCAGGTGATATAAGTCCACCCAGCATCGCCTGAGTTACTGGGCAAGGCAAATTACTCTAGAAGTTCGCCAAGCAACTAGAGGCTCCGTTAAGACACCAATACCGCGGTGCCAATTAGCCCTAGGCACGGATCGCATAACACCAGGGTTTACGGGAGCTGGTTCGCGGCCTCTAATTCTATATTCAAGGCTATCCTGTCATTCCTACAGGACATTCGGCTATCCACCACCTGCCGACGCGCCTGGTGGCTGTGCTCAAGCCCCAGGAAGATACACGTACCCCCTGGTTCCAGGCACGACCAACTTAGTACCATAATTCAATGAACATTGGCAAGTTAATTTTTCAACGATACATTCATAAAAAATAAAAAACTACCGAAACGTTGTCATAATGATGATTCTAGTTTTTTTATTTTTTATTTCAATTTAAAATACATTTAGGTATTTTTAGAACTGTGAGATCTATGGGAACATTATATTTTAGGAAATAATGTAATTTGATAAATCTTTGTTCACATGTTTTTGCAAAATGCAGCATGCGAACAATTATAGTCTGAAATGAAAAAGCTTAATAAATCAAAATTTGTTTCTTTCAGCAAAAGAAACCATGTCTCAAAAAATACAGTAGAAAGATAATTTGATAAATCTTTGTTCGTAGAAGGAAGTACTCAAGAAGTAGAAAAACGTTTATACAGTACGTCGTTCCAATTTTCTTCTTCTAGATGTGGTTTACTAAGGCAATTTCATTATAATGTGTGAATATGAAACATTTAATTTTTAAAAGGATCGTTTGGTTTTAATAAAATCAGAATTATCATAGAATGACCATGAAATGGATTTAACTGTAATTGCAACCAGATACAATTTTGGGTAAAAATTTTTATTGCCCGTCGTTATTTCTTTAAAATATATTTTATATTTGAGGATGATAGGTTTTTAATGCATACAATTAAATCGAAATTTGGTTTCTTATTTAATTTAAACTGTTAATAAAAAATATTGTAATAAAAATATTTTAATTTAAAATTAATAATTAAAAGATAAAATAGTTTCTACTTTTACATAGTTTTATAATTGGATAATTTAAAAAAAAATACTATTAAGAAAATTATATTTGTAGCTTCAAGAGCTAATAAACTCTACCACATTTCATTCAATCATGTTTATATTGTATATAAAATATATTTTCAAGATAAATACATACCTATGCCACCATTTCACAGCTATGGAACTTTTGGAGAACATTCGAACTTTGTTGATAAATTCTTCATCATTTAAAAGATTTCTATCTTTCAAAACATTAGACAGTACTATAGCAAAGAAAATTTGCTCTTGAATACTTGAGAAAATAAGCTCTTCTTGTGACTCTTTCGAACTATTTGATTTCGCACCAAAATCTGAAATTTCCATTACTATTCTTTTATTCACACCATACGGAAAGAGGTTGGAAATAAATTCATCTACAAAACTACTGTACCAGAAAAATTTTTCCACTGATTCGAAACTTTCCTTATCTTGTTGAAGGATTCGCGTTATCTTCTCCAGGCTGGATTTGGTATAGTAAAGCTCAAATAAATTAGACATTAAATTGAGACTTCCGATGGTAGCTCCCACATATAACAACTTGAGTGACCACTTTATATCAACATTATATAAAGCGATGCTCCCTATGGAAGCTGCGAAACTAAAAGATGACAATGCAAACTTCCCTCTGTTGCAATACAATCTACTTTGCGTTAAATTTTTGCAAACATCATCCAACTGTTTCAGCGTCGCTCTTCTGTTGGCGGCCCATTTTTCAAATGAGCGAGAAAATTCATAAAATTCTTTCTTGTATCTATCGTTTAACTCTGAAATTTCGTGCATATCATGATATTTTGTTCCTTTGAAGTCGTTTTTTTCTAAATTTTTAAACTTTTGCTTGACTCTCCAATACATATTATTGCATTCTGGGGAAAGATATATTGAATTCTCAGTTTCCATTGGATTTGTGTGTAAATGTCTTAGCACATTTTCTGAATTTCTTATACAGTCATGTAAAGAAGTGTGTTTTTCCGTTTGATTGAAATTATCTGATTCCAAATAATTTCCAGCAGGAAAGTTAGGAAACTGAAATTGAAAAATATGAACAGTTAAATTCGCAAATGGATTCGCGATTCTTTAATACGATATGATAATTTGGTTTCATAATAATTAGTAAAAATTATAAATTACTTTCTGCTGACAAATTAATTAAATATTAGGTTATTAATTATCATTTCATTTAAATGCAAATATAATATAAAATAATATTTATTTTTATGTGTAATTTATTTGTAAGGAATAAGACATTTAAAACTACTAGTATTTCATGTTTATAAAAATGTATTTTAATTCATTTATTGCATTTTACTTATAATTATAAATATGAAATAACTGTAATTTTAACTGTCTTAAATGAGCTAATTTGCATATTCATCTTAATTATTATATTATTTCTTAAGATGTTTATCCTTCGTCTATTTTATCCGTAACTGTAGTATTTGATTATGCTCATCTTTTTCTTTTTCAACTGAAAATATTTTATGTTCTTCTATCAAATCATTAGGAAATGTGTCCAAAATCAATAAGTATTGCAAAAAGGCCAGCTGCATACTACTGAAAAATTATCCGAGTAAGGTTTTCACCAGAGAATTCACCAGAAGTTTGCGCCGGATGTAAAGTATCTGAATTGAAGCGAGGGGTAGGCACAGATACCGTGTATTCCAGGATATCAAATTCTAAATTTTTTTGGCGGCAACGAAATGTTGCCAAGCTGACGTAATTGTAATGTAATGCTGTAAAAGATGTTGTACTTGTGATGTCCTAAATTCGTTCTTGAAAAACTTTACACATTTAAATATTAAATTTAAACATGATAAACAAAAAGCGTAAATATAAATTTTTGAGGTAATAAGATTTTTTTTTTAAATGAAACATTAGAACAGTAATTGAAGCATGATGATCGTAACAATAGGAAACGAATAATAATAAGGAAAATATGGGAACTTCGAAAAAGTAGATACAAATTCAAAGAAAATTGGAATACGAATTCTAACGAAAATTCGAGAAGAATCAGAATTCGAATTTTAATAAAAAAAAATAAGGAAACATTTTCAAAAGAATAAACATATTTTTTAAACGTTTAACGTAAACATATTTTTAAACGTTAAAAATAAATGTAAAATTTATGTTTTTAATAACATAAATTATAAAAACTCTATACATGAACTAAAGAAAGAATATGTCAACACAATTTTAAACAGTAACTTAAAATTCATCCCAAGTCCAACAACTTGGGATGAATTTAAAGTTACTGTTTAAAACTTTTCAACAATTTCCCAAAAAACATTAAATGGGTCCATTTTTTTCACAAAATTTATGAAACAAATAAAAAACCAAGTAAAATTTAAAATCCGTTTGATGATTGTATGTCGACAATTTGCTTTTAACTTGTCTCCATGTGCTTTCAATAGTATTTGTATGGCATCCTGTAGTTGCATCTACGAAAGTTACACTGTGATTAATAGTCAAATGTTCATAGCCCTCGTTTCTTAATGAATCATAAGCCTTCCAAGAATCGGAATAAATGGCTGTTCCTGGCTCAATCCACTGTTTAATAATATTAACTAAAGCTTCCATTGTTCTATCATGTACTGTGCTACCAAAATTAATTTCCCGCTACCTCTCTCGACACCACCAAACACCCACTGACCTTTTATCGCATGCCTTCTATGATACTTCCTCTTTCCAAATTTTGACTCGTCTGTTTCAACAATCTTACCTTCACCACCTTTCTTCTCTGAAGATGACTCAATTCAGTAAAGCATCGTTTCATTTATGAACTGCCTCCTGTCTTCTAAAGTATGATTGCTAAAAGAATATTCTCTTTGAATATCACTGTTTTTCTACCGCGAACAATTTCATAAGCCGAAAGAAAAATCTCCTCAGTCATCAATTTGCTGCAAGAAAACAAAGAACCATATCTGATCGACTTTTGGGAATCACAAGTTTCAAAACTTTTGCTGCAGTAGAAAACGTATCCATCTGAGAGGCATTTCTTAGCCGAAATTCTCATTTGACTTTCGCATTTTAAGCCAACCAACTCTGATTTCAATATTCCAATTTCACGCAAAAACTCTAAAAGAATTTAATTTTTCTCACATAGTTTAAAACATTAAAAAAGATTTGTTTCTCCATCCTAACCTAAAATCTGCTTACCGCCGGAGAAATTGAACATCAATCCAGATCTATGAATACTTCGGTTAATTTAAAACGATATTTTAAGCTACAATCATAATTAATCGTAACAATTTGGACAAATGCTAAAAAAATTTATCCAGAACATAAAAATGATTTTTAAAGTAATGAAAAAGAACAATACAACCTGGAATTTAAGTATCCAACAGGTCAAGTAATCTGTAAAACACACTAAAAAATTCTTACGAAGTTTCCTCGCAAAATTTCTGATAAAATGCGAAAATGGAACAAAATGTTTTAAATCTTTTCGTGATGACTAAACACTAGGGTTGCCAAAATTGAATTTTCAACATGATTCTAATTGGTCTCCATTTGTATGACATAATAAAAACCAGGTTGCCAGATAAACTAGGAAATCCGCCAAAAAATCACCAAATTCAGATCTTGGCATTTTGGATTATCTATGCCGCGAGGGAAAGTCGCGACAGCGATTTTAAAAGCATATGATAGCAATAGTAGAAAGAAAAATGTTGGCGAATGCAAGGCATTGTCTTAAGATTTAAGAGAGAAATGTGCGATCATTAATATAGAATTCCATTATTTAGTGTAACTTTTAAAAATTTAAATTAACGTTGCCAATTTAAACTAACGATAAAGTGGATGTTTTGTCTTATCTTTTTTTTCATTTTGCTTTTTCTTCTGTTCTATTGTCAACGTGTTAAGCTTGAATCAATGAAAAATGGCTTCTCAAACCAATGCTTTGGTTCTTGTGAAAATCGAAAGCACCTTGAGACAACATCGAGGCATTGCTTCCTCTACCCCACCCCTCTTTACGACTGCCGAGGAAAAAAGCAGCACAGAAGCAAAAGAAGTTTTTTTTAATTTTTTTTAAGGCCTGGCCCTGTAACGGCAATTTTTGTTTTGAGGCTCTCTAAGCATATTTTTTACAGCATTATTATGTTTGTGGAGATGTAAGTCTCCTTTTGTCTAAATAACTGATTAGTTGGACTTCTTAAGCTATTTTATAAATAAGTATTTGTAATTCGAGACTTCAGTCTCAAAATTTGATGAATGACTAATTAATTGTTTGGGCTTCTTAAGCCAGGATTATATATAATTAATGAATGTTTAAGACGCCAATCTCATAAATATATCTATGAGTTTCTCAAGCCATATTTGATTCTGGGCGTGTTTTGTTTTCGATGCTTAGAAAATAAATTAAAATTACCATCTGTAATGTTTTCATGATTTTTCTCCTCCATGGTCTACGCTAAGCTTATTTATTAGCGGATTAACAGTTCATAATAGAAGGAGGGAGAATATCATTTCCTTATATAAAAAACATTTTACTAACAAAATGAAATTCAACAATATTCTCAATTGACATTAGGTGGAGAACTTCGCTTTGTTTATTGCTGGTCGAAGAATGCGATGTGAAGACAGGTAGCAAATTCGTCGACAAGTCCGATTTCTCAATAGGATGTCCTAATTAATTATGCGTGACAAAGATGGAACGTTATCTGACGTCATGGACATTTTCAACCAATGAGAACTGTGATGCAGCCAACTGGAACGAAAAAATTACCACTTTATGGTTACAAGACTTTATTAAAAAATTAATGGTAAAATGTGCTCGTTACGTGAGATTAAAATATAGCGTGTTTCCAAACATTTTGTGTATAACACTTGAGAGAGTTACACTAAATAGGAATGTCATAGCTGTGATACATTTTCTTCATATATGTTCTATCAGATCTTCCTTAATAGGAAATGTTACTAACTGGTTTGACTGTTTTTCCGGAAAAGATTGAATTCACTAATGCTTATATATTAATTTTGAAAATAAGTAGCATTTTTTCTAATTAATTAACTGATATTAAATATTAAGTAAACTTTTAAAGGAACAGATCGAATGATAGATATTTTAAACTAGTTTGAAGATTCAAGAAATAAATTTTTAATTTAAAATTCTATTAATTATTGAAATTTTAAAAAATTTAAATCGTCCTTTCCGACTTAAACTAACCATAAAGTGGGTGTTTTGTCTTGTTTCTTCATTTTGCTTTTTCTTCTGTTCTATTATCAACATGGCTTGAATCAATGGAAAACGGTTTCTCAAGCCGGTGCTTTGGTCTTTCTATAAGAAATCGTATTATTAATAAAATGAACTTCGACAATATTATCAGACATTCAATGGTAAACTTTGTCTTTTTTGCTGCCTCTCGAAAAATGCGATTTGAAGGCAGGCAGAAAATTCATCGATGAGTCTTATTTACGACACCATCTCAATACAGTGTGAATGAAACATTATCTGACGTCATGGATATTTTAAACCAATGAGAACTGTAATAAAGTATATGTAGCCATAGTATCAACTGGAATGAAAGAAGTGACCACTTTATTGTTAAAAATGGATGAAATCAAATTGCAAATTCAATTTTTAGCTTATTTTACAAAAACTTCTCATTTTTAGCTTTATGTAGATTTGGCAATATCTAAATTCTTTATCTAGATTCTCCGGTACATATATTACTAATGTGCATATGTTGCAAGGTATATAAATGTTTGGTGACTGACAATTATCAATCATCAACAATTTTTCATTTACATGAATCAAGAATCTCATAAAATTCGACAATATCCATTCAGTACATGTCTTTACAAATATTTTGAGACATTCAATTGAATTAAGATTAAGATTTCCTTTTTAGCTTCAAATGATAAAAAAAAATCTTCAAATTGAAGTTCTCCAATTTAGAGGAAAGTACTGTGTGTTGAACGGGATATAATGATTTGCATTTAGATACTTGGTATTTAAAAATACTTTCGTATGTATTAAGATTGCATAATAAGTCACTGAAATGTGGCATTGCAAAGTACAAATAATTCTAAAATTTATATACGTGTGACATGATTTTTTACAATTTTTTTTCTATTTAGAAAACAATGCGTTCCATAATAAAAGGCAGTGAACTTGCGTTTGTTCGATACTTTGCCACAAATACCCATCGCATCATACGGGGCTAATATTGTAGGTTCGAGAAATCGACGTTGCGACAGTTTAGGTTTCGACAAATTACATCATAAAAATTGCCAATATTATGATGTAATTTCAATATCAATATCAATATAAATCAATATTATGATTTATACATTATATTTTTGTAAATATAGTGCCGGTTTCAAACTCTGTTGAAGTTTCCTCGTTAAAAAAAATAGTGAACCTTCACCATAGTTTTATGCTTACTATTTCAACGCTATTTACAGATTGTGCTTAGATGTTCTATTCCCAAATGTGCTGGTTGAATATATTCAATTTTGAAACTATTATGAGATAAAGTGAGCACAGATCATTCTCAGAATGTTCCATGATTAATCCTCAATGATTGTGATAAGTACATCAAAGTAGCGTAAATGACCTGAGATTCTTCACAGAACACAATGAAAGATTAAAATGAACATATCAATAGCATAAACGGTTGTTAGTATCCTAAAAGTGCTATATGGTGATTAAAACGAACCTTTAACAACCGCATTTCTACACAGCAAGTTTCAATGATTTCTGTACCGTCTAAAATGATCTTCCATACTCACAATATTAATACTATATTATCCTCATAGTCTTAAATTTTCAGTTTTTTAGACAGAAAACGGTTGTTTCTTTCATTGAAGATCAGATCTTGAGTACACCAGATCCCACTTCCAAAAATTAATTAAAGATCAGGCCAGACGGGAATGGCAATCGTACTGGGACAACGCCACAACTGGACGTCTAGTATATAACATTATTCCAAAGATCTGGGGTAACCAAGATATGCTGGCCCAGACAAATTACACTCTTTGCATCTGGACATGGGCCTTCCCAAGTTACCTCTATAGATTCGGCGCCAAACAGAACGACCACTGTGCCTGCGGGGATGTTGGAAATCCCTTTCACTACGCCACCAGTTGCCCCTTGACGAGCACCTGGCATTTCAGGATTCCAAGTGAACATTTGGTAACCCAGTGGTACAGGAATTTAATAAATAATCGTCATGCCAAAGTTAAAGTTATAGCCCTAATGAACTTCTTATTAGAAAATAGGAACTTAATAATCCCAGAGGATAAAATTGATGAGGGGGAGGAGGCATCCGATAGAGTAATGCAACCCTTTAGTGAAGATGAACTTTAACTCTTCCTATGCTTATCCCCTTAACGATTTGTGACGTGTGATCAGTGACTGTGCACCGATTTTTAACATGTGACCTCAAGCAGAAGTGGCTATCCTGCGGTGGAATCTTCTCTTTTCTTTCCGGCAGTCTCCATCAAAACTGGTAGAATCCTTTTAGGATTAGGTACAGGGAGCTCTGCTGGCGTAAACTAAACTTTATTACGATTCTCATTGGCTTAAAATATCCTTGACGTCAGACAACGTTTCATCCACGCCACATCCTATTGAGACGTCGCTGTAAATCCGACTTGTCGGCAAATTTGCTACCAGCCTTCAAATCACATTTTTCGAGCGGCAACAAGACAATTTCACCATTGAATGTCTGAGAACATTGAAGTTCATTTTGTTAATGAAATGATTCCTTACATAAAAGACCAAAGCATCGGTTTGAGAAGCCCTTTTCCAATGATTCATGCCATTAACACTGACATTAACGTTGAAAATAGAACAGATGAAAAAGCAAAATGAAAAGGATAAGACAAAACATCGATTTTATAATTAGTTTCAGTTGGTAAGGACGATTTAAATTTTAAAAATTTCATAAAATAATAGAATTTTAAATTAATAAGTACAATATTTGTAAACAATCTCTCTTGAATCGTAAAACTGCCTTGCTTACGTCAACATTAAAAATTTTCTTTAATTAATATTGCTGAAATAATAAAAAGCAGATTTGTGAAACATAGACTCGAAAAGTGCGTAGAATTTTTTATTTTTATTTTTTATTTATTTTACAAACTTTATTATACTGTGGACTTTTGAACAAAAGTTCCTGAGTTCGACTTCTGCTATTATTGAGCAACGGTAAATGTATATTACTCTGGTGGCTTCTGTTTAATTTCCCATAAATCATCCACTGAATTTTATGACATCTCTCACATGCTTTGTGGCACAGTGGTATTCATGTAATTCATAACTTTTCTTGATATCATTTTTTGAGAAATAATTTTGGTATTCGAATCGCGAATACCAAAATTATTTCTGAGATAAATTTTGAAAATTTATAATAATGTATTCCCTATGGTATATTTCAAGTTTTGAATTTAATTTGTAAAAAATATTTCTTTATTATTTAGAGAAAAACTATTCAATTTAAAAATATTTCCATGATATTATTTAATGGTATTTATTGTATATTAAATTACTAATAGCTCATCATTTGGTATAAAAATTCAATCGCAATATATTATATTTATAAGTAATGGTTTCGAGAAAAAGTAAAAAGCAAACACCTTTATAATAAACCCACTATTACACCAAAACTTCTAATAATATTTTAAAGTCTTTGAAGCGAAAAGTAAAATTTTTTGATTTAATATAATAATATGATAAACATTTTAGTCAAATCATTAGAAATATCGATATAGAATAATGGAATAAATGAGTCAGAGAAAAAATGATTTTTATCTGAAAAATTTAGTCAATAAATGCTTTTGTGTGTTCACGGTCTCGTGGGTGGGGTTTATCTTATTAGTTAACCAAATACGATAAGCAACAACAACGCTATCTATAAATTAAACTATTACAGTCACAAACATAATAATCTTAAAATTATACTTTCAAAATTTATAAATGACCTTAAAATTGTATGCACACAGCAAAAGATGGGGCTATAATCAGAGCATAATCATGGAGTGTTTTTTAAGCTCTGAGAAATTAGAAGTCATTTTTATCTTACACCTTACCCTGCCTTACATTATAATGGTACTCAAGCTAACCCCGATTTAATAATTGGATCTGAGGATATTTCTGCAAATATTTTAAGAAGTATCTCAGGCTATCTAATGACCATTACATATATGCATCCATATGCAAAAGAAACAAACCCAAAATTTTAAGCTGGAAAAATATTAAGAGGAATGGAAAATTAAAGAAAATTGGAAGAATTATAGAAAGGATCAGGATTCAAATCTTTGCAGTTTTGATCCCAGTTGAAATCTAAGTATTGACACCGTCACTTCTCGTTTTAATTAAATTTCTATAGTGTCAGCAAAAAAAAATAGATCCCAAGTGGGCAAATAAAAATATTTAAGTCCCTCTGGGCTCATGAGTTGGAATGAAAAGTGTTTAGAGTTTTTATGAACATGTAACCAGAGTAGATGAATTATCTTCAACGACAAAAGAATTAGAACCCATAGGAAATTTATGATGCTTCAAGCTCGACGGTATCGCCTTCCACGGATGACAGCCACCAGCTCTGGACATTTTCAGCCTCGGCGCTTACCATGATGCTAGCCGACACTCATGCACTGGAAGTCACTCCCGGAGGCAGTGACCACATTTAACACCAAGCCTAAGGATGTAATCCCTTCGCTGGATGCCTAGCAGTCTAGCCACAAGTGTTGCTATGTACCAGCGGATTGATACACTGGTGACCACAGTGTACCACACCACTCGCCTAAAGGGTTGCCACGCACGACCAACACGTAGATATTTTGATTGTCTATGGGAAGGAAGAAGCAAAAATGCGCCTACAGCTTTTCATGGAGAGCTCTATCTCTTGCCGTCGAGGGATGAAAAAGATGAGGAAAATATCAAAAGAATGGAAAAACAGAGAGAGAATAAAGATCCTTGGATTAGCGATGTAAAATTCCCAGAAATTTTGAACTACGGGAATTTATTCAGAAATTTTGGGAATAAACGGTTAATTTTGGAGAGTATTGAAAATTTTGAGGGAATAAGCTCAACCAATCATCTTTCGTTTAATGAATTGTCTTGCCTTTAATATTAAGAAAAGTGAAATAAACTATGTAAATATACAAAAAAATATCTGTTCTGTCTTCTAGTACGAAAGCAAATTAGTTTCGTACTGAGAAAAACAAAAATGCTTGTTAAAACAATAAAAAATGATAAATTAATATTGGATATATTTATACAAGATGTATTTCTCAAAACTGTCAGAATAAGTATTGACATTTCCATGTTTCTGTCGTTATAAATTCGTACTGAGAAAGAAAAAAAAATACTCAACATTAATTTTCGAAATTATTTTAAATTGATCATTAAAGCAAAATTGTTTTCTTTTCCTGGAAAATCTTCTATAACCTTAATTAATAGTATAAAAATAATAAATATTAGTTGATTTTTATTTTAAGAAATATCTGATAAAAAAAACTTTAAAAATTTCAAAATTGTCAAGGACTTTCAAAATTTCGAAGGGAAGAAACCGGATTTATTTCCAGAAATAAATCTACTTTTTGCCCTCCTTTTATCTTGGATACTCCTGGAGTGGGATACTCACCTAGAGAAGTTGAGTCCCATGCGATGTTTATACTAAGAACATAAACTTTTTGCAACAATCTTTATCATGGAAACTTAATATTTCATTATTCATGAATGAAATTTTCTCAGTGTTCAATACTAGCTATTTAGCAATTAATACGAGCTATTTAAAATAATAAATCTTAGCTAACAAAAAAAATAAATCTTAACACTACCTATTTGGTTTCTATCTTTTATTTTAGTAATATTTAATTTTATTTAAATTAATCACTATAAATTTGCATGCATTTAATATAAAAAATGATATTTTTTGGTTCCTAGGAACTTTATTTTCTTTACAATCTGATAAAATCTTGTATAAAAAGCGTTTTAAAAGATTCTTCATTACATTTTCTCTTCATTCAATTATTCATAATTAAAATTAATTTCACTGATGCGATCATTTTAACACAGTTGCCAACAACGCAACGGTAAAAGGATATTGATAATTTGAAACACCCTTAACCGTAACGTTTGCAAGTAAAGTGATAAAAACTTTCAAATAAGAAAATATCATTGGGTCATTTCGTTATATTTTATTGTTTAGTTTCGTGAAGACATGTATCAAAGAGAAATGAATGACAAAACGCATCATTTTTTTAATATATTCAAAACAGAAAAAAATTGTCACTTACTTTTTTGCACTTCATGGCGTGTTCTTCTTCAAACTGTTTACATCCACAAGTATTACTAATCTGATAGGAAGTTGATAAAAAAGAAAGAACGCGGCTTATCTGGAATATACACGTAGAGTAGAATTAAAAAATCCTCTCTCTCCTATTGGATATGAAGCTTTAAATGCTTACCTTTAATAACCATTATTTAATAGATATCACTAAAATGATTTCAAAAAGGATAATTTATGCAAAACTATTTTTATTGCTTATGTTATTTGATAACATTTTTCATTTAATAAACAGTAGAGGGAATAATTTTCCCTAAAACATAAGCATTTGTAATAACAGTAGTTTCATGCACTTAAAAATTTCTAATAATTTTATGATTTTATTTTCCTTAGGTATTTTCCAGCAACGAAAAAAAATAATGGCAGCTTTCATTTGCATGTATGTATTTTTCGAAATGTCTTATTTTTATCCTAAACTGAAATTTTCTCATAATTTTCTGAATAAATTCTAAATTCTTATTTATTTTACAAACCAGTCATGAATATAAAAAAAAGATTTATTTCCTGAATTGCGTTTTAAAAGTGAGATATACTTTGAAACACTTGAAAAAAATGGGTAAATTAAAATGTTGTCAACCAATTTTGATCATTATTACAGGTAACCTTATGTGATAAATGCATAGCTATAGAAAAAATGCAAACTGAAGTTAAACAAATAGAAGAATAACACAAATTAAAAAACAGATTCGTGAACTAAGAGAAAGGATAAGAAAAATTGAATAAGCTGATAAATATGATTATTAAACTTAACATGTTATGAAATGTATCTTACTAGAATCTTAATTCACTTTTAACCTTTGGAAGAATTTAAAAAATATATAAAATGTGTAAAAATTTCAATTAATTTCATTCGTAAAATTAGACTTAAAATAAATTAGAATCACCCTAAAATGATTTGATATTATTCGTTCATAAATATTGATAACGCGTGAATTTATAAAAAAAATTTTATAAAAAGCAAAAAGCTTTTAATAAGTCATTGGGCTGATAATTTTTCAGATGAGAGATTTTCACTATC
The DNA here is from genome assembly GCA_037975125.1 of Latrodectus hesperus. Taxonomy (NCBI): domain Eukaryota; kingdom Metazoa; phylum Arthropoda; class Arachnida; order Araneae; family Theridiidae; genus Latrodectus; species Latrodectus hesperus. The sequence goes on along the minus strand of CM075852.1, from coordinate 2,854,589 downwards.
ACTTCGCATGACAATTGAAATAAAATTATTTTTGCAGAACCACAAATGAAAATATTAATTCATCATAAATACTCTAGGATTATTTTAAGTGTTTTGAGATTCAGTTAAACTTTGATATTGTATATTCATTGTATTCATAATATGCTAAATAAAAGTTATTAGAATTTTTATTTTTATGTGGTTCAAAATGACAAAAAATATTGTTCTTGAATGACATCTTTAAAAAATATTTGGCACCAATACCTTTTACTTCCACTGGAAAGTAACCCTATGTAGTCTGGATCTAAATGTATTTCATTACGTGACTATAAACATACATATATTTGCCTATTAAAATTCAAGCATGTACGTACAGTAAAAACTCAATCAAATTTCGGATCTATAATAATGCTCTTGAAAGCATTTCTGGAAAATTATTACCTATTTTTACAATTAAAGAACAGACAATAGAAAATTATGAAAATGGGATGTGATTATTTTACGGATTTTTAATGTTTAGTTATTTTTTCCACTGATAATATATTTTGTCATTAAAAATTATTCGTCTATATATGGAGAAATTGTATGTAAGGTTGTAATTTACATTTTTTATTCAAAATACCAATATGTAAAGTTTAATAAAAGTAATCTTATAGTTCATTTCTTTAAATTTTCTAAAATATTTTATTAAAAATTATTATTAAAAATTTTATTTTATTAAAAATTAAATCCTTAAAATTTACAAATTATTTTCTCTATCAGTTTTACTCAAAATACTTTTTAACTCTACAGAAGCAGTGACACAAATATTAAAAATATTTAAATTTTATTTTTCGATTAACTTATTTTTTGTGTAAGTAATGCAAAAAAAATATCAAATTACATATACAGAAACTAATAAAATTTCTGCCCTATATTTCATATTGGAAGATTTGTCACAAAAAGAACATTAAAATTAAAATCGGAAATTATTTAGGTCATTTTCAAAATGTACATATAATCATCTCTCACATGCCAAATCTATACATTATTTATTTTACTTTTTAAGTAATATTGTATGGCTTATATTCAAATAATAACCTTTATTTAATTTTTATTTATATAACAATAATATTTATGTTGTCAAATAAAATCTTAGCTGCTTTATTTATTTTATCCCACATCGAAAACTGATATTTACTATTAAATATGAATATTACAACGCTTAAACGTAAAATATTACTTTCGTTTATTTTCAGTTTAGTGACGTAAGTGAAGGAAATAATCATATTTTCTCCATTTATGTCAATAAACTGAGAAAAAAGGTAATATTGTTCTTTTTTAATAAGTTATATGGTGCTATTAATAGTGATAAGTTACATGTTAGAAAAGTTATTAAAATTTTGCAACAATGTCAAATTAAGTTACTTAAAAACAATATAAATAATATTATTCATAAGGCATAAATACAGTTTAGTCTGGCTGGTAATTGAATGATTTACTTTCAATCTGTGGTAGAAAAATTAGCATTTTGTGAATTTGAATTATTTATAATTTTTTTTTTCTGATTATGAAATCAGTTCACACACAGAAATCATTGTTTGTTCCTCAGCTTAGAATCCCCGGCACAGATGCCGTATAATCCAGAATGCCAAAATCTGAACATTTTGGCGATGAAGAGTTTGACTATACCTGCCAAAACATGACTCCGGTACCTATTTTTACCGAGATGCCTTATTTTGAGTTTTCAGAAAGAGTGAAATTTTTCAGTTTTAAAAGAAAATCAGGATTTTATTTTTAGGAGATTAAACTATAAATATTGGTATGTTTTTTTTTCTTCCAAAATTGCGCTTACAACAGAAATTATTTTATAGAATATTTCTTACTTTCATTTTAGCATTACTTATTTTTACTTTCATATTTAAATCAGTCTCCTTAGAATGAAGTGTTATCTATTAAAAAATAACACTTTCACTTTGAAGCTTAGTTTAGGATGTATTTTAGCTCCAAGTAGTTTCCGTCGCACGGAAATGAAATTGCTGATGGTCTGGCCAGAGAGGTCAGCCGTAAGGGTACAATTTTTTTTTTTTTTAGGGGATTATCGAGCATGAATGTTATGCGAAAAATCATATGAATTTGAATCCGATTAACTATTGATTAATAACTAAACTTTATTAAAAAATTTAATTATTTAAATTTATTTAGAAATGCTTCTTCCCCATCTCTTAACGGTGAGAACAATCATAATCAAATACCATAGCAACAGACATGTTTTTGTACAGCGCTTATTAGTTATGTTATGGAAAATATAGTTTACCTTAGTTACCATGGGTGTAATGGTCTGGAGAAAATCTTCCTTCAAATCAATGTCAAAACTATGGGAGTGGATGCTCTGGTGGTGCCATCTATCAGAGGAGTTTAGAACAAAGTCGTACTTTTACTTTCGTGGTTAAACGAAAGACGCAACCTACTGACTTAAATTCGCGTAGCCAACGGCATAGCGAGCTTGGATTGTCCAAATGTTATAAGTAACAACACCAGCAATATCTTATCTTAATCAGAGGTTCATAGTTTAATCAATACAAAATTCAAAGATCTGGAGTAATAACAGAATATTTATTTAAAGAACTCTATCATATATCACATAATACAACTGCAACCGAAGTGATTTCTCCTATCTTTTACCTATCGTAACGTGAAATCCTCCATCTCGCTAAGCACTGATTCTAAGGGTTATGCGATATCTTGATAATCAGTATGGATTTATTTATATCATAAATTTCTTAAATTAAAATTTTTGCGGCAAAAATAACTGCATGGCGCAACACTATAAAAAAATCATAGCGAAAATTCTTTTGAATACGATAAAGTTTAAAATCAAAGAGTTGACTTTAGCAGACTTTACCTTCAGAGATCTACTTGTATTGTAATACTATTCTTTTACAAGTTTATTAATTAGTGGTTGTTTGTAATGTCACTGATATTTTCTAGATTTATTTAGTTGTAATTGTTTATTTTCCCTAGTGATTCATCTTAAAAATAAACCACATTGGGTTAAATATTTATGTGAAGAATTTTCGGCAAAGATGTCGTATAATCCAGGATGACAAATTCTGAATTTTTTGGCGATGAAGAAATGTTGACACGATGATGTATTTTGGCTTGCGCGATGATGCAAATCTTAGGGTAGCCAAAATAGAATTTTCTGCGTAATTATGAATGGTTTCTATATCAATGACGTAATAAAAATCAGGTTGCCAGATACATAAGGAAATCCGACAAAAAAATTACCAAACTCAGAATTTGGCATCGTGGATTATACGGCATCTGTGCCGAATTTTCTTGTATAGATTCTATTAAAAAAGAAAGTTACAAATAAAAGTTTTCTTTATTATGTAATGCAAAATTTTAATATAAATAGTAAAACTCATGAATAAAGTTGCTTATGCAATAATATTTCACAAGCATTTCACAAGAAAGAAAGATGCTGACTTTAATCTGAGCTATTATTTTATATGAATTGGATTTCGGATTGACCACTCATTAGCGTGTATTTTTGGCAATACATGATAATGAAGTATGCAATTATAACACTGATAATTCTTAAAAAATTAAATATATGACAGTAATTATTAATTAAAATTAACGAGGTTAAATGAAAATGAATATCGTTTAATTTGCCATGGTTAAACTAAAACAGATAGTATGTTCATTTTTGCTTATTATAAACTTTTTTGTGAGCATGCGTAGATGATGATAATGCGTAATTTTCAGCCTCGATGAATATCATTGTGAATCAGCGCTAAGAAATATTACATACAGAAATATGATCATGGCAATACTTCGTGCTTAGAAACTAGCGACTTAATTTAATTTTGCAGAGCTGTTCGTTATAAGTTATGCAAGCATTCTTTAAAA